>JAYESA010000020.1:28948158-29385658 GCA_036927795.1 Iris macrosiphon | reverse complement strand
TGATAGTTTTTATTTCATGATAGCGCTTATATCACCTATTCTAAAACTATGATACTTGATTCTGACACATTGTTACACCAGCTGGTACTAGTGGATCCCGTCATGAGATGCTATCCTCCTTACCGTGTTCAGCGGGTACTCTATCACGTGTATTTCATCATGTGCTTCGGGTATTGATTCTCATGTGCTATCATGTGCTTCTTGTGCTCTCGCCTTCATGTGCGTGAGCTATTATCATGTACGTAGCGTGTTGTGGTTGGATCCAATGGTATTAGTGGGGGAGGGGAGTAGGAGTTAGTTATGTGATCAAAGCCAAACAGTATTCATGTGTATGTTGGTTATGCAACTCACACATAACGGAGTTATCGTAGTATTTTTTATGTGCAACCTAAGCCGATCACATAACGAACTTGTGCTCAAGGCACTTAGCTAGTATTCATGTTTCTCACCTGCAGTTACTTTTCCACTACTTGTATTGTTCTCCTGTTTACTTTGCAGCTACTTATTTTGCTCCAGCATATATTTATTTCCTGTGCATCTTGTATACTTTTCTATTGCTCGTCATATACACCTTACCATGTATTTGGAGTTGCTTTCAGAGTTATGTACTTCGCTTCAGTCCTGACTGGGCATATTTTTTTCCAGAGGATCCTGAGGATTACTGCCCGACGTTCTACGGGCCGGGTGTTGACGAGGGTTGTGACCCCGAGATCGAGAAGGAGTGCGCCGAGGAGACGCCCTTAGCGCCCTAGTTAGCTAGGTGGGTTTCCTGGGTTGTTCCCAGTGGTTTATTTTGGATGATTGTACTTATTCTTTTGTTGTTGTGAGATGTTGTAGCTATTATGGCCTTTGACTGTATATTTTTGGATATTGTCTTGCTCTGTGTTTCTTTGTTTCCTTTTGATATCATATCGTGCTTTATTTCTTCCCCTAGTTATGTGATTGAGAGATTATATATATATATTGCGTAGTTGTCCTCCTTTTGGAGAGGTCATGGCAGATTTTTTTGTGAGTTATAGATAGATTTGGTTGACCTAGAACGGACCTTTACAGCGTTCTACCGCCGATTCTGCGGCATAGGCTGGACGTACCCACGGCTCATGCCCGATTTTCGGGTGCGGGTCGTGACAAGTGTTAATAATCCACTACGTCTGTAGGCCAGCGCATAGCAACTGAAAATACTCCAACATCACTGAGAATGCTGGTAACTGGCATACCAATATAGAAGTGCTCGTAGGACCGGAACTATAAAACAAAAATATGACATTAGTACAAACAAAATTTGCGTATAAAATTACTCTAACTTTTTAAGGTCTTTCATTCATACCTGTATCAGTGAAATACATCCACAAATACTCTTGTGATTGGATCTGACAAATTCTGTCAGATTAGCGTATTAAAAGGCAAGAGTAGCAGCTCCCCACGCATGCTCAGTAGGTTTTGTCAGATCATCCAAGAATGGTAGAAGCTGCACATTTACCATATTTCTTAATACATCGGAAAATAGAATTGTACCACATAAACAGAGCAGATACGCTCTTGTGCAACGAATGACCTGGATTTATTAAGTGTTATATAGAATTGTACCACTAAATTAAGTAATAAACAAATTTACTAATAAAAATACATACCCGAATTTTATCTACATCAACCACCCCATCAATAGTTTGATGTAGGTCCATAAAGTTGCCACGGAGCCATGTAAATTTCACATAATTTCCGTCTTTTAGACCTGAAGGAGGGCTAACACCGAGATACCTCCTGATTAGATCAGATCGCTTTAAGTGCGGATCAAAATATATAGCGTTACCTTTAATAGGTAACCCTAGTTTATTCGCCACATCAAAAAGGGTGATCGTCATCTCGCCGAATGGGAGTTGGAAAGTGTTGGTTCGGGCCACCAACGCTCCGCAAGGCTTACAACTAAATGAAGATCATGGATTAAATATCTAACACGATCTATATAGTGGAATCCAAAGGATTCCACCAAAGCCTTTTGGACCGAATTTAGCTCCCATATACGATAATTCCTTTCGGTCCGCCAATGTACATGGATCCGGGTTCGTAAACCAAGATCATGGTCGTATAACTATAAAAAACATATGCATTATATTTTGTGTGTAAATTTATGTGCATTAATAAAGTAAACATATGCATTATAAAAAATATATGCATTAATAAAGTTGGCAACTTGTAATTTCAAAAATTACCTCGCCAGTAAATATCTGACTAGATATGTGGTCTTCACGTTGCTTAATAATAAGCACGGTAGTCGGTCCGCCAGGAATACGACCGTCATTGTGGGTAGCCATCGCCAGTAAATATCAGGAGGAGAAAGAGAATTGCTGTGATTAAGGGGAAGAAGCTGTGAAAATATGAGGAGGAGGAGGAGAATGTTTTGTGTGAGGAGTGTTTGGGGGGGGTGTTTATAGGATTGAAATCTATCCATTGGGCAACAGCTGGAAAGCAACGTTCGAGTCTCGTAGACAGTGTAAACCCCCTGATTTTTCAAAATTTTAAAAACTGGATTTTTCCCAATTTTCTGGAATTTTTTGGGAATTTTCTGGGAATTTTCTGTAATTTAAAAACAGGGTTTTAATTATTAAATAATTTTTAAATAATATTAAACAGTAATAAAATATTATGAAAATAATATTTTTGGATGTAAAATAAAAAACTGGACTTAGGACAATTTTTCTGGAATTTATCGGACCCGGACCTATTTTTAAATACCAAAAACTATTTAAACTAATTAAATTATTATTATTTTTTTATTATTATTATTATTAGATTTTAGATCTAGGTCCGGCCCAGTGGGCCGAAGCCCAGCCCAGCCCAGCCTGCAGTGCTATCGGGTCGGACGGGTCCGCCCAACCCGAATCCGCCCTGACCCGACCCGGGCGACCTCCCCCTCCCCCACGATCGGGCCAGCCCGCGTCTCCCGCTCCGCCGCCCGGATCGTCCGCCGCCTCCGCCGACATGCCCCCACGACCGGACGCCCCTCCGCGTTCCCCGGCCACATCCTCGGCCAACCCCCGCCCCGAGCCCCCTATAAATCCTCCCTCTCCGATCTCCCCCTCCACCGCCATAGCCGCCACTCCACCACCGCCCGGCTGCCCTAGCCTACCCCGCCACCGCTGCGCTGCCCACCCCAGCCACCGCCTCAGCCCGCACAGCCTCCTCCCTCTTCTTCCTCCTCCTCTACTCCGCCGGCCGACCCGCCTCCGAACCACAGCAGCTCCCCTCCGGCCGTCCGACGCCGCCTCCGCCGCTCAGCGTCGCCGTACGCCGCCGCCGCGTGCCTCGCCGCTGCCCCCGGCCCCCTCCGCCTCAGCCCAGCCGCCCTCCGCCGAATTCCGACGAGGAATCCCCAAGCCAAACCCTAACCCTAGATTTCTCCCCTGGGTCCGACACGAGTCGGACACGTGTCGGACACGACTCGACCCTGTTTTTCGGGTCCCCTTCAGGTGCGTGTAACTTTTTGCTCGTAGCTCCGTTTTCGATTCTGTAAATTGCGTTGCGAAGCCTGTACGACCCTCTCGGTTTTCGGACAAACCGTTCGGGGCATCGCGTCCTGTGGTGATCGTACAAAGCGATCCAAAAACAGAAAAAATCAGACCCTATTTTACCCCGGAACTGAGTATGCCCCGCCAAACGGGATGACTTGGTCGCGCGCGGTCTTCACAGATATGTGCGCATCGTCGATACGGACGTGCGGAATTTTGCAGAAGTAGATTCGGGTGTGCGTGCACACCGAAATCAACGCGTATCCGCTAACATCGCCCCGTATCCGTACTTTCTGCAATTCACCCTAACTTTGTGTATACACGTCGGATCGAGACGAAACTTTCGCCATCGGACTCGTAGCGATACGCTGGTCCAGTGGGTCAAGTTTGGTTCAATTCTGAGAACGTTGACAAATCGCGTGTCGTGGGCCCCACAGGCCCCGCTCGACGGGCGATTTTGTGTTCGGCTCATCGGAATCCAATTCTGGAAGTTCCGTTGGGTTCGTATCATTGTTCCTGACCTGTTGACACTAAGTTTGGTGAATTTGGAGACCTTTGACCCGGACACATTTTTCGGTGCAAAGCGGGCCCACTTGTGGACCCCGTTCTGACCCGAAATTGCCGTTTTTGCCCTTGTCTCCAAATTGGACTCAAGGACAGGCGTTTCTAGCTGATTGATATTTTCTGGATCTGATGGTGATGTTTGTTTCAGCAACCGGAGTACCGCCTGCAATTCCCGCCGAAGTCAGAACTGCAAACATAGCCGGAACCTCAGGCAAGTGTACCTTGCCAAACCATGCAGCTTGCTAATTATTTTCTGGATTTAATTATGCAATAATGGACAAGTAAAGCTTGCCAAATCTCAGTAATTCTTGACATAGTATTTTAATGGATTTCTTGTGGAATTAAATATAAACATGTTTTAACTGCTTAACCTAGGAAACGAGTGACGTGCTTAGTGTCCGATCATAGTCGGATGCCAACTCCGTACGCGGGGTTGTGTAACGTCACAAAGACATGGATATCGAGACCCGACAATTCTCGTACTTGTCCTATCAAGTACACCAGAACCCAGGACACTTGACACTATTTTATGAGACAGAGTCTTCCCGAGACATTCAAGGTGATTCTGTATAGGATGCATGTTTTATGACATAGACTTTACATTCTTAGACATTTGATTCATAGCTATCAGACTTGCTGCATTAGTTATAATCGTGCGTGACATGGACATGAGGCATCGTGGATATGAGACGTGGGATTCATTGGGTGGGAAGAGACACACAGACTACAGGCTGATATTATATATATAAAACATAGTATATTTCAGAGTATAATTCATAGTTATTGCCGCTACCGGCTCCCCGACACAGAGCTTGTAGTGGCTTCAGCCTGAGTTCTAGTGCTGCTCTCATATTGCATATCACTTAGCTGGTTATATAGCTTACCCTCTTGTTTAATTATCTGCTGCACTGTATTTATTTTGGCTTATATTTTCTGTACCTTGCTGTCCCCTGAGGACCTGGATCCAGATTATGTCCCCAGGTACAGCTGAAGAAAATTACCCAGAGGTGTACGGTACCGGAGCACTCCTTGGAGCAGAACAAGGAACAGAGGACGAAGTAGTGGCCGAAGATTTCACCTGAGTACCGGCTTCATTTGCTCAGTATTTCTATTTCATTTCCTGTCTTTTCTCCTTAAATGTAACAGAATAATTTCTCGGATTGTTTTCCGAGATAACCATATTTGATATTGCATATTTAATTCCATTGCATTATTTCTGGCAATTAATCTGTGTTTATTCTGTGGATGAGATTAGTAATACCTGAGACTTGTACTTAGTACTGCTAGACTATAGATTAAGCATGCCCTGATGGATCCATTAAATTGGGTTGTCCATCAGTGCGTGCTGCTGGCCATTGCCACGCTTCACCAGTCCCTGAATTGCAGAAAAGTTGGATCCACATGTACGGGGCTTCATGTGGACTCGTGCACACACGTCGGATCAAGACGAAACCTTCGCCATCGGACTCGTAACGATACGCTGGTCCTGTGGGTCAAGTTTAGTTCGATTCTGAGAACGTTGACGAAATCGCGTGTCGTGGGCCCCACAGGCCCCGTTCGACGGGCAATTTTGTGCTCGGCTCATCGGAATCCAATTCTGGAGGTTCCGTTGGGTTCGTATCAGCGTTCCTGACCTGTTGACACTAAGTTTGGTGAATTTGGAGACCTTTGACCCTGACATATTTTTTGGTGCAAAGCGGGCCCACCTGTGGACCCCGTTCTGACCCGAAACTGCTGTTTCTGCCCTTGTCTCCAAATTGGACTCAAGGACAGGCGTTTCTAGCTGATTGATATTTTCTAGATCTGATGGTGATGTTTATTTCAGCAACCGGAGTACCGCCTGCAAATCCAACCGAAGTCAGAGCCACAGTCAGAGCCGGGACCACAGGCAAGTGTACCTCGCCAAAACTTGCAGTCTTGATAAATATTCCTTGGCTTATTTATACATCAGCAGGCAAGTGTACCTTGCCAAACCCTGCAGCTTGCTACTTATTCAAATGATTTAAATTTTGAATAATGAAGGTAAAATCATCAATTTAAATTTGGAAGATAAAACTATAGAATTTCAGACTTGAACATGGGTGGACTACATTTTTTCAAGTTGATGATTTGAATTACAAATTACGAATTGGTGGTTGGACTACCTAGTTGGATTATTGAGGAGATGAATGAAATTTAAAAAATTTGAAGCATACCATCTTGAATGGGAATATTGTTGGACTCGAATCACTTCTAGAGGAAGTTATGATAATTAAAATCGTGAGGCAAAGTCATGTGCAAATCTTGAAAATGCTATATGGACTTAATCTAAAACCTGCCTGTGGATAATTTGAGGAAGTAAGAAGTAATAACCATAATTTGAATTTCTGATTTGAACAGTAGTCACCTTAATCATGAAGTGGTTGCAGTGGACATGATTAGGATTTAAATTATCGCAAGGAGATTACGATTGATGTACATGAAGGGTTAACAGATTATGGCTTAATTTTAAATTTCGAGGACGAAATTTTCATAAGTTGGGTAGATTGTAAGCCCTTGTTTTTTCAAAAATATTAAAATTGGATTTTTCGTAATTTTTCTGGAATTTTCTGGGAATTTTCTGTAATTAAAATTAAGGTTTTAATTATTAAATGATTTTTAATTGATAATAAATAATATTAAAATATTATGAAAATAATATTTTGGGTGTAAAATGGAAAACTGGACTTAGGGTAATTTTCCTGGAATTTATCGGGCCTCGGACCTAATCTAAAACCCCTAAAAACAATTATTATTTATTTATTTATTTATTTCATTTTTTTTATTATTATTATTATTATTTTATAATTTTCAGCCCAGGCCCGGCCCACTGGGCCCAACCGGCCCAGCCCGCACAGCCTAGCGGGTCAGGTCGGGTCGGTCAGACCCGACCCGCCTCCTACCCGAACCCAAACCCCAACCCTGACCCGGTCGACTCCCTTCCCGCGTCCGGCCGATTCCGCCGCCTGCGCCGCGCGCCACGCCCCGCCCCCTCCGCCGCCCTTCCCGGCCACTTCCTCTCTCTCCTCCGCCCTCAACTACTTAAACCCCCCTCTCTCTCCGCCTCTCTCCCCCACCGTGCCACCCACCTCCGCCCGTCCGTCGTCTCCTCCCAGCGCCTCGCCCGACCCCGCAGCTGCCCGCTCGCCTCCGCCACCGACGGCAGCCCCTCCCTCTTCTCCTCCTCCCCGTTCGACGACGACAGTCGCAGCATCAGCTGCTCGACCTCGCTCCGGCGCCGCCGCCGTCATCCTGAGCCGCCGCCGCCTCCACCAGCGAGCGCCGCGCTGCCCTGCCCCAGCCCGGCCAACCTCTCCCCGCCGCGAGCCGCCCTGGCCAGCCTGAGCTCCGCCGGAGAGAAAACCCTAACCCTAAATCCCCTTTGTGTCGGACACGGCAGTGGACACAAGACTCGAGACACGGACACGAAAACCCTAGTTTTTGGAGGCCAGTTCAGGTGCGTGTAACTTTCTTCTCGCTGCCCCATTTTCAATTTCGTAAATTGCGTTACGAAGCCTGTATGACCCTCTCGGTGCCCGGATAAACCGCTCGGGGCATCGCGTCCTGTGGTGATCGCACACCGCGATCCAAAAACAGGAAAAACTAGACCCTGTTTTACCCCGGAACTGAGTGCGCCCCGGCAAACGGGACGACTTGGTCGCGTGCGGTCTTCACAGATACGTGCGCATCGTCGATACGGACGTGTGAGATTTTGTGGAAGCTGATTCGGGTGTGCGTGCACACCGAAATCAACGCGTATCCGCGGACATCGCTCCGTATCTGCCTTTTCTGCAATTTACCCTAACTTCGTGCACACTCGTCAGATCGAGACGAAACTTGCGCCATAGGACTCGTAGCGATACGCTGGTCCTGTGGGTCAAGTTTGGTTCGATTCTGAGAACGTTGACAAAATCGCGTGTCGTGGGCCCCACAGGCCCCGCTCGACGGGCGATTTTGTGTTCGGCTCATAGGAATCCAAATCTGGAAGTTCCGTTGGGTTCGTATCAGCGTTCCTGACCTGTTGACACTAAGTTTGGTGAATTTGGAGACCTTTGACCCGGACACGTTTTTCGGTGCAAAGCGGGCCCACCGGCGGACCCCGTTTTGATCCGAAACTGCCGTTTTTGTCCTTGTCTCCAAATTGGACCCAAGAACAGGCGTTTCTAGCTATTTGACATCTTCTGAGCGTGATGGTAATATTTATTTCAGCATCTGGGCTCATCTCTGGATATTTCCCCGAAGTACAATTAATCGGATCCAAACAACAGGCAAGTACCTGCACTTCAAGTTTAATCTTTATATTGTGATAGTTAATTTCCTGCTCTACTAGTACCCTTGATGATTACATGTAGTGCTAGAATACTGAATTTCATGTCTTGGATACTGTATTTCATGTCTTGCTTTTCATGTCGGGTGGGAGAATACTAGAAGGCATGTAGTTTACCTTTCCCCCTATCATGTTTAATAGCTGTTGGTACGCGACTGTACCCTCAGCCGGATCTCAATTGTTCATGTTTAATAGCCGTCTATAACGGCCGGATTAGCCTTATAAACCCCTACATGCCAAGTATGTATTCTAAAATAAACACAAGTTCACACAGATAGCTTCTGGTCTTGTTATAGTTCTTGCTGACTGTTGTAGTTTTATTTTCTGTCTCATTTATTTCCTGCTTTCTCATATTCCTGTTTATAGCATTAACTCTGAGATATTGATGTTCTTCTATGCAACTTTCTCAATATGATACTCAAGTTAATTGTCATGAATATTTAGTTTAATCTTGTTGTGCGTTGTGTACTTTGCTCCTTTCCTGACTGGATCCGTTGTTTTAGGCGATGATGAGGACTTTGCCCCTACCTATTATGGCCCCTATGAGTTAGCAGGTGACACTTTGAGGAGCCGGTTCCCACTCAGGAGACTACCTTTGAGGAGGAGTAGCCAGTTAGTTATTATTTTATTTTCCTTTCAGCATATACTCGGGTTTGTCCCCGATCTATCTTCTGGCTTGTATTAACTGTGGATTGGTTGTCACAGATTAAATATTATGAAATCTTAGCATTCCTATTTCCTGTGATTATTCTTACATGTTCATTATTGTGGATGAGATAGATACTTATTGACCCCAGAAATGACCTAGACAGCGTACTACCGCCGACACTGCGGCGTAGGCTGGGCGTGCCCACGCACTCGTGCCCGAATAACCGGGTGCGGGTCGTGACATGCACTGCTTATATTTTGGCTTGTATTATCTGTACCTTGTTATGTCCCCTGAGGACCTGGAATGGACTATGTCCCCAGGTATAGCTGAAGAGATCCATCCAGAGATACCCCGTACCAGAGCACTTCCAGGAGCTGTACCAGGACCTGAAGATGAGCTCGCACCAGAGGACTTCTCCTGAGCATTGGCCGTATGTAGTCATTTATTTCTCTTTCCAGTTCCTTTATTTTCTGTCTATTGGTATTGATGTATCAGACATATTCTCGGATTGTTTCCCGAGATATTTATTTGAGATTTGATAGTTATTTCTATTTGCATTACTCTGGCATTTAATCTGTGATTATCTGTTGTGGATGAGATTAGAATAATCTGTGACCTGTATCATTGGTTCTATTTACTGTTAGACTACAGCTTAAGCATGCCCTGATGGATCCATTAAATTGGATTGTCCATCGGTGCGTGCTGCTGGCCATTGCCGCGTGTCCAGTCCCTCGGCATTTTGGGACTGGGGCGTGACATGGTTTTTGTGGTGGCCCATGCAGGTCAACGACTAAATTGTTCGGTTTCAACTTAGGGATCGAACAGGCCTGCAATAAAAATAGGATAATTTTTTAGGATCTCATCCACTTGCTTGAATCGTTTTTGATATCTGTATCGTATTCGAACAAATTTTGACTTGCATCTTGCCTTGATTCCTGTGCGCCTCTTATCGGTTATTTTGGATACAGGGAAATGGACCCACAAGAATGCAATGAGACTCCCGCCGGAACCCCACAAGCTACAGGTGTCACCTACGATGATGAAGTAACACCAGTCGGAGGAATTCCCACAACTCAACAGAGTCAGCAGGCAGGTCAACCTACCTCCCGATTCCGACGCGATGATATTCCACCTCCGCCGCAGTTCGTTCCACCAACGCCCGTGTTCCCACCAGGATAGCCGCTCGACGGGCAGCAAATATTTCAAATGATCTACGCCATGATGCAAGCTCAGCAGCAAGTCCAACACGAGGCTCAGCGTCGCGAATCTAATTTCTGGAGGGACAACATCGTAACTGTACTGGAGCATGCCAACCTACCAGCTCGACGGCCATCTACAGGCTCTATTACTGACTTTCGCCAACTGAAGCCCCGCACCTTTTCTGGAAAAGAGGAGCCCACAGAAGTTCATGAGTGGCTCACCAACATAAGACATCAACTTGAAGCAGCCGAGCTTCCCCGGGAACGCTGGATGACTGCCGTCCGAATGCAGTTGACAGGCAACGCGCACCACTGGTGGTTGTCTGAGGAGGCACGACTCGGACCAGATCGAGTCACTTGGGAAGAGTTTTCCAGGCTCTTCCAGGAGATATACATTCCGGCTATTGCACGATCCGAACTGCGGGACAAATTCAATCGCCTCACTCAGGACTCTATGACGGTGGAAGAGTACAACGCAGAATTCATTCGTCTGAGCCGCTTCGCCCCAACCCTGATCCCGACAGAGGAAGAGAAGGCCGAGAAGTTCTTCGACGGGCTGAACTACGAGCTACAGAGACTCATCGGATCCGTCGCACCTACCTCCTACTCAGACGTTCTCGCTGCAGCCCGACGCATGGAACGCGTCACCAGGAGGGAGTCTCGCCACAAGCGGCCAATCACCTCAGCACCAGACAGAACATCACCAGGAGAATCTGTAAAGAAATCTCACACGCACCAGCCACCGAGGACAACTTCGCTGACCCTTCCTACCTGTCACTACTGCGGCAAGATAGGCCATGTCGAGAAGGACTGCAGACGCAAGTTGGGATTATGCCTGATTTGCGGCACCAATCAACACATAGCCAAGGACTGTCCCCAGCATCGAGATGGAGCACTAAGGGCCAACCAACCAGCTCCACCAGCACCGAGGCCACCTCTGGCACCTCAGGCGACACTCTTCCAGCAAGCCCAACAGCAGCAGAGGAACCTACCACAAGGACGAGGGCAAGCTTATGCGCTGACTGTGCAGGACGCTGATGCGAGTAAGTGATTCATAGTTTTCCATTTTTAGTCTTGTTGTAGCTCGTGCCTCTTGATTCGTGACCTCAGCCCCAACCTAGTAATTTACAACTTGTTAATAACAACCTGGTTTTCATAAAAGTTGTAGATTTTTGCTTTAACTAGATTTTCCTGGAAAGTGTAAACTTTTAATTTTTAGGGAAACGGTATTTCCCTGAAGTCTCTTGTGATGTGTTTTCAAACGATGCTGGCGACCACGTCATCGCTGTTGACCGATTATTCTTTGATTGCGAGGACGCAATCCTCTTAAGGGGGGTAGATTGTAAACCCCCTGATTTTTCAAAATTTTAAAAACTGGATTTTTCCCAATTTTCTGAAATTTTCTGGGATTTTTCAGTAATTTAAAAACAGGGTTTTAATTATTAAATAATTTTTAAATAATATTAAATAGTAATAAAATATTATAAAAATAATATTTTTGGATGTAAAATGAAAAACTGGACTTAGGACAATTTTTTTGGAATTTATCGGACCCCAGACCTATTTTTAAATACCAAAAACTATTTAAACTAATTAAATTATTATTATTTTTATTATTATTATTATTATTAGATTTTAGATCTAGGCCCGGCCCAGTGGGCCGAAGCCCAGCCCAGCCCGCAGTGCTATCGGGTCGGGCGGGTCCGCCCAACCCGAACCCGCCCTGACCCGACCCGGGCGACCTCCCCCTCCCCCACGATCGGGCCAGCCCGCGTCTCCCGCTCCGCCGCCCGGATCGTTCGCCGCCTCCGCCGGCACGCCCCCACGACCGGACGCCCCTCCGCGTTCCCCGGCCACGTCCTCGGCCAACCCCCGCCCCGAGCCCCCTATAAATCCTCCCTCTCCGATCTCCCCCTCCACCGCCATAGCCGCCACTCCACCACCGCCGGGCTGCCCTAGCTTACCCCGCCACCGCTGTGCTGCCCACCCCAGCCAACGCCTCCGCCCGCACAGCCTCCTCCCTCTTCTTCCTCCTCCTCTACTCCGCCGGCCAACCCGCCTCCGAACCACAGCAGCTCCCCTCCGGCCGTCCGCCGCCGCCTCCGCCGCTCAGCGTCGCCGTACGCCGCCGCCGCGTGCCTCGCCGCTGCCCCAGGCCCCCTCCGCCTCAGCCCGGCCGCCCTTCGCCGGATTCCGACGAGGAATCCCCAAGCCAAACCCTAACCCTAGATTTCTCCCCTGTGTCCGACACGAGTCGGACACGTGTCGGACACGACTCGACCCTGTTTTTCGGGTCCCCTTCAGGTGCGTGTAACTTTTTGCTCGTAGCTCCATTTTCGATTCTGCAAATTGCGTTACGAAGCCTGTACGACCCTCTCGGTTCCCGGACAAACCGTTCGGGGCATCGCGTCCTGTGGTGATCGCACACCGTGATCCAAAAATAGGAAAAACCAGACCCTGTTTTACCCCGGAACTGAGTACGCCCCGTCAAACGGGATGACTTGGTCGCGCGCGGTCTTCACAGATATGTGCGCATCATCGATACGGACGTGTGGGATTTTGCAGAAGTCGATTCGGGTGTGCGTGCACACCGGAATCAACGCGTATCCGCGAACATCGTCCCGTATCCGTACTTTCTGCAATTTACCCTAACTTTGTGTATACACGTCGGATTGATACGAAACTTACGCCATCGGACTCGTAGCGATACGCTGGTCCGGTGGGTCAAGTTTGGTTCGATTCTGAGAACGTTGACAAAATTGCGTGTCGTGGGCCCCACAGGCCCCGCTCGACGGACGATTTTGTGTTCGGCTCATCGGAATCCAATTTTGGAAGTTCCGTTGGGTTCGTATCATCGTTCCTGACCTGTTGACACTAAGTTTGGTGAATTTAGAGACCTTTGACCCGGACACGTTTTTCGGTGCAAAGCGGGCCCACCTGTGGACCCCGTTCTGACCCGAAATTGCCGTTTTTGCCCTTGTCTCCAAATTGGACTCAAGGACAGGCATTTCTAGCTGATTGATATTTTCTGGATCTGATTGTGATATTTGTTTCAGCAACCGGAGTACCGCTTGCAATTCCCGCCGAAGTCAGAACTGCAAACATTGTCGGAACCTCAGGCAAGTGTACCTTGCCAAACCCTGCAGCTTGCTAATTATTTTCTGGATTTAATTATGCAATAATGGACAAGTAAAGCTTGCCAAATCTTAGTAATTCTTGACATAGTATTTTAATGGATTTCTTGTAGAATTAAATATAAACATGTTTTAACTGCTTAACCTAGGAAACGAGTGACGTGCTTAGTGTCCGATCATAGTCGGATGCCAACTCCGTACGCGGGGTTGTGTAACATCACATAGACATGGATATCGAGACCCAACAATTCTCGTACTTGTCCTATCAAGTACACCAGAACCTAGGACACTTGACACTATTTCATGAGACAGAGTCTTCCCGAGACATTCAAGGTGATTCTGTATAGGATGCATGTTTTATGACATAGACTTTACATTCTTAGACATTTGATTCATAGCTATCAGACTTGCTGCATTAGTTATAATCGTGCGTGACATGGACATGAGGCATCGTGGACATGAGACGTGGGATTCATTGGGTGGGGAGAGACACACAGACTACAGGCTGATATTATATATATATATAATATAGTATATTTCAGAGTATAATTCATAGTTATTGCCGCTACCGGCTCCCCGACACAGAGCTTGTAGTGGCTTCAGCTTGAGTTCTAGTGCTGCTCTCATATTGCATATCACTTAGCTGGTTACATAGCTTACCCTCTTGTTTAATTATCTGCTGTACTGTATTTATTTTGGCTTGTATTTTCTGTACCTTGCTGTCTCCTGAGGACCTGGATCCGGATTATGTCCCTAGGTACAGCTGAAGAAAATTACCCAGAGGTGTACGGTACCAGAGCACTCCTTGGAGCAGAACAAGGAACAGAGGACGAAGTAGTGGCCGAAGATTTCTCCTGAGTACCGGCTTCATTTGTTCAGTATTTCTATTTTTTGTTGATTTAATTCCTGTCTATTTTCTTAAATGTAACAGACTGATTCTCGGATTGTTTCCCGAGATACTTATTTACTCTTATTGCTTATTTATTTTCATTTGTATTACTTCTGGCATTTATTCTGTGTTTATCTGTTGTGGATGAGATAGATTAGTCTATGACCTATATTATTGGTTCTATAAATTGCTAGATTACAGCTTAAGCATGCCCTGATGGATCCATTAAATTGGGTTGTCCATCGGTGCGTGCTGCTGGCCATTGCTCACGTGCTCAGTCCCTCGGCATTTTGGGACTGGGGCGTGACAGACAGCGCCCCGCCAACTGAGTTGGCGAGCGGCCTCTCGAGGAGAGCGCCCCGCCAACTCAGTTGGCGAGATGCTCTCCAACTCAGCACCCCGCCAACTGAGTTGGCGAGTGGTCCCCCTATTTGCAATATCCCCCAACTTTTCCCTTTTTTTATAATTATATAATATTTTATTACTTTAAATGAAAAAATCCATTTTTTTTTTCTTTGTTTGGATATTAAAAAAAAAGTAGCAAGAAAGAATTTTCAAAGAAAAAAAAAATTAGGGAGGAAAATGGTTCTTCTACCCACCTCAAATATTCATTTTTTTTCAATTTCTCAAAATTTTCCAAACAAATTTTTTTGTTTTAGAAATTATAATATTTCGAACAAATAAAAAATAATATTTTCTTTTTGCCAGCCAAACCAGATCTTATTCTATTCGATGACCCCACGCTTGATTCGTCATCGTCGATGGTTAGTTTGAAAAATGATTATTTCATAATGCATAAGTACACGACCCGGACGTGAAAAAATTATTGGGTGGTCCGGACTCACCACATGGCTATGATGAATGATGAGCCTGGCCACTAATTTTTTGACACTTGGCATAATCCACTGTATCACTACACTTCTTCCATTTTTAGGTCATTTTTATAATGTTTTTAAAGAAAAAAACTATTTTTTTAAATTTATGTCAAGTGAATTTTATATATTTTTCTATATTTTAAATTTTTTAATGTCAAATATTATGTTAATTGTCAAAAAATTATGGCTGGGTTCATCATTTACTGTAGTCAGATGGTCAGTCTGGACTACCCAATAATTTCTCCCGGACGTGTACTCCCCGGATCTTGTGCTCCCCACTAACTACTTTTAAAATGCTCGTTTTGTTTTAAATAATAATGTGGTTGTTGTCAATGATTTAATGAGGGTCATGGCCCCCTTCCTGCTTCCTTTAGGAATGACATCTGCAAGTTGTTTTTTTTGTTTTTTTGTTTTTTTTTTGAATTGAATTTCGGCATAACGTTTGTGATTCCGACGTAACGTTCAAAATTTTATGCACATTACATTATATGTCTTTGGACCCACTGTCTTTTAATTTCTACCATTTATAAATAGAAGAAATAATATCTCCACGTGGTTTCGATTTACTGATATTTTGTCATCCAGTTAGGATCTTATACCTCTTTTCGGTAACCACAAGAGCCACTCGAAGTCGGTAGGAGTGACATCTACAAGTTTACATGGGCAACTAGCTCTGTTTTCACTCTTCTTGTATAGAGGGTGGACTTTGTTTCGCTCCCGTCCCCTGTGGCTGAACTCAAGCTAGTTATCGATAGTCAGATTAACAAACCAACAGGTGGAGGAGAGGAGAGAAGAGGATGTTGGTTAAAATTCCTAAATAATGCAAATAGGAAGATGTAAAATTAAAACAAGAAATAGTATAGGATTCGAGGCACGTTATACGCTGTCCTTAGAATAGATTTTTGCCCCACGAACAGTGCAGTGGGTTCTTGGCGATCAATCCCCGAGATACAACGAATCCTTCGATTCACTTCACCGTGCACCTGGTGGCGAATCCCACGAACGATCACAACCTTGCCCGACAAATAGAAATTGGACGGAGGAGTTTTGAAGGAATTTTGGTTCTGGTGTTTTTCTTTTCTTTATCGTCTCTGTGAGATTGTTCTTCCGTCCGAACAGAGAGCGAGGGAGGGAGAGAGAGAGAGAGAGAGAGAGAGAGAAAAAACCGATTTCTGTTTTTTTAGATCTCAGGATCGTGTCCTGGATATATCTCTCACGTAACCTTTCCCACTTTTTAAGTAACGGGATTACGTGAGAACAGTTCCGCGGAAGACCAGCAACCCACCAGACCAAATCAACGAAAAAAAAAAATAAGTTATGAAATTACCTTTGTACCCGTGTCCGTTCCGCGGCGCGCAAGCGTGCAAAGTGCTAAGTGCACGAATAATAAACGCGTAAAAATGCGCATTAAATCGTGCACCCGCTCGCGGGTTGGATGAGATCAAGCCCATCCCCTATAAAGCCCGCTTACCTACTAAGAGGGGTAAAGCAATATATGGAAAGGAGAATAACTTCTCCTTTCCCATGTGGGACTAAAAGAAAGGAGTGCTTTGTTGAATCATATAGTTTAGATAAATCTAAAAATAAATTTAACAATCTTCCACATGATTCAACAAAAGAAGAAAGAAAGGTATAGCACGATAGGACATATAGGAAGGAAAACAAGATATGGGCAATCACACTGTGTATCAGGGGAAGGTGTCTTCCGGACTTGAACCTTCCCTTAGTGTTATACATCTCATCTATACAGATCCAAAGTGACTTAAGTCTTGAACTTAGGATCTTGCTTGTACAGACTCAACATACACACAAACACATTGTAGTCATTTGATCGTATCAACAGTTGTGCAATTTTCGGCCATGTGCTATCTCGTTTTCTTAAGAGCTCTAGAGAACAGTACGAGTTCCCATAGAAAGCGGCCCCACTTTCACTCTTAAATAGGTGAATCTTTCTAGGTATTCTGTAATTTATATACCCTGCTTTACAAGCCACAGATTCATTGAGATTTTACAATCACCCTTTTATTTATTGCAGATCAACACTATACATTAGAGGAATGGTTCTTTACAATTACTATCATATAGTGTTTCCAGTCACACATTAATTTTGTTGTTACCCATTGAACCTTTTCTTGGTGCTTCCAATCAAAGGTTGGGTTGCCTTTGAGGTGACTCAATCTATGGGCTTTAACCCCATTCCTCTTGCCGTCTCCAACACAAGTCTCCTTGAGAGCCCTTTAGTTAGAGGATCTGCTAGATTGTTCTTTGATCTGACGAAGTCAATTGCAATTACTCCACTGGATCGCAATTGCTTCACCCGATTGTACCTCAGACGTATATGTCTGGATTTTCCATTATAACTTGTCCTTTGAGCCTTTGCTATTACAGCTTGGCTGTCACAGTGTACAGGGATAGCATGAACTGGTTTGCTCCACAGAGGAATATCTGTTACCAGATTGTCACGCCACAGTCCCAAAATACCGAGGGACTGGATGCGCGACAATGGCCAGCAGCACGCACCGATGGACCAACCCAATTTAATGGATCCATCAGGGCATGCTTAAGCTGTAGTCTAATATTAAATAGAGCAAATGTTACAAGTCCCAGGTTATTCTAATCTCATCCACAGCAGATAAACACAGATCAAAGCCAGAATAATGCAAATAGAAATAACTAACAAATCTCAATAAAAGTGTCTCGATGAACAATCCGAGAACAAGTCTGATACATCAAAGCAAATAGACAGAAAATAAAGGAACTGGAAGTAAAAACAGAAATAACTGACTAAATAAAGCCAATACTCAGGAGAAGTCCTCTGGTACTCTCTCGTCCTCTGGTCCTGGTTCTGCTCTAATGTAGGCACCTGCTTCTGCTCCTGCTAATGCTACTGTATAACTCTGGGTGGATCTCCTCTGCTAATCCTGGGGACATAATCCGGATCCAGGTCCTCAGGGGACATAGCAAGGTACAGATAATACAAGCCAAAATAAATGCAGTACAGCAATAAATAAAATAAATAGGGTAAGTATGTAACCATCTATGTGAAATGCAAGTGAGAGCATCACTAAAACTCAGGCTGAGCCACTACAAGCTCTGTGTCGGGGAGCCGGTAGCAGTAATATCACTAGTAGAGTGCCTAGCTCCGATATAGAGACTGAGGCCTCACAATAAATATAACACTAGTAGAGTGCCTAGCTCTGATATAGAGTCTAAGCCTCATCCTAAATAATATATAAATCAGCCTGTAGCTTGTGTATCTCTCCCCACCCAATGTAATCACACGTCTCATGTCAATGACACGCAAGATCAAAACTAATGCAGCAAGTCATATACTGTCTATGAATATAATGTCTATGTCATAAAATATGTATCCTATACAGAATCACCATGAATATCTCAGAAAGATTCTGTCTCATGATTAGTGTCAAGTGTCCTGGGTTATGATGTACTTGATTAGACAAGTACGAGAAGTATATGGTCTCGGTATCCATGTCTAGATGACGTTACACAACTCCACGTACGGGGTTGGCACCCGACTTTTAATCGGACGCTAAGTAAGTCACACGGTCCTAGGTCAAGCATGCACAACAATATAAATGAATCAAGAAAAATATGTAACAAGACTGCAAAGTTGGCAAGGTACACTTGCCTGTGGTGTTCTGGCTCCAACTGTAGCTCTGACTTCAGCGGAATTTGCAAGCAGTACTCCGGTTGCTGAAATAAATATCACAATCAGATCCAGAAAATATCAATCAGTTAGAAATGCCTGTCCTTGAGTCCAATTTGGAGACAAAGACAAAAATGACAATTTTTGGTCAAATCGAGGTCCACATGTAGGCCCGCTTTGTACCGAAAAATGTGTCAGGGACAAAGGTCTCCAAATCCATCAAACTTAGTGTCAACAGGTCAGGAACGATGATACGAATCCAACGAAACTTCTAAAATTGGATTCCGATGAGCCGGTCACAAAATCGCCCGTCAAGTGGGGCCTTTGGGGACCACGACACGCGATTTTGTCAACGTTCTCAGAATCGAACCAAACTTGGGTTACAGGACCAGCGTATCTCTACGAGTCCGATGGCATAAGTTTCGTTTCGATCCGACGTGTGTACACAAAGTTACGACGCATTCCAGAACTGACGGATACGGGACGGTGTCCGCGGATACGCGTTGATTTCGGTGTGCACGCACATCCAAATCAACTTCTGCGAAATTTTGCACGTCCGTATCAACGGCGCGCACATATCGGTGAAGACCGCACGCGACCGAGTCATCCCGTTTGGCGGGGCGTACTCAGTTCCGGGGTGAGTCAGGGCATTGTTTTTCCTGTTTTTGGATCGCGGTTCGCGATCGCCACAGGACGCGATGCCCCGAGCGGATTGCACGGGCACCGTGGGGGTCATGCAGGCTACGCGACGCAACTGACGAATTCTAAAACAGAGCTACGAGAAGAAAGATACAGGTACCTGAAAAGGGCTCCTGGAAACTGGAATTTCTGTGTCCGACACGACACGAAGTGTCCTGTGTCCACCCTAGGGTTAGGGTTTGGGGGACACTGCCGGAGCTCCGGCGGCTCGGGGCGGCACTGTGGCAATGGCGGGACGGAGGGGCGGCGCTGGCGGTGCGCCGGAGCGGGCGGGGGACGCCGAAGGCTGCCGGAGGCGGCGCTCGAGGTGCTGGGATGAGAGAGGGGAAGGAAGAAGGAGGAGGCGGAGGAGGGAGCTGCGGGTCTGTGCGGCGGAGCTGCGAGGTGGGGCACGGCGGGTGTGCGGCGAGGGACGCGGCGGCGGCGCGTGGCGAGGGGAGGCGGCCGGAGGGGTTGATCTGGCCGGAGGGGCGGGGGTTCTAGGGTTTATATAGGGGAAAGAGGCGGTCGGGGCTCCGGGCGAGTCAGGCCGGAGCGGGCGACGTGGCCGCGAGGTCGTGGGCGGGTCAGGCGCGGGCTCCGGCGACGTGGCCGGAGCTGCCGGCGAGAATTTCGGTGGAGAGAACGGGTGAGGGAAAGGGTCAGAACGGGTCGGGCGGGTTCGGGTCTGACAGACCCGACCCGACCCGATAGCCAAACGGGTTTGGGCTGGGCTGGGCTTGGTTTGGGTTTGGATTAAATAAATAATAATAAAATAGTTTTTAGGTGATTAAAAATAGGTTCGGGGCCCAATAAATTTCAGAAAAATTACTCTAAGTCCAGTTTTTCATTTTACACCAAAAAATATTATTTATATAATATTTTAATATATTTTAAAAATATTTAATTTTATTTAATGCTAAAAATACCTTGTTTTTAATTAGCAAAATTCTCGAAAAATCCCAAAAAATTCTGAAAAATCCAGTTTTAAAAATCTTGAAAAATCAGGGGGTCTGCCTGGTATAGTTCCACGCAACAGCAGCTCCACCCAATGTGAATACATATCCACTTGTGGCTTTGGTCTCATCTGTATCGGAGATCCAGTTCTGTCACGCCCCAGTCCCAAAATACCGAGGGACTGAGCACGTGAGCAATGGCCAGCAGCACGCACCGATGGACAACCCAATTTAATGGATCCATCAGGGCATGCTTAAGCTGTAGTCTAACGGTAATATGTTACAAGTCTCAGGTATTTCTAATCTCATCCACAGAAATAACATAGATTAATTGCCAGAAATAATGCAATAAAAATAAATATGCAATATCAATAAGGTTATCTCGGGAAAACAAATCCGAGAATTATTCTGTTACATTTAAGAAAAGACAGGAATTAAAATGCTGAAAATGGAAATACTGTATAGCTGATGCCGGTGCTCAAGAGAAGTCTTCAGCCACTACTTCGTCCTCTGTTCCTTGTTCTGCTCCAAGGAGTGCTCCGGTACCGTACACCTCTGGGTAGTTCTCTTCAGCTGTACCTGGGGACATAATCCGGATCCAGGTCCTCAGGGGACAGCAAGGTATAAAAAATACAAGCCAAAATAAATACGGTGCAGCAGATAATTAAACCAGAGGGTAAGCTAAGTAACCAGCTAAGTGATATGCAATATGAGAGTCGCACTAGAACTCAGGCTGAAGCCACTACAAGCTCTGTGTCGGGGAGCCGGTAGCGGCAATAACTATGAATTACACTATGATATATACTATGTTTTATATATATAATATCAGCCTGTAGTCTGTGTGCTCTCCCCACCCAATGTAATCACACGTCTCATGTCCATGACATGCAAGATCATAACTAATGCAGCAAGTCTGATAGCTATGAATCAATTGTCTAAGAATATAAAATCTATGTCATAACCATGCATCCTATACAGAATCACCTTGAATGTCTCAGGAAGACTCTGTCTCATAAAATAGTGTCAAGTGTCCTGGGTTCTGGTGTACTTGATAGGACAAGTACGAGAATAAGGGTATCGAATGTCCATCTCTAATGACGTACCCAACACCGCGTACGGGGTTGGCACCCGACTATGATCGGACACTAAGCACGTCACACGTTTCCTAGGTTAAGCAGTTAAAACAAGTTACAATGGATCTACCAGAATTCAAATAAAATACTATAACAGAAATTACTGAGAATTTACAAGCTCTATGTTCTCACTGATGCAAAATTAACCAAGAAAAATATATAGCAAGCTGCAGCGTTTGGCAAGGTACACTTGCCTTGTGGTTCCTGTTCCAATTGCGGCTCTGAATTCAGCTGAAATTGCAGACGGTACTCCGATTGCTGAAACAAACATCACCATCAGATCCAGAAAATATCAATCAGCTAGAAACGCCTGTCCTTGAGTCCAATTTGGAGACAAGGGCAGAAACGACAGTTTCGGGCCAAAACGGGGTCCACCGGTGGGCCCGCTTTGCACCGAAAACGCGTCCGGGTCAACGGTCTCCAAATTCACCAAACTTAGTGTCAACAGGTCAGGAACACTGATACGAACCCAACGGAACTTTCATAATTGGATTCCGATGAGCCGAACACAAAATCGCCCGTCGAGTGGGGCCTGTGGGGCCCACGACACGCGATTTCGTCAACGTTCTCAGAATCGAACCAAACTTGACCCACAGGACCAGCGTATCGCTACGAGTCCGATGGCGCAAGTTTCATCTCGATCCGACGTGTGTACACAAAGTTAGGGCGCGTTCCAGAAAGTACGGATACGGGGCGATGTCCGCGGATACGCGTTGATTCCGGTGTGCACGCACACCCGAATCAGCTTCCGCGAAATCCCACACGTCCGTATCGACGAGGCGCTCATGTCTGTGAAGACCGCGCGCGACCAAGTCGTCCCGTTTGGCGGGGCGTACTCGGTTCCGGGGTGAAACAGGGTCTGGTTTTTTTCTGTTTTTGGATCGCGGTGTGCGATCGCCACAGGCCGCGATGCTCCGAACAGTTTATCCGGACACCGAGAGGGTCATACAAGCTTCGCGTAGAAATTTACGGAATTGAAATCGGGGTTACGAGCAGGAAGTTATGAGCACCTGAAGGGACCCAAAAAACCGGGGTTTCCGTGTCCGAACCGTGTCCTGGACACGTGTCCTGGGCTGTGTCCGACTAGGGTTGGGGCTGTGTCCGCTCACTGCCACCTTGTCCGAGGCTCTGGGGAACTGGCCGACGGTCGAGGCGACTCGGGGCGGTGCTGGCGGCGGACGGCGAGGTCTCCGGCGGCGTCGAGGGGGTCGGCCGGTAGCTCGAGCAGCGGGGAGGTGTCTGGAGGTCGGGGTCGGCTCCTCCTGGGGAGGAGGAGGAAGAGGAAGAGTGGAGGAGGGGCTCCGCCTGGGAGGGGGACGGCGCAGGGGGCTGAGGCCTGGGTCGGGGGCTCGCCGGAGGGTGGTTAGGGTTAGGGTTCCGGCGAAGTTCGGGTAGGGGAAGAGGAATGAGGGAGGAGGAGGAAGCGAGGGGGTTATTTATAGGGGCTGGGGCGAGGTTTGGCCGGGGCGTCGTGGCGGAAAGGTCGGGGGGTCGAGGCGGTCGTGGCCGGCCGGAAAACGCGGCGGGCGGCGGGTTTCTCGGGTCGTGGGGGAGTCGGGGGACAGGGGTGACGGTAATGGGTCGGGTCGGGCGCGGATCCAGGTGAGCGGACCCGCCCGACCCGCTAAGCACAGGGGCTGGGCTGGGCTGCCTAATGGGCTCGGCCCACTGGGCCGGGCCGGGCCCAAAGCTAATAAAAAAAAATAAATAAAAAAATCAATAATAATAATAATACTAATAAATAAATAAATAATAATAATTAGAAAAATTAGTTTTTAGGCTTTTAAAAAATAGGTCCGGGGTCCGATAAATTCCAAAAAAATTGTCCTAAGTCCAGTTTTTCATTTTACATCCAAAAATATTATTTTCAAATATTTTAATATCATTTATTATCATTTAAAAATTATTGAATAATTAAAACCCTATTTTTAGTTTACAGAAAAATCCCAGAAAATTCCAGAAAATTGTGAAAAATCCAGTTTTTAAAATTTTGAAAAATCAGGGGGTTTACAATCTACCCCCCCTTAAGAGGATTGCGTCCTCGCAATTAAAGAATAACCGGTCAGCAGAGATGACACGGTATCGTTCGAAACACATCACAAGATACTTAGGGAAATACCGTTTCCCTAAAAATGAAAGTTATGCACTTTCCAGAGAAAATCTAGTTAAAGCAAGAAAATTACAACTTTTATAAAAACTAGGTTATTATTAACAAGTTACAATTTACTAGGTTGGGGCTGAGGTCACGAACCAAGAGGCACGAGCTACAACAAGACTAGAAACGGAAAACTACGAATCACTTACTCGCATCGGCTTCCTGCACAGTCATCGCGTAAGCTTGTCCTCGTCCTTGAGGTAGATTCCTCTGCTGCTGTTGGGCTTGCTGGAAGAGTGTTGCCTGAGGTGCCAAGGGTGGCCTCGGTTCGGGTGCTGGTAGAGCTTGTTGGTTTATCACAGCATCTCGTGGTGATCTTGTAGAAATCTCGTCGCTTGCTGGTAGATCCATTACTCTGCATCCAAAATAAACGATAATAGGCGCACAAGAATCAAGGCAGGATACAAGTCAAGAAATTAATTCGAATCTGAGATAGATGTCAAGAACGATTCAAGCAAGTGGATGAGATCCTAAAACTTATCCTATTCTTACTGCAGGCCTGTTCGGTTCCTAAGTTGAAACCGAACAATTTTTAGTCGTAGACCTGCATGGGCCACCACAAAAACCATGTCACGCCCCAGTCCCAAAATACCGAGGGACTGAGCACGTGAGCAATGGCCAGCAGCACGCACCGATGGACAACCCAATTTAATGGATCCATCAGGGCATGCTTAAGCTGTAGTCTAGCGGTAATATGTTACAAGTCTCAGGTATTTCTAATCTCATCCACAGAAATAACACAGATTAATTGCCAGAAATAATACAATGGAAATAAATATGCAATATCAATAAGGTTATCTTGGGAAAACAAATCCGAGAATTATTCTGTTACATTTAAGAAAAGACAGGAATTAAAATGCTGAAAATGGAAATACTGTATAGCTGATGCCGGTGCTCAAGAGAAGTCTTCAGCCACTACTTCGTCCTCTGTTCCTTGTTCTGCTCCAAGAAGTGCTCCGGTACCGTACACCTCTGGGTAGTTCTCTTCAGCTGTACCTGGGGACATAATCCGGATCCAGGTCCTCAGGGGACAGCAAGGTATAAAAAATACAAGCCAAAATAAATACGGTACAGCAGATAATTAAACCAGAGGGTAAGCTAAGTAACCAGCTAAGTGATATACAATATGAGAGTCGCACTAGAACTCAGGCTGAAGTCACTACAAGCTCTGTGTCGGGGAGCCGGTAGCGGCAATAACTATGAATTACACTATGATATATACTATGTTTTATATATATAATATCAGCCTGTAGTCTGTGTGCTCTCCCCACCCAATGTAATCACACGTCTCATGTCCATGACACGCAAGATCATAACTAATGCAGCAAGTCTGATAGCTATGAATCAATTGTCTAAGAATGTAAAATCTATGTCATAACCATGCATCCTATACAGAATCACCTTGAATGTCTCAGGAAGACTCTGTCTCATGAAATAGTGTCAAGTGTCCTGGGTTCTGGTGTACTTGATAGGACAAGTACGAGAATAAGGGTATCGAATGTCCATCTCTAATGACGTACCCAACACCGCGTACGGGGTTGGCACCCGACTATGATCGGACACTAAGCACGTCACACGTTTCCTAGGTTAAGCAGTTAAAACAAGTTACAATGGATCTACCAGAATTCAAATAAAATACTATAACAGAAATTACTGAGAATTTACAAGCTCTATGTTCTCACTGATGCAAAATTAACCAAGAAAAATATATAGCAAGCTGCAGCGTTTGGCAAGGTACACTTACCTTGTGGTTCCTGTTCCAATTGCGGCTCTGACTTCAGCTGAAATTGCAGGCGGTACTCCGATTGCTGAAACAAACATCACCATCAGATCCAGAAAATATCAATCAGCTAGAAACGCCTGTCCTTGAGTCCAATTTGGAGACAAGGGCAGAAACGGCAGTTTCGGGCCAAAACGGGGTCCACCGGTGGGCCCGCTTTGCACCGAAAATGCGTCCGGGTCAACGGTCTCCAAATTCACCAAACTTAGTATCAACAGGTCAGGAACGCTGATACGAACCCAACGGAACTTTCATAATTGGATTCCGATGAGCCGAACACAAAATCGCCCGTCGAGCGGGACCTGTGGGGCCCACGACACGCGATTTCGTCAACGTTCTCATAATCGAACCAAACTTGACCCACAGGACCAGCGTATCGCTACGAGTCCGATGGCGCAAGTTTCATCACGATCCGACGTGTGTACACAAAGTTAGGGCACGTTCCAGAAAGTACGGATACGGGGCGATGTCCGCGGATACGCGTTGATTCCGGTGTGCACGCACACCCGATTCAGCTTCCGCGAAATCCCACACGTCCGTATCGACGAGGCGCTCGTGTCTGTGAAGACCGCGCGCGACCAAGTCATCCCGTTTGGCGGGGCGTACTCGGTTCCGGGGTGAAACAGGGTCTGGTTTTTTCCTGTTTTTTGATCGCGGTGTGCGATCGCCACAGGCCGCGATGCCCCGAACAGTTTATCCGGGCACCGAGAGGGTCATACAGGCTTCGCGTAGAAATTTACGGAATCGAAATCGGGGTTACGAGCAGGAAGTTATGAGCACCTGAAGGGACCCGAAAAACCGGGGTTTCCGTGTCCGAACCGTGTCCTGGACACGTGTCCTGGGCTGTGTCCGACTAGGGTTGGGGCTGTGTCCGCGCACTGCCGCCGTGTCCGAGGCTCTGGGGGACTGGCCGACGGTCGAGGCGACTCGGGGCGGTGCTGGCGGCGGACGGCGAGGTCTCCGGCGGCGTCGAGGGGGTCGGCCGACAGCTCGAGCAGCGGGGAGGTGTCTGGAGGTCGGGGTCGGCTCCTCTTGGGGAGGAGGAGGAAGAGGAAGAGTGGAGGAGGGGCTCCGCCTGGGAGGGGGACGGCGCAGGGGGCTGAGGCCTGGGTCGGGGGCTCGCCGGAGGGTGGTTAGGGTTAGGGTTCCGGCGAAGTTCGGGTAGGGGAAGAGGAATGAGGGAGGAGGAGGAAGCGAGGGGGTTATTTATAGGGGCTGGGGCGAGGTTTGGCCGGGGCGTCGTGGCGGAAAGGTCGGGGGGTCGAGGCGGTCGTGGCCGGCCGGAAAACGCGGCGGGCGGCGGGTTTCTCGGGTCGTGGGGGAGTCGGGGGACAGGGGTGACGGTAATGGGTCGGGTCGGGCGCGGATCCAGGTGAGCGGACCCGCCCGACCCGCTAAGCACAGGGGCTGGGCTGGGCTGCCTAATGGGCTCGGCCCACTGGGCCGGGCCGGGCCCAAAGCTAATAAAAAAAATAAAAAAAATAAAATCAATAATAATAATAATACTAATAAATAAATAAATAATAATAATTAGAAAAATTAGTTTTTAGGCTTTTAAAAAATAGGTCCGGGGTCCGATAAATTCCAGAAAAATTGCCCTAAGTCCAGTTTTTCATTTTACATCCAAAAATATTATTTTCAAATATTTTAATATCATTTATTATCATTTAAAAATCATTGAATAATTAAAACCCTATTTTTAGTTTACAGAAAAATCTCAGAAAATTCCAGAAAATTGTGAAAAATCCAGTTTTTAAAATTTTGAAAAATCAGGGGGTTTACAAGTTCACATCAGTATACCCTTCTAATACGGATGGGTATCCTCCATAGAATAATCCATGGGATATCGTGCCCTTTAGGTATCTCATTACCCGTTCCAAGGCAGTCCAATGTGAACTATTCGGATTGTTAGTATACCGACTAAGCTTTCCTACTACGTAGGAAATATCAGGTCTGGTACGATTAGCAATATAGTTCAGGCATCCGATTTGCTGAGAATACTTCAACTGAGCCACTCTGTCTCCATTATTCTTCTTCAACCTGATACTTGTATCATATGGAGTACTTACAGGTTTAGAATCAAAATAGTTAAATCTTTTTAGAACCTTTTCTATATAGTGAGATTGGGAGATACCAATTCCCTCAGAAGTGCGACTTAATTTAAGTCCTAAAATTAAATCAGCAGGTCCTAAATCTTTCATATCAAAATTTTGAGACAGAAATGATTTGATATCATAAATAATATCCATGTCAGTACCAAAAATAAGAATGTCATCAACATACAGGCATAATATTACACAAGAGCTACCAATAGTTTTGCTATATACACATTTATCAGAATCATTAATAGCAAAACCATATGATAGAATTACCTTGTCAAATTTTTCATGCCATTGCTTTGGTGCTTGTTTCAGCCCATAGAGAGATTTAATTAATTTGTATACCTTGTGTTCTTGACCTGGAACAACAAACCCTTCAGGTTGTTCCATATAGATCTCTTCCTTTAAATCTCCATTCAGAAATATAGTTTTTACATCCATTTGATGAATAAACAGTTTATAAACAGATGCAATGGCTATTAACATTCTAATTGTAGCAATTCTTGTAACAGGAGAGTAAGTATCAAAAAAGTCTACCCCTTCTCTTTGTTTGAACCCTTTAGCCACTAACTTGACTTTGAATTTCTCAATAGACCCATCAGGTCTTAACTTCTTTCTGAAGATCCATTTGCAACCTATTGGTTTGCAACCTGCAGGAAGGTTAACCAAATTCCAAGTTCTATTTGATATAATAGAATCCATTTCACTATTTATGGCCTCTTTCCAAAATAAGGAATCGACTGAGGACATAGCCCCTTGATAAGATATAGGATCCTCTTCAACGAGGTAGGTGAAAAAACCTTCACCTAGGTTTGGTTCTCGTCTTGTTCTTTTACTTCTCCTAGGTTCTGCTGGGGTAATCTCCTCTGGTTGTGAACTAGAGGTTACTACAGGGACTTGTGTAGAAATAGAAGAACTAGATATTCTATTTTTCAATGGAAAAACATTTTCAAAAAATGTAGCATCCCTAGATTCCATAACCGTGTTAGCATCAATACCATTTACCTCACTCTTAATTACAAGAAATCTATAAGCAGTACTATTTTTGGCATATCCCAAAAATACACAGTCTACGGTCTTTGGTCCCAATTTTTTTTTCTTGGTAGGAGGGACAGAAACTTTAGCAAGGCACCCCCACACTTTGAAATATTTCAAAGATGGCTTTCTACCTTTCCAAAGTTCATAAGGGGTTTTATCAGTCTTTTTGAAAGGAACTTTATTTAAGATATGACATGCAGAAAGAAGGGCTTCCCCCCACAAATAATCAGATAAACCAGAGCTACCTAACATAATATTAATCATATCAAGAAATATTCTATTTTTTCTTTCTGCTACCCCATTCTGTTGAGGAGCATAAGGTGCAGTTACCTCATGTATAATGCCATGCAATTCACAAAATGAGTCAAACTCGGCAGAGGTGTATTCACCCCCACGATCAGACCTAAGAATTTTAATTTTCTTCTCAAGTTGGTTTTCAACTTCAGCTTTAAAAGATACAAACTTACTGAAAGCTTCATCTTTAGTTCTAAGCAAGTAAACATGGCAGTATTTTGAATAATCATCTATAAATATAATAAAATACTGTTTACCACCACGAGTGAGAATACCGTTCAATTCACAGATATCGCTGTGAATAAGCTCCAATAGCTGAGAACTCCTTTCAACGGAATGAAAGGATTTTCTGGGCTGTTTGGCTTGTGTACAAATCTCATATTTTTCATTCCTGCTCATGTCAATCTTAGGAATCAATTGTAACTTAGACATTCTCTTTAAAGAGTTAAAATTGACATGTCCCAAACGACCATGCCAAACATCACAACTATCAGTATTATAAAAGAGAGCATTTGAATCAGAAGTAGAAGTAGATGCAATATTATTTAAACATGAATTTAATGTACTGCAAGGCATGTCCACAGAAAGTTTAAACAGACCCCCACATACATAGCCTTTCCCAATAAAGTTACCGTTCAGGGAGATTACAACTCGATCAGACTCAAATACCAGTTTGTAACCATGTTTATTTAGCAAATAACCAGAAATTAAGTTCTTGTTTACGTCCGGTACGTGCTGCAAATTATGCAAAGGGAGAATCTTGCCCGAAGACAACTTGAGGTTCACTCTTCCCTTTTCATGCACTCTGGCAGCACTCGAGTTTCCCATAGCTACTGATTCGCCTTCCTCAACCTATCTGTCACCACCCCATTTTCAGATCCGGGTATTTTTTTTTAATTTTTAATTTAGTTAATTGTGTATTATTTATAATTAATTGTATTTATATTTAATTAGTGATTGCATTATTTTTTTATTATTTTTATTTTGATTGTTTTAGGATTTTGGCTAGCCTGGACCCATGTCAGACCCTAGTGGACCCATGTCTGACCCAGCCCACACCCTTGTGAGAATTATTTTGGGGCTTAGAATATTTATTTTATTTTTAGGAAGTTAGTTGGAGAGATTTGGAACTAGTTTGAGTGATTTTGGAACCCGGAACCCAAAACCAAGTCATGTAGGGGCATTTTGGGCATTTGGAGAATTAGTGAACCCTTTATTAGGTTTGTGGCCGACCAAACCAGCCCCATTCCCGTGCATAACAGCAGCCATTTCCCCCCCATTCCTTCTTCTTCACTACTTCTTCTTCCTCTCCACTCTTTCTTCTTATTTCTTCCTCCCAACTTCAAGTAAGCATCATTTTCCTCTTCTTTCTTCTTCTATTCTCCATGGTTGCTAACCCTAACCTTTCATTTTTCCCTAACCTAGGTGGGTAGAGCCTAGATTTGGAGTTGGAGCTAGATTTGGGAGCTTGGAAGCTTGATTTGGAGGATTTGGAGAGATTTGGAGATTTTGGCTTGGGATTCCAACTCCCAAGATGTAAACCCTAAATTTCCCCTTGTAATTACTCTTTTATAGTGTAATTAATATTTTAAAACCTTCCTAGACCCTTAGGCTACCCGTGGGAGGAAGTTGGAACTAGTTTGGTTGGGTTTAGAGACTTTAACACTAGGTTTTGTGTCAATTTCGGGTGAAATCCGAATTTGGCCCAATTTTGGGTGATGCCCTAGGTTAGATGGACCTAGGTAGACGTTGTCGGGTGTCGTGAGGGTGAGAGCGTGTCTCCGTTCGGACACGGGAAGCCGCGTCGCGGAGAAACGGGCGTTTCGGGCAAAATTGGGGCTTTTCGTCGTCGCCGATTCTAAGTGCGTGTGCCTTTCCGCCACGGGCCTAGAATCGATGCGGGAGTGCATTTTCTAGGATCTAGATATCGTTTAGGACGCGTGGGTAAATTTTGGGCCGATTCCGAGTTCGTTTGGTGTGCATTTCAGGAGGTTTTCCGAGCCGCGCACCACGTGTTCGTCGAAATGACCGAACGGCCATTTCGGCGTGGTTTTCTAGTTTCGGGCTTGTGCGCGCGTTGGGTTAGTATCGGAGAGTGTTTGATAGAGTTCTCGGATTATATTTTATATATTTTAGGGCGTTGGTGAGTGTCGGGGTCGTTGGGCGTACGTAGGTGGGGCGTTGTGAGCGTTGTGTGCATCGTTGTGGTAGTGTTGTGTTTGTGTATATGTCTCTATATATATATATTTAATTGTGTGTGTGTTCCTATATATATATATATATTTCTATTTATATAGATATGTGTGTGGTTATGTGTTAGTGAGTGCTAGTGTATGTGTGTAGGTGAGTGTGTGTGAGTGAGTGCTTGTGTGAGTGTGTAGGTGAGTGTGTATGTGAGTGTGAGTGAGTGTTTATAGGTATATATATATATATATATATGTATATATAATTATATATATATATATGTATGAGGGTTTGTGTGTGAGGTTGTGTGTTTGTGAGTGTGTGTGCTAGTGTGTGTGAGAGTGTGTGTGTGAGGGTGTGTGAGGTTGAGTGTGTGTGAGTGAGGATATATAGATATGTTTAAGTGTGTGAGTGTGTGTATATATATATATATTAGTGTGTATGTATATATATATATAGATATATGTGTGCATGTATATATAGAGATGTGTTTGTATAATTGTGTGTGTGTGTGTTGATTTGTGTTTGAGTGTGTGTGTGTTAGAATGTATATAAGTTAGTGTGTATATATAGCTATAGAGTTATATATATATGTATATATATGTATGTATATATATATATAGATATATATATATGTATATGGGTATGTGGTCGTGTGTGTGTGTGTGTGAGATGAGAGGGGGGGGACTGGAACCAGCAGGTAGCAGCAGCAGCAGGGAGCTGCAGCAGCAGCAGGAACAGCGCAGCAGCAGCAGCTCAACATGAACAGCAGTGCAGCAGCAGCAGTTTTTGGGCAGCGCAGCGAGCAGTGCGCGCTGCAGCGCGCTGCCAGCACTGCCCCAGCAGCAACAGCAGCTGCCCCAGCAGCAGCAGCAGCAGCAGCAGTATGAGCAGCAGCAGCGAGCGCAAGCCAGTGCGGCGCAGCTTATGCAAGGGTAGCAGCCAATGCGAGGGAGTTAGAGTGGTATATATATATATAGATATGAATAGAGTAGATAGATATAGATAAATAGATTGATAGATTCATAGATAGGTAGATAATTAGATAGATATGAGATAGAGGGATAAATAGTTAGATAGGTAAGTGGAAAACTAGTTAGATAGACAACTAGGTAGATAGATAGTTGACGGATAGGTAAATAGGTATATATATATAGATATATCAATAGATAGATAGCTAGATCTATTGATAAATAAATAGATATATGGATAGATAGATACATGGATAGCTAGATTGATAGATAGGTAGGTAAATAGATAGATAGATAATTACCTAGATATGTTAGATAGATAGATAGATAGATATTAGATAGTTAGATAGATAGATTGATAGATAGCTAAATATTAGATAGATAGTTAGATATCTATATCCTATATGCATAGATATATATATAGATATATACATAGCTAGATAGATAGTTAGATATCTAGGTATAGATATATATATATATGTAAGGTATGTGTAAGGTATGTGTAAGGTAAGGTAAGGTAAGGTAAGGTGTGTAGATACCTAGGTATATGCCTATATATATTAGATATATATATTTTAGCCTAGATTATAGCTAGACATATATGTTTATGCCTAGTTAGTTAGCTAGAGGGGTAGTCGGGTTGAGTTTAGAGCGGTATCTCAATACCTTGAGATACCGAGGTATCTCAATACCTTAAGATATTCAAGGTATTGGGTTTCGAACGGGGTTTTTGAGCAATAGCCTAGGAATAGTATCGGAGTGATTTTTATATGTATATGTGTATATATTTACGCGTGCTAGCATAGGTTTTAGCGGGTTTAGGCGGGGTGCGTAGCCTAGGTTGAGGTATCGGATACGAGGGTATCCCGGTATCTCAAGGAGGCGAGTTTGAGAGTTTTCTAGCTTAATGACCTCGGTTTGACCTAGAATTTCAGGAGCACCCTAGTTTGACCCAGACTTGACCGTAGTTGACTCGGTTGACCACCAAAGTCAACTTTTGACCTAGTTTTGACCTAGAGTTGACTTTTTGGACCCAGAGTTGACTTTTTGACCCAGATTTTACCGGTTTGACCCGTTTGACCTAGAACGACCCTAGAAACCTATTTTTAGTTATTTTATATCTGTTTAACTCATTAGAACCCTGTTTAACCTTGCTTTTCGCATTAGGTCCTTGCGACACCGGTTCGGATCGCCAGTTGCTCAGGACGTCAGGCGAGTACATTCTCTGATAGTTTTCATTATCTGATGATTATTATGATTCAGCTTCTAGTATAGTATCATATGATTATTCTGGCACAACACGAGACACTGATTGATATTTCTGGATTTATTTACTTGCGACACGTACATTTCATGTTTCTGGCCTCTATTCTGGAATCACTACTGGCATCACCTACAGGCATCACTACAGGCATCATTCATGTTCAGGCTGGACTCATCTTGATTTGCGTGTCGGGTCTTGGATCCACTTGTATTAGTCGGGGCGGGGAAATACTCGAGTAGACATGTAAACATTCCTATCTGGCATCATCAGGAATCACTCCCTCTGGTCTAATCTGGAATGATAGCAGCCGTGCACCCAGTGCGCGGTGAGCCGTACTTACCCCTAGCCGTTTACATGTCGAAACAAGTATTTCAAAGACACCGAGTTTATTCTTTATAGTCTGGACTCTCATGCATTTCTTGACTTGTCTCACTTACATGTTTCTGGACTTGACTCACTACATGTTTTTCATGCTAGACTCACTACACGTTCATGTGCACGGACTTGATCTTAGCTTAGATTCTTGTATCTTACAGTTACTACTATCTTGTTTCTGATATTCCTGCATCTTTACCTTTATGCACCAGTGATACATGTTTATTTTCTGTTTCATACTTACTTCTTTCTTCTTGCTACTTGCTATAACTGTTTTATAGTTTTTATCATTTAAATGGAACTGCTGTTAGAGATGTACTTGCTCCAGTCCTGACTGGACATATTTTTCAGAGTATCCGGAGGAGTGGTGTCCGACGTTTTATGGACCTGAGCCTGTCAATGGTGCAGACAGGGACCCTCTAGCTTAGGGGTGATTTCCGGGTTGGTAGCCGGGATCACTGAGACTTTGTTGTTGTTTTTATTAGTTTTTAGTACCGGATTTGTCTCCGGTTTTGGATTGAGACCTTGTTTGTATATTATTTTGGATATTGTTGTATTATTATGGATGTTGTGGTTGTTGTAGTAGTTGTTGGTGGTTAGACTTTATAGTTGTTAGTCTTCTTTGTTATCTATCGTGCTTAGATTCGTGATTGAGTACTTGAGATTATCTTTTGATATTGCTCCTCCGTTTGGAGTTGAGATCTTGGCAGATTTATATATATTGTTTGTGTGGTTGCCCTCCTTTTTGGAGAGGTCATGCCCGATTTTTGTGTGAGATTATTATCTAGATAGTTGACCTAGACAGCGTTCTACCGCCGATGCTGCGGCGTAGGCTGGACGTACCCACGACTCATGCCCGATTTTTCGGGTGCGGGTCGTGACACGTTTTTGGTGGTGGCCCATGCAGGTCTCGATTCGCAATTAGTGCGATGTCGTGGTGGTACAACAACTTAGTTGTACTGCTACGAGCCTGCTCTAGGATATAGGATCTAGGATGAGAGTGTACTCAATCACGACTAGGAACAATTCCAATCTAATTATTCTGAAATTGCTTCTTTTGAAATATTACTGTCCTTTCTTGATGATATCGTATCTTGCGCCGTATTGACTTCTTTTGATCTGTGTTCAGGATGCCTCCGAAGACACGATCCCATCGTACCGTTCCAGCAGTTGCTACTGAGAGGTCCGCTACCTCTCGTCCAGCTCGTATTCAGGCAGCTGCTACCGCTCCACTCACCACTCCTGCGGTTGAGGGAGCATCTGCTTCTTTCGGGGATCCTCCTTCACCTGTCGATCCGAGGACTACCCCAGTCGTTCCGGTGGTTCCTCCACCACTTCCTGCTCCAGTAGATGCCGTGCAGTTGTTTGCGTTCTTCAGGGAGATGATGGACGCGCAGCACCGTCGGGTGGATGTGATGAGATTGGGCATTGAGAACGCCCACCAGGTGGCCATGACGGCAGTGGATAGGGTGGCACAGAATCAGCCACAGGCAGATCAGATTCAGTGCCCGAGGCAGGGCAGTATCATTGACTTTCAGAGGATGCGGCCCAAGGAGTTCCGTGGTACAGAAGGGATCTTGTACGCGGATGACTGGATAGAGCAGATTGAGGGGATCTTCAGGCTAGCGCAGATTCCGGACAGCATGCAGATAGAGGCAGCGGGCAGTCAGATGTTCGACCTCGCTTTGACATGGTATCGCACAGATACGAGGATTGCAGCGCCAGGGCTTACTTGGGAGGCTTTCAAGAGGCTTTTCAAGGAGAAGTTTTTCCCAGATGTGGCTCTCAGTGCTTTGGAGAGCCAGTTTGAGGCACTCGTCCAGGGGAGCATGACGGTGGACGAGTACGCAGCGGAGTTCTGCCGTCTGGGCAGATTTGTAGATGGCTTGAGTGAGGCAGCAAAGGCGAGGAAGTTTCGCAAGGGCTTGGTTATGGCGGTCAAGTCTTTGACCAGGAGCGACCGCGAGGCAACTTTTGAGCAGATAGTAGGAGATGCTCAGAGAGCAGAGGATGACTTGGAGCTCAAGTCCAAGAGAGGCAGGGATGATTCAGGCAGTGCCAGTGGTAGTGCGGGACCAGCTAAGCGTCCCTATGTGCAGAAGGCAGCGCAGCAGGGTCAGGATCAGAGGGTGCCCACTTGTGCCTACTGCAGGAAGGCAGGACACACCTGGGATGTTTGTAGGAGGAGGCTGAAGGTGTATTTGTTCTGTGGATCCGCTGCTCACCATATGCGAGATTGCCCTACTGCACCTCCATTGGGTGGAGCACAGGATCAGAGAGTTGGAGCTAGGCCATCTGTGGCACAGCATCATGCCCCGCACCAGCAGAGGGATACACCCCAGCAGGGCAGGGCTTATGCGTTGACGGTCGAGGAGGCCGATGCTACGGATGTCGGGTTAGCAGGTCTGTCTCTTGTTTCTTCTTCCTGTCCTTTTCTATTCCTGTGGTGTGCTTCATTAGTACCTGTTAGACTTTTTGTGCTGTGGTAGATAGTGTAGTAACCCTGATTGAGACTGTGATAACACGACCAGTAGGACCCTGATCTTGTATGTTGTTTAGGTAGAATTTCTTGACTGTGATTGTTGGGGGCTTGACCTAGAAGGAGTGTGTTTGACTTTAAATTTCGAGGACGAAATTTTCTAAGGAGGATAGGCTTGTCACCACCCCATTTTCAGATCCGGGTATTTTTTTTAATTTTTAATTTAGTTAATTGTGTATTATTTATAATTAATTGTATTTATATTTAATTAGTGATTGCATTATTTTTTTATTATTTTTATTTTGATTGTTTTAGGATTTTGGCTAGCCTGGACCCATGTCAGACCCTAGTGGACCCATGTCCGACCCAGCCCACACCCTTGTGAGAATTATTTTGGGGCTTAGAATATTTATTTTATTTTTAGGAAGTTAGTTGGAGAGATTTGGAACTAGTTTGAGTGATTTTGGAACCCGGAACCCAAAACCAAGTCATGTAGGGGCATTTTGGGCATTTGGAGAATTAGTGAACCCTTTATTAGGTTTGTGGCCGACCAAACCAGCCCCATTCCCGTGCATAACAGCAGCCATTTCCCCCCCATTCCTTCTTCTTCACTACTTCTTCTTCCTCTCCACTCTTTCTTCTTATTTCTTCCTCCCAACTTCAAGTAAGCATCATTTTCCTCTTCTTTCTTCTTCTATTCTCCATGGTTGCTAACCCTAACCTTTCATTTTTCCCTAACCTAGGTGGGTAGAGCCTAGATTTGGAGTTGGAGCTAGATTTGGGAGCTTGGAAGCTTGATTTGGAGGATTTGGAGAGATTTGGAGATTTTGGCTTGGGATTCCAACTCCCAAGAGGTAAACCCTAAATTTCCCCTTGTAATTACTCTTTTATAGTGTAATTAATATTTTAGAACCTTCCTAGACCCTTAGGCTACCCGTGGGAGGAAGTTGGAACTAGTTTGGTTGGGTTTAGAGACTTTAACACTAGGTTTTGTGTCAATTTCGGGTGAAATCCGAATTTGGCCCAATTTTGGGTGATGCCCTAGGTTAGATGGACCTAGGTAGACGTTGTCGGGTGTCGTGAGGGTGAGAGCGTGTCTCCGTTCGGACACGGGAAGCCGCGTCGCGGAGAAACGGGCATTTCGGGCAAAATTGGGGCTTTTCGTCGTCGCCGATTCTAAGTGCGTGTGCCTTTCCGCCACGGGCCTAGAATCGACGCGGGAGCGCATTTTCTAGGATCTAGACATCGTTTAGGACGCGTGGGTAAATTTTGGGCCGATTTCGAGTTCGTTTGGTGTGCGTTTCAGGAGGTTTTCCGAGCCGCGCACCACGTGTTTGTCGAAATGACCGAACGGCCATTTCGGCGTGGTTTTCTAGTTTCGGGCTTGTGCGCGCGTTGGGTTAGCATCGGGGAGTGTGTGATAGAGTTCTCGGGTTATATTTTATATATTTTAGGGCGTTGGTGAGTGTCGGGGTCGTTGGGCGTACGTAGGTGGGGCGTTGTGAGCGTTGTGTGCATCGTTGTGGTAGTGTTGTGTTTGTGTATATGTCTCTATATATATATATTTAATTGTGTGTGTGTTCCTATATATATATATATATATTTCTATTTATATAGATATGTGTGTGGTTATGTGTTAGTGAGTGCTAGTGTATGTGTGTAGGTGAGTGTGTGTGAGTGAGTGCTTGTGTGAGTGTGTAGGTGAGTGTGTGTGTGAGTGTGAGTGAGTGTTTATAGGTATATATATATATATATATATATGTATATATAATTATATATATATATATATATGTATGAGGGTTTGTGTGTGAGGTTGTGTGTTTGTGAGTGTGTGTGCTAGTGTGTGTGAGAGTGTGTGTGTGAGGGTGTGTGAGGTTGAGTGTGTGTGAGTGAGGATATATAGATATGTTTAAGTGTGTGAGTGTGTGTATATATATATATATTAGTGTGTATGTATATATATATATAGATATATGTGTGCATGTATATATAGAGATGTGTTTGTATAATTGTGTGTGTGTGTGTTGATTTGTGTTTGAGTGTGTGTGTGTTAGAATGTATATAAGTTAGTGTGTATATATAGCTATAGAGTTATATATATATGTATATATATGTATGTATATATATATATAGATATATATATATGTATATGGGTATGTGGTCGTGTGTGTGTATGTGTGAGATGAGAGGGGGGGGACTGGAACCAGCAGGTAGCAGCAGCAGCAGGGAGCTGCAGCAGCAGCAGGAACAGCGCAGCAGCAGCAGCTCAGCATGAACAGCAGTGCAGCAGCAGCAGTTTTTGGGCAGCGCAGCGAGCAGTGCGCGCTGCAGCGCGCTGCCAGCACTGCCCCAGCAGCAACAGCAGCTGCCCCAGCAGCAGCAGCAGCAGCAGCAGTATGAGCAGCAGCAGCGAGCGCAAGCCAGTGCGGCGCAGCTTATGCAAGGGTAGCAGCCAATGCGAGGGAGTTAGAGTGGTATATATATATATAGATATGAATAGAGTAGATAGATATAGATAAATAGATTGATAGATTCATAGATAGGTAGATAATTAGATAGATATGAGATAGAGGGATAAATAGTTAGATAGGTAAGTGGAAAACTAGTTAGATAGACAACTAGGTAGATAGATAGTTGACGGATAGGTAAATAGGTATATATATATAGATATATCAATAGATAGATAGCTAGATCTATTGATAAATAAATAGATATATGGATAGATAGATACATGGATAGCTAGATTGATAGATAGGTAGGTAAATAGATAGATAGATAATTACCTAGATATGTTAGATAGATAGATAGATAGATATTAGATAGTTAGATAGATAGATTGATAGATAGCTAAATATTAGATAGATAGTTAGATATCTATATCCTATATGCATAGATATATATATAGATATATACATAGCTAGATAGATAGTTAGATATCTAGGTATAGATATATATATATATGTAAGGTATGTGTAAGGTATGTGTAAGGTAAGGTAAGGTAAGGTAAGGTGTGTAGATACCTAGGTATATGCCTATATATATTAGATATATATATTTTAGCCTAGATTATAGCTAGACATATATGTTTATGCCTAGTTAGTTAGCTAGAGGGGTAGTCGGGTTGAGTTTAGAGCGGTATCTCAATACCTTGAGATACCGAGGTATCTCAATACCTTAAGATATTCAAGGTATTGGGTTTCGAACGGGGTTTTTGAGCAATAGCCTAGGAATAGTATCGGAGTGATTTTTATATGTATATGTGTATATATTTACGCGTGCTAGCATAGGTTTTAGCGGGTTTAGGCGGGGTGCGTAGCCTAGGTTGAGGTATCGGATACGAGGGTATCCCGGTATCTCAAGGAGGCGAGTTTGAGAGTTTTCTAGCTTAATGACCTCGGTTTGACCTAGAATTTCAGGAGCACCCTAGTTTGACCCAGACTTGACCGTAGTTGACTCGGTTGACCGCCAAAGTCAACTTTTGACCTAGTTTTGACCTAGAGTTGACTTTTTGGACCCAGAGTTGACTTTTTGACCCAGATTTTACCGGTTTGACCCGTTTGACCTAGAACGACCCTAGAAACCTATTTTTAGTTATTTTATATCTGTTTAACTCATTAGAACCCTGTTTAACCTTGCTTTTCGCATTAGGTCCTTGCGACACCGGTTCGGATCGCCAGTTGCTCAGGACGTCAGGCGAGTACATTCTCTGATAGTTTTCATTATCTGATGATTATTATGATTCAGCTTCTAGTATAGTATCATATGATTATTCTGGCACAACACGAGACACTGATTGATATTTCTTGATTTATTTACTTGCGACACGTACATTTCATGTTTCTGGCCTCTATTCTGGAATCACTACTGGCATCACCTACAGGCATCACTACAGGCATCATTCATGTTCAGGCTGGACTCATCTTGATTTGCGTGTCGGGTCTTGGATCCACTTGTATTAGTCGGGGCGGGGAAATACTCGAGTAGACATGTAAACATTCCTATCTGGCATCATCAGGAATCACTCCCTCTGGTCTAATCTGGAATGATAGCAGCCGTGCACCCAGTGCGCGGTGAGCCGTACTTACCCCTAGCCGTTTACATGTCGAAACAAGTATTTCAAAGACACCGAGTTCATTCTTTATAGTCTGGACTCTCATGCATTTCTTGACTTGTCTCACTTACATGTTTCTGGACTTGACTCACTACATGTTTTTCATGCTAGACTCACTACACGTTCATGTGCACGGACTTGATCTTAGCTTAGATTCTTGTATCTTACAGTTACTACTATCTTGTTTCTGATATTCCTGCATCTTTACCTTTATGCACCAGTGATACATGTTTATTTCCTGTTTCATACTTACTTCTTTCTTCTTGCTACTTGCTATAACTGTTTTATAGTTTTTATCATTTAAATGGAACTGCTGTTAGAGATGTACTTGCTCCAGTCCTGACTGGACATATTTTTCAGAGTATCCGGAGGAGTGGTGTCCGACGTTTTATGGACCTGAGCCTGTCAATGGTGCAGACAGGGACCCTCTAGCTTAGGGGTGATTTCCGGGTTGGTAGCCGGGATCACTGAGACTTTGTTGTTGTTTTTATTAGTTTTTAGTACCGGATTTGTCTCCGGTTTTGGATTGAGACCTTGTTTGTATATTATTTTGGATATTGTTGTATTATTATGGATGTTGTGGTTGTTGTAGTAGTTGTTGGTGGTTAGACTTTATAGTTGTTAGTCTTCTTTGTTATCTATCGTGCTTAGATTCGTGATTGAGTACTTGAGATTATCTTTTGATATTGCTCCTCCGTTTGGAGTTGAGATCTTGGCAGATTTATATATATTGTTTGTGTGGTTGCCCTCCTTTTTGGAGAGGTCATGCCCGATTTTTGTGTGAGATTATTATCTAGATAGTTGACCTAGACAGCGTTCTACCGCCGATGCTGCGGCGTAGGCTGGACGTACCCACGACTCATGCCCGATTTTCCGGGTGCGGGTCGTGACACTATCGGTAGGAGGAAAAAGAATCAATATTAGGGCATACATGGACATTTGCCCCTGTATCAACCCACCAGTCAGTCGGCTGATACGATGACTCAAAAATAGAATATACGGTTACAAACCTCTGATCATCGGTACCGATAGATTCGGTCCCGGCTATGATAACATGAGCTTGTGGAACAACAGTAGAGTCTGCAGGAGTTCGACGATCAGGATTCTAAAATCCCTGACCCTTCTTCCTGTGGCGGCATTGCCTAGCAAAGTGACCAGGCTTACCACAGTTGTAACATTCCCGCTTAGGTCTGTTGTCTTTCCCAATCGTAGCTCTTGGCTTAAGAAACTGTTTCTTTGCAGGATTTTTGTTCTGGGGGTTGTTCCTCTGTTGATAGGGTTGGCCATTAGGCTTTCCTTGGTTTCAACAATGTGTAACTTTGCCTCGAATTCAGTACTAAGAGGTTCCTTGTCTCTAGTTCTACCTTCTTCCTCAATGCGGAAGGACACAAACAGGTCATCTAAAGACATGCATTCCTTATTATGTTTTAGTTTTAAACAAAATTCCTTCCAAGAAGGGGGAAGTTTATTAATGAAGGCAGCAATTAGAAACTTATCAGCAAATGGCATGTCTTTCTGAGACATCTCGTGTATGATTGTTTGAAGGGTATTAGTCTGTTCAACAACAGACTTCTCATCTACCATTTTAAACTCTAAAAATCTGTCAACAATGTAAATCTCAGAACCCGCTCCTTCATTGGAGTATTTTTTATCGAGAGCTTCCCAAAGCTCTCTGGACGTAGAGGTAGTGCAGTATATATCATAGAGGGTGTCAGAAAGACAACTGAGAATTTTACCGTGACAGATAAAGTCTGTCTCGTTGTAGGACTCTAATTCGTAGGTCCTGGTAGGTTCGTGTAGGTCAGGTTGGATTTTCGGTTCTTTGAGAACCTTAACCAGTTTCAAGCAAGTCAGCCAGTAGGTCATCCTACGTTGCCATCTCTTAAAATTCAGGCCATCAAACTTCTCCGGTTTGGAGGAGTTATGAATGTTCGTGGTCAGTTCTTCTACGGTGTTCATCATGTAGATAGGAATTTTTCAACCAGAAATAGAAAGTGGACAGAACTACGAAAATCTATTCTAAGGACAGCGTGTAACGTGCCTCGAATCCTATACTATTTCTTGTTTTAATTTTACATCTTCCTATTTGCATTATTTAGGAATTTTAACCAACAATCTTAGAATAGATTTTTGCCCCACGAACAGTGCAGTGGGTTCCTGGCGATCTATCCCCGAGATACAACGAATCCTTCGATTCACTTCACCGTGCACCCGGTGGCGAATCCCACGAACGATCACAACCTTGCCCGACAAATAGAAATTGGACGGAGGAGTTTTGGAGGAATTTTGGTTCTGGTGTTTTTCTTTTCTTTATCGTCTCTGTGAGATTGTTCTTCCGTCAGAACAGAGAAGGAGAGAGAGAGAGAGAGAAGAAAAAACTGATTTCTGTTTTTTCAGATCTCAGGATCGTGTCCTGGATATATCTCTCACGTAACCTTTCCCACTTTTTAAGTAACGGGATTACGTAAGAACAGTTCCGCGGAAGACCAGCAACCCACCAGACCAAATCAACGGAAATAAAAAAAATAAAAAATAATAAGTTATGAAATTACCTTTGTACCCGTGTCCGTTCCGCGGCGCGCAAGCGTGCTAAGTGCGCGAATAATAAACGCGTAAAAACGCGCATTAAATCGCGCACCCGCTCGCGGGTTGGATGAGATCAAGCCCATTCCCTATAAAGCCCACTTACCCACTAAGAGGGTTAAAGCAATATATGGAAAGGAGAATGACTTCTCCTTTCCCATGTGGGACTAAAAGAAAGGAGTGCTTTGTTGAATCATATAGTTTAGATAAATCTAAAAATAAATCTAACAGAGGAGAGGAGAGGAGAGATTAGTATTTATGATTAGTTAATAGTTTGTTCATCTCTACTTCAATTCACAAAATTCTTGAGTGAGTAGGTTGTTCAACATAAATCCAAAGAGAAAAAGGTTGAATTGTATCTAATTTTAGATTGAGCTTTCAAAAGTGGTGGCAATTGAGATGATAATTTAGTTCAACATAGAATAGAAAATGGAATTATGAGATGTAGATAATTGAAATTGATTTAGATCTTACATGGAAAAAAAAAATTAAGACATATGGATCCAGTTCAATCTCGTGTTTCATGGGCCAACTCATATTCGAATCACACAACATCCGCAACAAATGGTATCAGAGTCCAGATTACGAAACTAATTTGAACAAACATATAAGATCTAAGGATAGAGGCAACTAAACACATGTTTAAGGTAGAACACTGTCATTTTTTATCCAGTGTTTAGATGTTAAAAAAAAATAGCAGAAACTATATTAAAAATAAAACAAATAGAGAAAAAAATGTTTCCTCCACCCATCTAAAAGATTCAAAAAAAAAAAAAATCTTTCAATTTATCTGACATTTTCAAACGCGAATTTTTTAATAGACATTATAACTTTAGAAAAGAAACAAAAAGAAAAAAAAAATCCCAAGTAAACGAGATCGAGAATGAGCATCGTACCCCGTGCTTGATTCGTCGTCTTCGATGGTTACCTTGAAAAATGATTAATTTATAAGTAAATTGCAGAAGTAATCGACCCGAACGTGTACTCCCCGAGTCTTATGCTACCCAACGACAACAACCTTTTTAATTGCGGGAAGAGTTTAAATAACAATGATGTTGTTGTTGTCGTCGTTGTCAATGATTTAATGACGGGCACTTCTTGCTTACATTAGGAGTGACATCCGCAAGTTGACATGGACAGCTTGCTCTGTTCTCACTCTGCTTTGCACAGAGAGTGGACTTTGTTTCGCTCCCGTCGAGGTGGCTGAACTCAAGCTAGTCATCGGTAGTCAGAATAATAATAGCAATGCTATGTCTACAATCAAATACTTATATTTTTCTTACAATTGTGATGTGACTTTTACGTGACGTTCACATAACAGTCATCTATTAGATGAAGAGGATACATGAAATCCGATATGCATAATGTGACTGTTACGTAGTCATTCATTGGAGAAAGGTGAAATCGGATGTAAAAAAGTTGTAAGCATTCCACAGTAACATTTTTGGAATAATAAACGAACATATCACATGTAGAGGAGAGGAGAGGAGAGAATAGAATAGTATTTATGATTAGTTAATAGTTTGTTCATCTCTACTTAAATTCACAAAATTTTTGCGAGTGACTGAGTGAGTAGCTTGTTCAACATGAGTAGACAGAAAAAGTCCAAGGAATAGAAAATAGCTTTCCAAGTTGTTCTCCAGCTTGCAGTATCCAACAAGCACATGACGAGAGGGCGTGGGGGTGGGAATGGGGGTGGGGAAAGGAAAGTGTAAGGGGGTGCTTAATTGTTGCTCAGTCAATCCGTATGACAGAGTGCGTACAGAGCACAAAAAATTTAAAACATTATGTCTAGAATATAGAAGTTTTAAAATTATATATAGAGCATAAAAATATTATTAAAAAGAACATTTTTGGACAAAAGTAAAAAAAAATAAAAAATTTAGGACATTTTGGAACAAATTGTGTATTATAAAATTTGTCTTTTAATCTGTCTGTTATAGTGAAAAAGTAATTAATAATAATATATGCATTAAATTTTTTTTTAAAATAATATTTTTGGACAAATGTTCAAAAACGTTCATTTTAAGGACATTTCATTACTCTATTCGAAAAGTTTTGAAACTTTATTGCTCTGGATGCAATAAAATAAAACTTCTATGCTCTATGTGCAATTTTTAGGCCAAAATATGATGACACGGCCATTCAATTTTTTTGGTAACTTCTTGGGTGACTGAGCAGGAACAGACGTTCTGAATTTTATTAAGGATGAAAACGACCATGATTAAGACTTTTGTCGGCCATTCATATTCATCTATTTTCAGAAAAAGAAGGATGAAAAGGACTATGTTTTTTTTTTATGTCTTTTTCATCGGATTAGGACTAAGTTTTCAAGGAAAAATTTGAACCGAGTTCATCGTCATGGGAACCTCTCATCGTAGCCAACAGATCACGACTTCACGGACAAAGGACTCTGAATTTTATTACCATTTTGTTTTTCAATGGAGTATGTCGACCCCACTTGCTCTCACCTTGTGTCCGCCCCTGAGAATGAGGGACATTAGTCTCAAATAATAATAATAATAATAATAATAATAATAATAATAATAATAATTCTACCGTATGAGATTATTTTCTTCCGCATAGATTCTATAATAGACTGCTATCAGATTCCACGTGGCGGTCCCCCAAAGGTCTGAGGAAAAGGGGGTGGGGCCCATGCAAATTGTGTGGGGGGGGGGGGGGAGGGGGGAGGGGGTGTCTGCCTCGATTTCAGGGATGGTCCTCCCTTCGAACTGACAGTCCATTTTCATAGGAAAAAAAATTCTACACAGATCGAATGTGTGATATACATTGAGACTAATCCACCCATGCAAATTGGGGGGGTGGTGGTGGTGGTTTGGAGTCGCCCTCGATTTGGGAGGTGGTTCCCTCTTCGGACTATCATGTTCCTTTTCCATAGAAAAAATAAGATAAATTTTGATTTACCCACACTTTATTTATCAATATTCAGGGTGCATCCAACATTATTTCCATAATGTACAAGTCTTTCCACTTTTGACGAAAATTGTCTCTTCCTAACGGTCAACTCGTTTGACTCATTTTTTTGGACGAAAATATCCCTATCTTTTTCTCCCATCTTTGCTGCAGGCCTCCGCTCCCCCCCCCCTCTCTGCCACCGCCCCCCTCCTCGCCGCAGGTCCCGCTTCCCGCTCACCGTCGCTCGCAACCCCCCTTCCCCCTCCCCGCCACCACCCCCCTCCCCGTCGCTCACCCCCGCTCCCCCCTCCTGCCCCCGCTTTGTCGCAGCAACATCAACAATAGCAGCGGCGAACGGGGGAACGATGCGCGCGACCGAGCAACGGCTGTTGCTGCTGCTGTTGGCGGGGAGGGGGTGGAGCGGGAGCAGGGGTTGTGGCGGGGAAGGAGCAGGGAAGAGGCGGGGGGAAGCGACGGGGAGTGGGGTCGGTGGAGGGGGGGAGGGAGCGGCAGCGGTGGCGATGGCGGGGACGGGAGGAGGCAGTGGCGATGGCGGGGACGGGGGAAAGCGGCGGCGGTGGCGGGGACGGGGGAGCGGCGACGGCGGCAATCTGTCCGCGGGGGAGGATGATGAGAGGAAAGTGAAAGAAAAAAATGACGGACATTTTGGTCAAATTATTTTGGTCAAAGCAGTTAACCATCATTATTAGACGAATTTTGTCAAAAATAAAAAAAAATTATATTATAAAAATAATATTTTATGCATATTTAATATATATAAATAAAGTGGTGGGTAAGTCAAAATTTTTACAAAAATAATTCTACACACCGAATGTGTGATGTTTCTGATGATGTATATACATTGAGACTAATGGAGCATTTGTGGTTCCAAGTGACTGTTTCGATTTCCATTATATTTCCAAGGGCTTTTGAGCTTTATCATGTCTTTATCCATGACTCCATTAACAGTGAGTATAACTCCATCATAGAGAATAATACTTGGTTTTTAGCAGACCTACCTTTAGGTAGTAAACCCATAGGTTGTAAGTGGATATTCAAAAAGAAACTTAGAGCCGATGGTACCATAGAAAAATACAAGGCTAGATTAGTAGCTAAAAGTTTTACCCAGAAAAAGGGACTAGATTATTTTGATACATACTCTCATGTAGCTAGAATTACCTCTATTAGAACCCTTCTAGCCTTTGCATCCATTCATAATATGATAATCCATCAAATGGATGTAAAGACAACATTTTTAAATGGGGCCCTAGAGGAAGAAATCTACATGGAGCAACCTGAAGGTTTCATTGCTAAATGCCAAGAAAAGAAAGTTTGCAGATTAGTTAAATCTCTTTATGGCCTAAAGCAAGCTCCCAAACAATGGCACAACAAATTTGACCTAGTCATCTCAGAATATGGTTTCGCGACAAATGAGTATGACAAATGTATATACTCCAAAATTTTAGATGAAAGTTGTGTCATCTTATGTTTGTATGTAGATGACATCCTTATTTTTGGATCATCACTAGAATTGATTACTAATACCAATGACTTCTTATCCAGCCAGTTTGATATGAAAGATCTAGGTGAAGCCAACTTGATTCTAGGCATGCAACTGTCCAAGTACAAGGAGGGCTATACTTTATCCTTTGCACACTCTATCGAGAAAATGCTAAAAAAAATTGAGTATTTTGATAAGAAACCTGCACTTACTCCTTATGACAGTAGTGTTGTTCTAAAAAAGAATGAGGGTTCTCCCATAGAACAACACAGATATTCTCAGATGATAGGCTCTCTCATGTATATATCAAATAAGACCAGACCTGATATTGCATTTGCTATTGGGAGACTAAGTAGATATACTAGTAACCCAAATCAGTTACATTGGACATCATTAGAAAGAGTATTTAGATATCTTAGGGGTACTCTAGATTATATGTTGCACTATACTAGACACCCTGATATCATAGAAGGCTATTCAAATGCAAACTGGGTAACTGACTCACATGATATAAAATCCACTACTGGATATATTTTTACTCTAGGAGGAGCTGCAATCTCCTGGGGCTCATGTAAATAAACTATCAGAGCTAGGAGTACAATGGACTCCAAAATGATAGCCTTGGACACTACATGTACAGAAGCCGAATGGCTAAGAAACCTTATTATGCATATACATGTTTCTATTAATCATGTTCCTGCAATTTCTATAAACTGTGATAATAAATCTGTTATGGAACTACTAAAGTATGATGATGTGAATGCTAAGATGAACAGGCACCTGCAGCTACGCTTCAAGTCTATAAAGAGCCTATTGGACAAATATGTGGTTCTTGACTATATAAAGTCAGAAAAAAATCTTGCAGACCACTTAACGAAGGGTCTCTCTAGGACTTTGATCCTAGAATCATCGAGGGGGATGCGGTTAAGCCCATAAGTAAAGTCACCAGCAGTGACAACCCAACCGAGTCTGACTGGAGATCCCAAGAAGCCGGTTCAATGGGTAGGAACAAGCTGGACTTAGGTGACTTTTATGGAACACTGACCTGAGATTAAACTCTCATTCTATAATGCACAAGACATGAGTACAATGATTCCCCATCCCTATGGTGACAGTGTTCTTGAGTGATATGGTCAGGATGAGTTTTTAAAAACTCTTAATAGGTCCAAGCTGACATGCGGGGTTGAAACCTATCACCAACCCTTAAGGACTTACCTATATGAGAGGTCGTGAAGGCCACGACTATGGGACAGGGCGATCCCAGACAACTCTCATAAATTTGGATTAGTGCGCATGGCCAACCAAAAGCGCCACTCGTTAGACCCGGAACCTCTAGCGTACTATGTGTGCTATTTTCTGAATTTGGTGAAAGAAGTCTGATTCAAGGCATAGTCCATTAAGCACTTCTTCAGATAAAGACAATAGTCACTAAGTGAGATTCAAGGCTGTAGTCCATCTTATCTATGCATCGTATATACCTGCCTAGACACTCTTCATTTTAATTTCTTGGTCACTTCTATTCCGGAACTTGACCTTTAGGGGGGGGGGGGGGGGGATTGTCAGCCTTGCTTGAGCAAAAGCTCAACTTTCTTCTTTCTTTTAGTCCCACATCGGATGGGCCAACCCCTCCTTGTATGTATATATTAGTTCATCTTCATTGCTTTCTTAAAGATGTTGTCTGGGGAACCCCTTGGGCCACACGCGCGCGTCACCGCCACCGCCCGGCTCGGTTCGGTTCGGAGCACGTAATGGGTGCGGATACGTGCCCACACCTGCGGGCGCCGAATGCCGATCCAATTTACTCTTCGGGTTCGGGCTGGGATCCAAAAATCTTTTTGCTGCTCTTTATTTTTTGAACCCATTTGGCTCTTTCAATTTTAAACGTTGAGGCTCATGTCCAGATTCATTGAACCTTGCAACAGCTCTTTTGACAGCCTTTTTTCATGTTTTATTTGCTCCTTAATGGCCTGTTTATGAGCCATTAAGTAACATGTATGTGGCTGTGTATAAGCTTCAGCCTATTTATTTGGTCTCCTTCTCCTTCATTTTTTACACAGAAAAATTCTCCTTCGTGAAACCACTCTCTCTCTCAAACCACATTCTGTTCTCCAAATTCTTGCTCTGTGTAGAGCTAAGTTCGGTCTCTCTCTCCGAGTTGTGTGCAACGAAGAGAACCCGGTAGTCATAGAATTTTACCACTAGGAGATTCCGAGAAACGTCTGCAAATAGACCTCGGATCAACTCTTAGGGCAGTGCTTCGTGCACGACTTCCCCGGAGGCCGGTAACAATTTTCTTTTGTTTCTTTGTGCTCGTATAAATCTCTGAAAAATAATATATATTTTGTTATCAATTTTTCTAACAGATCGTTATCGTCGCTTGCATGGTTGCCGCCGTCGTAGGCGCCATCTTCGGCTACGACATCGGGATATCCGGTATTATTTACTTCATCATGCATACTAATACATAATCTTTTTTGCACCTAATTTAAAGTATCTATAAAATATGTGTCACTATTTCGAAGCTATTAATAGAATTTAAAATCTGGTACAAGTTAAGTTTAGTGTTTTTTATTTTAATGTGTTTGGACCTGGTCATTAGTAAGCTGGACATAGTTTCTTGTAAGTTGAGGGAATGGCCGGCCCTGCGGTAAGCCTGACAAGCCATCGGAATCCAACAACCCTAGGGGTGAGCATTATTCAGTTTTGGACCAAAAATCGAACCGAACCGAATAAGAGATTCGGTTTGGTTTGGAAATAAAATAATTGATTCAGTTTCGGTTTTGAAAATAGTAAAATTTCTCATTCGGTTTCGGTCCAAAATCGAAATCCGAATAAGACTTATACAATTATGTAAATACCCTCAATTCTATGCATATTGTGTAATTAAATGTGTGTATATTTTGAAAGCAACAATTTTACGTATGCGTTTTAAAGTCTAGTTTTTGTAATTTAACTAGTCTAACTTTGGAAACAAATACAACATATGTGTGTATAAAAAAATTAATTTTTAATTTTATTTAATCATGATTCCAACTTTGGACCCTGCCTGTTAAACTACAGAAATAACCGAATAAACCGAATCGTTATTCGGTTCGGTTCAGTTTCGGTTTTGGCTAATTCGATTCGATTTCGGTTTTGGAATTTTAGAATTTCGGTTTATTCGGTTTTGACTATTTCGATTTTGTTGAAACCGAACGCTCACCCCTTGGCAACCCTCCCCCTCATCCCATACCCCCGAGCCCTAAGTCATCACCTCTCCGTCAATAGAGCCTTCGCGGTCCACCGCAATCTTTCTTTGTTAGTTGAACTAGCAATCCACTAGGTCCATAGAGCCTCCTCGGTCCATTCCAACATTTTTTTCATATCTTTTTTTGGAGTCAAGAAAAAGGAATAACTAAATTTAGCTCCGTTAGGATAATTCAACTCCGTAGCCGGCCCTGGTTTAGTGTACCTTCCAAAACGGATATTAGTTTAACTTAAAACTTTATAAATGATCCCATAATGAATCCGTTCCACATTAGAAAACAGTGAAAAGTAACAAAATCATTCTAATGCGTAGGAAAAGCATTCTTCCATTTTTTTTCTTTATCAACTTTCTTGTCATACTAAAGAGGATATAAATAGAGAACGTGTAGTCGAGAATCTCTCCAACAATTAATTGAAACCAATTTGGATATTTGGAAAGAAAAAATAAATTTAGACAATAAAAAAGAAAAGTTCGATTTTAAAGTCGACTAATGAGTCATACTTGATATATTTAATATTTTGAAAGAGTTTTTAGATTTCGATATCAAAAAGTAATAAATTTTATATTTGGATCTTTATAATCGACTTAATTAGTATTTAAATTTTGTTCAACGATTGACTCGATATTCATGTACACAGATGATGAAATAGACATTCTAGTACATAGAAGAAATAAAATTATAGTCGGTATGGATATCTACCATGATATATGAAAGAATTTTACAACAACACAATCAAATCAGCCGAGTTAATCGTTGATTCAAGATTTAAATACTAACTAGATCAATTATGGAGATCCAAATATAAAATTTACAACTAATTCATGACCCAAAGTCTATCGAAGTCCGGATCCATAGCTGCCAAAAGTAGGTGACCCTACCAATTCTCTAAGTACATAATTTTGCCATTCAAAGAATTTTGGTAGCCAATAGTAAGTATCGAAATGGATTCTTGCTCTCTTTATTGGTGGTTTCTCTTGTCCAACAAGTAAACCAAACCTTAGCAACAGGGAATGGCTCAGTGGTCGGAGCGTGATCGGACCGGCACGAATGATTGGGGGAGGTCCAAAAATAAAAAAAAATGGGGATGAGTGTTTGATTTATTTAGTTTTAATCGAAATAGTCAAAACTAAATATATGAAAATTCTAAAATTTTAGAACTAAAATAGAATCGAAACTAGTCATAACAGAAACCGAACCAAATCGATATAATTGATTCAGTTGGACTATTTCTGTTATTTGGCCTGGATCCAAAGTTAAAATTGTGGTTAAATCATATTTAAAAATATAATTTATATTTTTTTTTTTTGCATTTTAAAGTCGGATTCAAAATTAGACTAGTTGTTAAATTATTAAGAGAAATTTTGAGTTACCTTCCACTTTATGTAATCATATTCAGGATGCACCCCACATTGTTTTCATAATGTACAAAATCTTCCACTTTTGACGGAAACCGTAAAGAATTGACGGCCAATTCATTTGACCAAATTTTTTTACGAAAATACTCTTCTTTTATTTTCCTCTTGCTCTTTTCTCTCACCCCCTCCTCTCCGCCACTGCCGCCGTCGTCCCGCCTCCCCTCTCCGCCACCGCCGTCGCCGCTGCCCCCCCCTCCCCTTCCTTCTCACCCCTCTCCTCCTCCCTGCCACCGCTGCCGGGCACGGGGGGGTCGGAGGCGGGGAGGGGGGGAGGAGTAGAGGGGTGAGAGGAAAGAGGGGGGGGGGGGGGGGGGAGGGGGGAGAGGGGAGCAGGGAGGGGGTGGGGAGGGAGGGCGGCGGCGGAACTCGGAGATGCAGGATCAAGTGCAGGAAAAAATAGGGGTATTTTCGTCCAAAATTCTCGATCAAATGGATTGATCGTCAATTATGGACAAAAGACTTGTACATTATAGAAACAATGTGGGGTGTATCCTGAATATGGATAAATAAAATTGAAAATAATTAAAAAAATTCAATTATTAAAATTATATTTCAAAAAACACATATATAGTTATTGTTTCTAAAATATACTCATTTTTAATCAAAAAAATATACAAAGAATTGAAAATATTTATATAAGTGCATATCTTTTATTCAGTTTTAGACTGAAACCTGAGAATAGTTTCTTTTAATATTTTTAAAATTGAAATCGAATCGAATTTTTTTTTAAACCGATCCGAACTTTTTATTTGGTTCAATTGAGTTCGATTTCGATCCAAAAAATCGAATAAACTAACTCCTCAAGAAATTGGTTCTGGAAAATTAACCAATGAAACACTTGGTTTGTTTGCAAAAGGTGATCAATCAAGTAAACCTTATAAAGAAGGCAAAAACATATTTGGAAGAAGAGATTACTTGTTGGGGGACTACTGAACAATTTAATGATTTAAGTCAAGAACTTTGAACTTTACAAAGACTCTTACCAATCAATGTTCCGTGCAGAGAGTATGACTCCTACGGGTGTGTTTGGAAATTTTTTTTTCTTTTTTTTTTTTCCGTAGATAGGGAAAAAATTAAGAAAAAAAAATCAAGAAAAGTAACACGAGGGTGAAATAACAGCATACTAACTGTTATGTGTACAAGTTTTTTTTTTTTTTTAGATGTCCGACAATACGTACAAAACTTTATGTACGCTACGTTACACGAAACTGTACAAGATTATGTTAGATTGTATCTCATTTTCGATTGAGCACTCAAAAAGCGATGACATCCAAATTGATAGTTTAGTCCCACATCGAATAGGAGAAGTGATAATGAGGTGCAGATAAATATGATTGGTTCAGTTCTTACATGAAAATTTTTCTTTAAGGCACATGGGTGAGTCCAAAATTGCACCTCATGGACCAACTCCGGTTTGGGTCTCACCACGTTTCCAACATATGGTATTAACGGATTGAGATTACAATATGTTTGATCTCCTAGGTGTTTGGTTGCTCAGCTAACGAAAACGAGCTAAGATGGAGATAAGGAGATAAGCTAAGGTGCTTAGTTGCTCGGCTATCGGAAACGAGTTAAGGTGGTTCTGATTTAGCGCTCAAATTCTTGGATGCTTTGTTGCTCGGCTAATGAAAACGAGCTAAGATGGAGATAAGGAGATGAGCTAAGGTGTTTGGTTGTCCGACTATCAAAAACGAGTTAAGGTGGTTCGGGTTGAGCGTTCAAATGTGTGACAAGATAGGAAGTAGAATCACGATATATAGATAATTGGAATTGGTTTAGACCTTGTATGGGAATTACCTTTTAACTAATATGGACCTAGCCCAATATTGTACCTCATGGACCAACTCCAGTTTGGTCATACCGCGCTCAAATGTGGTGTCATGATAGGAAGTAGAATCATAGTGTAGATAATTGAAATTATTTCAGACCTTATATATGAATTACATTTTAGCCAATATTGACCCAGTCCAATATTGTTTCGTTTTGGATCACATCGTATTTCCAACAGATTAGACATATTAATAGCATCTCCAATAAAAAGTTTTAATTTTTTTATGTGACAATTTTAAATATATAATGTCTCGTAGATTGCAATCATATATAGCAAATAAATAAAAAATTACAATAAACATTTTATAACAAAAGTCATTTCCATTACATATATTATGTTTTTTTTTCCCACATATGACAGTTAAATTTAATCACATCTAATAAACTTTAGTATTTTAAATTAGAATATTTTAATATAACATATTTACATGGTTGTGAAGTTGAGTGTCAACTCATACGTATCTTATTTCATATTATCTTATGAATTATGACCTGATCAGAAAAAAAAATTTTGGTTAAATATAATTTTTTTGACTACTATAGCATGGGAGAATGCCTAATGGATCATTCACAGTGGAGATATTAATACACATATTTTAAATTATTAAAAATTATGTAAATTATTATTTTTTTAGAGTGTCCACATGATATTGACACACAATGGTACACTCCAAATTAATTTTCTCTTTTTTCTCTTTATTTTTTCCTCTTTATTTTTTCTTCCCTATTTGATAAAATTTTCTCTCTCATTTTCCTATTTTTTTTTTTCTATTTGGTTACTTTTGTTGGACCCATCAATTAATATAGAGTTAGGATAAGTTCTAAATTTGGAGTGTCTCGTAGCTTTCTAGCAATTTTTAAGTATGCACAAGTGTCCACTGCAGCATTCAAGTACTGCAAAAGTTGACTAAAATTAAAATGTAGCAATTGAGACCACTCCCACTGTGGATGCTCTAACCTGGTAATCCAACTCAATATTGTAATCAAAAGTAAAATTGACACATTAACATGAGATAAGAGGATCCCACCTAATATTAAAACATAACCCCAATGAATTTTTGGTCCACCTAGAGTTTGGTAGTGATAGCTACATACAAATAACATGGCCCACCTAGATTTTTTGTAGTCATAGCTACACACAAATAACTTGTATGAGATGCACACAAATAACTAGAAAGGGATATAAGGTTGGTGGAAACTCAGTACGAAAGTGTAAAAAATGGATGAATTTTAAGTCATTTTTATATTTAGAGTGTTTGGTTGAAGATAGAATAGTGGATAAGAATTTAAAGTCAGCATTATTTTTCTAGTTTTTGTTACCTATTGTTCAAAATATATAATAGGTTGGGCGGTCCGAAATTCGGATCCGGCATGATCAAATTCAGATTTGGTCGATTCGGATCCGATCAACTGGCCAACCCAGTCCGTCCTACTACGGTAGCGAATTCAGATTGAATTTGAATTTCAGACCCGTATTTCATACTATATATATATATATATATATATATATATATATATATATATATATATATATATATATATATATATATATATATATTTATAAAATGGAACCACACTGTATTACATAGGTTGAATTAGACTTGTATGCTTGAGATTAAAAAATAGTGGTATTGTTGTTTGTTTTCAAAAAGCAAAAGCATATTCTGAAAGGGACTCTTCTCTAATTTCTTCAAAAATTGTCCAAAAGACCAACTATATTATTTATAAAAAAATTAACAGCAAGTGGTTTTCGAATAACTTTTATTATTACTTCCAAGAAGAAGAAAAAGTCCGTAGAAATCTCTTCAAAAACGTTATACGAGGATTACTAAATTCTAAAATAAATATTTTATAATATTATTAAAAAATAGTTCGAATATTTTTAATTTAATACGGTTAAATAATTTAATTTTTTTTAACTTTTTCTTTTAATTAATTTTATATAGTTTCAATTTTAATTTTTAAATATATATTTGTGGAAAAGGAAAGATAAAAAAAATTAGTTTTTTTTTTTGCCTAGTTTTTTTTTAAAATAAAAGATTGAGGATTTAAATACGACTTTGACTGTTCAATTTTAAGTCGTTTTTAAAACTCATTACAAGAGTAGAGTTAGAGATGGATTAGTCCAACATATTGAAACAACATATATTTTCTTTCTTTCACGTAAGAGTTCGTATATTCTATTCACTTTTGATTGTACATCGTAGAGGTAAATGCCAAGAACTCTAATATTTCAATCATGTTCTATGAATTGAATCGATTGGTACTTACTCCCAATTTTGCCTTTCACTCAATTTTTTTCCAGACGTATATTAGGTAAAAAATAACTAGGCGAGGAGGTGACAAACCACAAGTAAAACAATCCATATGGAGACCAAGAAATTAATAGTTTGAAACATTGAGGGAAAAACTCCCAAAAGAAGAAAAAAGACCAAAGGAGGGAGAAAGGAGAAGTAAGAACCGACTTTATTTGAAAAGAGTGAATAAGAAATTAATAGGGGAAATAATAAGGAACAAAAGATATAAGTCATTTTCATGTTTTTTTTTAATTTTGTTTTCATTCAAACATGGATATAAAAATATTGAATTTATTTTACATGGAAAAAAAAAAATAGAGAGTGGAATTCTAGGAATACAAAATTTTCATCCAAATGTCAAGAAAAATTGAATGTAACTAAAAAATGAGTTGATTGATGATGTATGATATAACTTTAAAAATAAAACTTATTGTCTCTCCAACAAAACTCTTATATTCTCCTATCATCTTCCCACCAATTATCTTGTATGAGACTAAACTATGATGTAATATTTTTTTTATAGAGATTTTTTGACTTTAGTCCTACTTAATAATATAAATTTAGACTTATATTTCATTTTTTGTATTTAACTTATAGTCCATTTTTTAATAAAAATATTTATTTTGTCACAAAAAACTGTCGTTAAATAATTTTCGTGACAAAAAGTGGGATGCAAGTCAAATAAAAAAAAAGTGAGATGTAAGTCTAAAATCATATTATTAAGTGGGACGAACGTAAAAAAAAAAAAAAATCCATTTTTTATATTGTTTCCAAAATTATGAACATTTGTAATCAACCGGATGTGAAACACAAACCCAAAAATTGTTATAGGTTTATTTTGAAATTTCAGTAGAGCTATATTAGTGTCACTCTATGTGTGATCCCGGATCGAACCTTATATTCTTTTACTTGAAGAACCATATATTTCTTTTACTTGAAGAATCTTATATTCATCATTAAAGAACTCTCCGTTCAATTGTTTCATGCATGCGGTGAGTCCTTCCAACCATTCGACCATCAGTGGATGAACTATAGGGTTGTATCTCGTATCCAATTGAGCACTTGATATTCTTCAAGTTTAACAATGATGTAAAAGTGAGTTGTACGTATAGAGAATTTTGTCCCACATTAGATATAAAGTTGGAGGATAAATTATAGATATATAAGTTTGGTTTGGGACTCATTAAATCTTTTATTTTATTTTATATCATATAAGCCACGTCCAATATCATCTCTCATTAATTTTGTATCACTCCGTCAAGCTAATGTTAAGTAATTTTACTTATAAATTTCACTTGTATGCCCAAAGTAGTAGGTATTAGAACACATGAAGCAATTAGTACCGTTGCCCATTGAAATACAAATCATCCCATATAGCAATGTCTTGGAATTCTTTCAGATCAACTCTTACACTCAACCGACTTCATATATTTTATGTTTATTACACAATTTTTTTTTAAAATAATTACGCAGATATTTTTTATATTTTATATTGTACGTGTGGTTATCCCTTTTAAATAAAATATAAAAAATATTTGTGTAATAAATATAAAATATATAAAAAATTAGTATAATTATTTTTAAAATAAAAAAAATTCGTATAATAAACATAAAATATAGAAAATATTATTTATAAATAACCCATAGCACAATAAGTATTAGTAGCATAACAAAACGTGTTTGTCTTCATTAATAATTTAGTACTAATTGTCGATCTTCTCAGTCTTTAGCAACTTTTTCTAAGATGATATTGTTTAATATAACAATCAACTTACCAAAAACATTTGCTTTTACCCCATCCTTCAACTTCAACTTCAAACGTGGAAAAGAAGCGCACCCACCACACTACTAGCTCGGGAGCACTTTTTTCTTTCCAAAACAAAATATCTTATCCCGACTTTGTGCACTATAGAGATCGGACAAATTGTATTCCAACTTATTATTAGTCTTAAGTTAACCATGAAGTCTCAAAGATTAGGTTAGAATTCACTTTAGTTTAGAATTTTTTTTTTTTTTTTTTTTTTTTTTTTTGATATTCTAGCAAATGTTTTCATTTAAAATATAGAAACAAATATATACCTCCACTATTTTAAAAAACAAAAAAATATTTCTATTCTTTATAAATCAGTCCAAATTTTGATTAAAATAGTAGGGATATATCTTAAATTTTTAATTGTTCCATACAAAGGAATATAAAATTTTACTAGTTTTTTTTCTAAAAAAAATGGAGGTATATACGACTTTCTATATTTTGATTGAAAATATTTGCTAAAATGTTCGTTTTTTTTCTCCCTTTGGCAACTAACTAAGATAGATTGAAATGACTTGTATCCAAAAAAACGAAAAGGTACATAGAACGTCCAAACATGAAAACTGAGTTAAGTATCGTTAAACCCATGACGTATCATCCTCAATTCCATCCACTAGAATTCAATTCAATTCAATTTTGCTTTTTGGCACGTGAATGACCGAGAACGACGGAGTGGTAGGGGAGAAGGGCATAACGGTCGGTCAGTGGGAGGGGGGGGGGGGGGGGGGATGAAGACAACGGAGTGTCACATTCCGCTCATAGAATACTGGATAAATACGAAGACTGACATGGCCAACCACACCTTATAGAATACCGAAGTAAACCGCAATGTGCTAAGGTTGTCAAGAAGACAAATGGGTGGACTCTAGCATGTTATGACGTCATTTCTAAGGCCGACAAATCTGGTATCTAAATCCAACAACAATAATAGTAAGAGTATATCATACATGAATGTAAAGAGCCGCCCCAAAATACATACCACACATGATCATGAAGCTAGTGAATACAAAATGTTGCACTAGTAGAGTATAAGTATACATGATCTAATATACCAGCCATGGTCTAATATATACATCATGTTGACCGAAGTCAGAGAAGTAGTCTCAGAATAAAAGGGGTAACACTGCCCTTTGCTAAACACCACAAAATAAAGTAATCAAAACGAGGGGTGAAGGAGGAAAACCCACTCGCGAGCTTTGTCCGCATTCCTACGAGTGCGTGCCATCTTGCTGGAAGTACGGGGGATTCTGATTCTCCTCTGATAGATCTGGCCAAACAAAACCAGTTTGATGAAAACCCCAAGCAACAAGTACCACAAAGGAGCTCAAGGTGATAGACAAAACACAACACAACATAAGCAGAAAAAGAGACATATTAAAATAAATGTGGGTCGAGACTTGTACGGTACCAATGTATTCGTCTCAACATATAACTGGAAGAAGTGATGCACTGATAACAAAATAACTATAAGGAAGGATAAGGCGACGAGCGACAAGAGGGCATAGGAACTGCTCTAGATCAGTGTAACACCCCGTTCCGCTCAAGCGGACTGCCGACTCAATCGGCAATAATGCAACTGTCCCGACCCGCTTTGCCTCAATCAAGAAGCAAAGGATATCCAGACTCGTCCCTACATGAATCCGGCTTAGACTTTCAGAGGCTCGCTCAGACGTATCGCTCTACCGAGGCGAATCATCGCTAAGATGGGTGGCTACGGTGAACTTGTCTTTGCTTAGCCAGCACATATAAAAATCTGGAATATTTATGCTAGTCACTAGGTGATTCACCCCCTGCATGCTAATAAATCGAACGCACCTAGCTAAGGGAATAATCCCAACTTGTATTGCTTGCTAGAACATGGGAAATAAAATACCACTTATATTCAGACCCTCGCATGCAAGTCCCTAACGGTTTCATCTCTCGGCTTACCTTCGGGTCCGAGCAATCGTGTTTACTTGTGTCCCTTAGAAACGCATGCTTGTCTGCTTATGAATGTCTAACGTTATTATATTGAGAAATGTTTAAGCAATCCTGAACGCATGAATGGAACGTAGATGCAATATAAATGAATCATGCTACTGCTTGTCTTGTACTCACGTAGCCTTCGGACGATAATCACGTAGCCTACGGGCGCACGTAGCCTACGGGCGATAGTCACGTAGCCTACGGGCGCACGTAGCCTACGGGTGATAATCACGTAGCCTTCGGACGAATGAATGTTATTGTTCGATCACGGACAACTTGTGCACAAGGTATAGTTCCTGCGGGCGGCTGCTGGGGCACTGGCACCGTTCCGGCTCCGGACGGAACTAACGTTTAGTCTCACGTACTAGGACAGGGTGGTATGCGGCGCCTAACGTTGTTGCACGTAGCAAACCATCTTCGTCACAGACTAGTGTCCATTATGGCATACGCCAGTGATCACCTTGTACTTAACTTGTTGCATGCTTGTTTGTAAACGAAAGATAAACCATTCATCCTCGCTTAGCGGCTATCCGCGTGCGAGATACTGTATCGTATGAAACAAATAAACTGAACACCTGAACGATCATGTTTAAATGACCCTTCGTGTATGCATATGCTTGCCTCCTGAATGTTTATACATGCCCCTGCTTGAATTAATCATGTTTGCCTTGGACAGGGAAGGAGAAATGGTAAGTTGGTAAGTCTCGCCGTGTTTCCTCAAACATCGCACGGCGCACTGCCGACACGTTAGGCTATTCAATGTTTGCCTGAAACTGATCCTAAGGCAACTAGAAAGACAACTTAATAGTTGTGCACGGAACCTGTATTACGTGTTTGGATTTGTCGAGCGGGCGAGTAGCTTCCCCACCAGTGCATTCAATGTACTGATAATCCACCAGTTTGTATGCAGGGTGCGGGAGAATCTTGTTCGGTGCGGACGCCTCCTTCGTACGTGCTAAGGCCAGGAGTTCCCTCTGAAGCCTTGCAACGGTGCGTCCGGGACTGAAGCACATATACAAGACATAAGTTGTGAATATCGCCTGACCATCGCCTGTATATTCATTCCACAGTTGTAGCCACTTGGCACGCTTTTACTGTTTCAGAGAGAGAGGCTTGAGCGACTTGTAATCTCGGCTATATGCCGCCTGTAATACTTGTTCATATCAATAAAGAGATTACTTTACTTTGTTTCAATGCTTCCGCTATATTGTCGACTCAGTGAACCTGTTACCGATCGCCAACGCGTTCATGACTCTGCTGCACTCGGACAATCTGTGCGACTCTGTGGCTTAGAACTCTTGCCGCCAGCCAATGAACCATGGCCTTGCACGGGCGTGGCTCACGCTCGTACGGCATCACGCCCGGATGGGTTAAGCGATCGTTCCGCGGGAGCGCTGGCGAGGGTGATTCTCGCCTAGCAGGAACGGCCGATTGCCTGCGGGAGAAAGGGGCGTGACAGGTTGGTATCAGAGCCTGGCTTCTACGCCTTTGTCCTCAATTCGATATCTCTATTTCGAAAGCTCGTTCGTGGGTTATGTGCACGCTCTCTCTCAATGCCTCGATGGGATGTTCCAACAATAAGTCTAAATACTTTCAAAATACGTTTTGAATGATATGCTTGCTTGTCTGGTTGTGTGCTGCGAGTGGCCTTTGTGCCAACCTGTGCGAACCTTTGAGAGTATCGCTAGTAGCTTGTCCGATTTTCACTAACCCTGAGTTTGGTTGAATGTATCTATTCGAGGGACGCCTTGAACTAGTGCACCATCCAAGACTTAAGAAAAGGTGAAACTCGAGTGCTGAGACTTCGCTATCATTAAACTGGTTGACGTGTTCACGCTAGAGGGGCCCTTCGAAAGTGCGCACGATCCAGTCTAAGCGGTATGCTGATTTCGAAGCTTGTGCAAGTGAATATCCAAATGAACAAGTAAAACGACTTGTCTAGGATTGCCTCAACCCTAGATTACTGCTTGTCCTTAGTAAGTCTCGAGGACGAGACTTTTTCTAAGTTGGGTAGGATGTAACACCCCGTTCCGCTCAAGCGGACTGCCGACTCAATCGGCAATAGTGCAACTGTCCCGACCCGCTTTGCCTCGATCAAGAAGCAAAGGATATCCAGACTCGTCCCTACAGGAATCCGGCTTGGACTTTCAGAGGCTCGCTCAGACGTATCGCTCTACCGAGGCGAATCATCGCTAAGTTGGGTGGCTACGGTGAACTTGTCTTTGCTTAGCCAGCACATATAAAAATCTGGAATATTTATGCTAGTCGCTAGGTGATTCACCCCCTGCATGCTAATAAATCCAACGCACCTAGCTAAGGAATAATCCCAACTTGTATTGCTTGCTAGAACATGGGAAATGAAATACTGCTTATATTCAGACCCTCGCATGCTAAGTCCCTAACGGTTTCATCTCTCGGCTTACCTTCGGGTCCGAGCAATCGTGTTTACTTGTGTCCCTTAGAAACGCATGCTTGTCTGCTTATGAATGTCTAACGTTATTATATTGAGAAATATTTAAGCAATCCTGAACGCATGAATGGAACGTAGATGCAATATAAATGAATCATGCTACTGCTTGTCTTGTACTCACGTAGCCTCCGGGCGATAATCACGTAGCCTACGGGCGCACGTAGCCTACGGGCGATATTCACGTAGCCTACGGGCGATAGTCACGTAGCCTACGGGCGCACGTAGCCTACGGGTGATAATCACGTAGCCTTCGGGCGAATGAATATTATTGTTCGATCACGGACAACTTGTGCACAAGGTATAATTCCTGCGGGCGGCTGCTGGGGCACTGGCACCGTTCCGGCTCCGGACGGAACTAACGTTTAGTCTCACGTACTAGGACAGGGTGGTATGCGGCGCCTAACGTTCTTGCACGTAGCAAACCATCTTCGTCACAGACTAGTGTCCATTATGGCATACGCTAGTGATCACCTTGTACTTAACTTGTTGCATGCTTGTTTGTAAACGAAAGATAAACCATTCATCCTCGCTTAGCGGCTATCCGCGTGCGAGATACTGTATCGTATGAAACAAATAAACTGAACACCTGAACGATCATGTTTAAACGACCCTTCGTGTATGCATATGATTGCCTCCTGAATGTTTATACATGCCCCTGCTTGAATTAATCATGTTTGCCTTGGACAGGGAAGGAGAAATGGTAAGTTGGTAAGTCTCGCCGTGTTTCCTCAAACATCGTACGGCGCACTGCCGACACATTAGGCTATTCAATGTTTGCCTGAAACTGATCCTAAGGCAACTAGAAAGACAACTTAATAGTTATGCACGGAACCTGTATTACGTGTTTGGATTTATCGAGCGGGCGAGTAGCTTCCCCACCAGTGCATTCAATGTACTGATAATCCACCAGTTTGTATGCAGGGTGCGGGAGAACCTCGTTCGGTGCGGACGCCTCCTTCGTACGTGCTAAGGCCAGGAGTTCCCTCTGAAGCCTTGCAACGGTGCGTCCGGGACTGAAGCACATATACAAGACATAAGTTGTGAACATCGCCTGACCATCGTCTGTATATTCATTCCACAGTTGTAGCCACTTGGCACGCTTTTACTGTTTCAGAGAGAGAGGCTTGAGCGACTTATAATCTCGGCTATATGCCGCCTGTAATACTTGTTCATATCAATAAAGAGATTACTTTACTTTGTTTCAATGCTTCCGCTATATTGTCGACTCAGTGAACCTGTTACCGATCGCCTATGCGTTCATGACTCCGCTGCACTCGGACAATCTGTGTGACTCTGTGGCTTAGAACTCTTGCCGCCAGCCAATAAACCATGGCCTTGCACGGGCGTGGCTCACGCTCGTGCGGCATCACGCCCGGATGGATTAAGCGATCGTTCCGCGGGAGCGCTGGCGAGGGTGATTCCCGCCTAGCGGGAACGACCGATTGCCTGCGGGAGAAAGGGGCGTGACAATCAGGACCACAATCCTTAAACCAAACAAGGACTGGGGTTGCAGCCCTTCACCCTGTCACGCCCCGATCTTTCGCAGGAATTGGCCGTCTCCGCTGGACACGAATCACCACGCCAGCGCTCCCGCGGGACGATCGTTTCCATCAGGACGTGATACCGTACGAGCATGGGATTGCGCCCGCACAAGGCAACATCGTTAAAGTTGTGGCTATCATCAAACCAATCGAGTACGCAGCGAAGGGACAGTGTTGCAAACAATAATCCATCTGAGTATACGAGAAAAATTATAAGGTACGAGGTTATCTGAATACAATGGCATCGTTCCATACATTATGTCCCTCTATACAAAAGCAGCTCAAAGTAATCGATACGGCTCAAGGCATCAAAACCATATTTTCGGGTTCTGGGGATGAGACACGGCTATCACTTCCTCGGATGATCCAGCACCTGCGAACAAACAAACTGTTGGTGGGTCAGCACTTTGGAGAAAGCACTGGTGAGTATAAAATCAACTAACAGAAACAACATTCAGTAAAACCAACACTAAGTAATTATATTATAAAATATTACATTACTACTGATCTTTCTAGTTTTACCTAGGTTCGTTACATGCAATACATAAACGGAGTCATATTACTTCTTTTGGAAGCATCTTTGAAATCAGAGTTCAGTTCAATACAACCAAGCATATGGGACAAACAGTTCTAGCATGATGTACCAATCAGGGTGTGCGCAGCGTGTCTCATAAGCTATACTCAAAGACTCTAGGGACAATGCTGCATATTGGAATTATCTTTCTACCAAGCAAATAGGATGAACTATCTATATGATTTCAGTCCCCGATAAACTCAGGATTAGCGGCAATCCAGCTAACTAGTGACTCTTTTATCTGATGCTATTAGCAATTGTGACTCATTGTTGCTCTTCACTAAAATACGCTCAAAATAGCAGCCGGGACCAAGGTTCAGCTCTTCACTAATAGCCATTGTCTGACCGATGCGAATGCACGAAACACTATCAGATAAACTCTACGATGCAGACGAAATGAACAAGCATACCATCTATCTCCTCTCTTTTATCTCTGTGCGGACTGGCCGCCATCTATCTGATCAAGTTCAAGCATGAAGTGGTTCTATCAAAACACAAGCGATAAGGAAACATGCTCAAGCAATCTCTTACTCTTTCTTATTAGCATGGCAAGGTTCTCTATTGAAAAGCATTCAAGTTCTAGCTAAGCATGCAGTTCTATTATTCATGCAACGGAAACAATAATCTTCTTAGCAACATGCATTATAAAACTTAGATTCATTATTAAGGCGTGCAAGAATCAGAGAACGAAGTTCTGCCCACTCACCTAGATCAGTCATCTCCTGGTTCAATAATTTGCTCTTAAGGAATATATTATTTTTGAGTTAGCAAACCGATATCACTTGTACATAGTGCCAACCCGGAGCGGGGCACTACACACCCGAGACGAACTTTGTATTATAACCACGCGTCGAAAAAATAAATTAGAAGAGCGAGCTAAAATTGAAGAAGCAAACATTCATTGCCCGGCCAAACAAATATACGACTTGCTACAATTAACTAGCTAGGGTTTTCATAACCTAGTTAGTAACAAATGCATATTTTGAAGAATATTGTTACAACCGGCAATGCAGTCAACCCGGATAGCCAAGGGTACACTTGTCTAGTACTTATAGTGCACATCATAAACAATGATGGATAAAGAACTAAAGTAGATAACCGATAGCATAACATTACACAACATAGGCATAAACTGGTTTTTGAAAACATAAATGAATTCTGTAAATAAGATATGTCTTGGAAACATGAAGAGGTTTTATAAATGAAACTGGTTTTGTAAACATAACTTATTTTATAAACATAAACTGATTTTGTAAACATAACTTGTTTTGTAAACATAAACTGGTTTTTTAAACATAACTTTATTTGTAAACATAACTTGTATGTAAACATAACTTGTTTGTAAATTGTCTTATAACATAAACTGAAACTGAAACATAACTGAAATATATACTGGAGTGCATATACTAAAATATATAATGTTATGAACATCGTCTCAATAACAATAACTTGTAGTGTCGAGCACATCACAGATCTTATAACCACATTATGCAACAAATTATATAACTACCGCGGTACATCACAAAATCTTGTATGTACCATGGCATGCGTAAACTTGGTAGGTCATGGGGGCCTTGCCTAGCAGGGTTGGTCCATTCCTCATGTGGTCCTTGGAGATCGGGGTAGTCGGTAGCACAATATTCTTTCCTCCCAATGATCTAGGTAAATTCTTATCTTGTTTTATCATTACCAAATTATTTCAAGTTCTCGAGTCGTGTATATCAAGGAACTTCCTATAATGGCGAGTTACGGGTATGAGCTTTTCACGAGTTATCACTAGAGAACTTATCGTATTCGCAACACGCGATACATTGGGCAATACTCACACTCGATTGTCCGATGCCAAATACACTAAGTTTATCAAGCAATCTGGCGCACAAAATCAAGAATTATGAAAACTGGCGCATAAATCAATAATTATGAAAACTGGCGTATAATCGATAACATGAGATCAAATCCATAACATTGCTAAGAACATGCTACAATGGCTCATATGCACATTTTTAGCTAAAATGGATCTGGCGCACTTTTGGTTAAAAAGATGATTTGCGCACTTATGGTTAAAAAGTGGATCTGGCGCACTTTTGGCTAAAAAGAGGATTGACGCACTTTTGGTTAAAAAATGGATCAGACACACTTTTGCTTAAAAAGTGGATTAGCATACTTTGGCTAAAAAAATATTGTTCTTCTTTCCCAACCGACGAGAAAAAAAATTTATTTTGGCCATAAAAACGTTATTTTAACTCCAAATTAAGTGATTCAAAAGCCAAATTGCTCAAAATAGAAATCTATATCACATAAAATAACTAGTTTTCGGAAACAACTAGTTTTAATAGATCAAAACTAAGAAAAATTCATAGAACCGATGAAAACTCTAACTTTGAAACTCAAATATACTCAAATCCATCCACCAAAACCAAAAACTTCAAACCTAAAAATGATGAAGAACCCAAAGAGAACATTTTCTATCAAACACATTTTTAGTTAACACTTATATGCAAAAATTTAAAAATCTATGGCTTCACCATTGAACAAGATGTACTTGCCTGGTGTGGCTTCTAGCCTCTACCTCTCACAGTCCAAGTGATCACAACCTCCTCTTCTTGGGTTAGGGGTTGGATTAGGACAAGGGAGAGAGGAAGAAAAAAGAGGAAATGAGAAGTGAAATGAAGAATTAAAGGGAGGAGGAAGAAAAATACACATATATATATACTAAGAGGAGAGGGAGATGGTTTAGTCATGGGTGCAACCAAAATGAAGCAAATCAGATGTCCAGTGTACATGCGCATCCTAAATCGGATCTATGGCCATGCCATTGAGTATTCTACGGGTCCGGGATAGTCTCTCTAGACAGCATGAATAATCACAAATGACAAAAAGCATCATGCAAATATAGCAGAAAAACATTATTAGAAAATAAATGTAAATATCAGAAATTCAAGAAATTACAAATCGGGAAACGGGTGTGACACGGTTGAAGGTTGGCGGCGGAGCTCCTGCGGTTCTCGGCTATGCGCATGCCAAACAACATTTTCATCCACAGAATAACACAGATTAATGTGACACCTGTAGCTTGTGGTGTTCCGACGGTTGAAGGTGTGACACCTGTAGCTTGTGGTGTTCTGACGGGAGTCTCGTTGCACTCTTGTGGGTTCATTTCCCTGTATCCAAAATAACCAATAAGAGGCGCACAGGAATCAAGGCAAGATGCAAGTTTAAATTAGTTCGAATACGATACAGATATCAAAAACGATTCAAGCAAGTGGATGAGATCCTAGAATTTATCCTATCTTATTGCAGGCCTGTTCGGTCCCTGAGTTGAAACCGAACAATTTAGTCGTAGACCTGCATGGGCCACCACAAAAACCATGTCACGCCCCAGTCCCAAAATGACGAGGGACTGAGCACGAGAGCAATGGCCAGCAGCACGCACCGATGGACAACCCAATTTAATGGATCCATCAGGGCATGCTTAAGCTGTAGTCTAGCAGTACTAAGTACAAGTCTCAGGTATTACTATTCTCATCCACAGAATAACACAGATTAATGACGGAAATAATGCAAATAGAATTAAATATGCAATACTAAATAAGGTTATCTCGGGAAACAAATCCGAGAATTATTCTGTTACATTTAAGGAAACATAGACTGGAAATAAAATACTGAAAAGGTAATACTGTGTAGCTGAAGCCGGTGCTCAGGAGAAATCTTCTGCAACTATCTCGTCCTCGGTTCCGGGTTCTGCTCCAAGGAGTGCTCCTGTACCGTACACCTCGGGGTAGTTCTCTGCGGCTACACCTGGGGACATAGTCCATTCCAGGTCCTCAGGAGACATAACAAGGTACAGAAAATACAAGCCAAAACATATGCAGTACAGCAATAAAATAAACAACAGGGTAAATATGTAAACCAGCTAGTGATATGCAAGTGAGAGTTTTAGTCATACTCAGGCTGAGACTACTACAGGATCAGTGTCTAAGAAACCATAGCAGTATTTTCTCGAAGAGCCAGAACTTGTGCCAAAGCTCTGTATCAGAGACTAGGACACCTCTAGATAACATTATTCATATTATAATCAGCCTTGATATGGTAATACTCTCCCCACCCCATGTAATCTCACGTCACAGTTCCAGAAATATCAGGTACAAGTCACGCAAGATTGAACTAATGCAATGAGTCAGGATAGAATCTAAGCATGTAAACTGTAATGACATGAAAAATGTAACCTATACAGAATCACCAGGTATATCTCAGGCAATTCCATCACATGAAGAGTGTCAGGTGTCCTGGGTTGAGCAGTTAAGCAAGTTACTTATGAAACTACAAGCAATCAAGTAAATACTTTAACCAGAATTATCTGAGAATTTGACAAGCTTTACTTGCCCACTGATATATAACTAAGTCCAAGAAATAGGTAACAAAGCTGCAAGTTTTGGCAAGGTACACTTGCCTGTGATTCCGGCTCGGTTCGCAGTTCTGACTTCGGCGAAAATTGCAGGCGGTACTCCGGTTGCTGAAACAAACACCACCATCAGATCCAGAAAATATCAATCAGCTAGAAACGCCTATCCTTGGGTCCAATTTGGAGACAAGGGCAAAAATGACAGTTTCGAGTCAAAACGGGGTCCACCGGTGGGCCCGTTTTGCACCGAAAAACGTGTCCGGGTCAACGGTCTCTAAATTCACCAAACTTAGTGTCAATAGGTCAGGAACGATGATACGAACCCAATGGAACTTCCAGAATTGGATTCCGATGAGCCGATCACAAAATCGCCCGTCGAGCCGGGCCTGTGGGGCCCACGACACGCGATTTCGTCAACGTTCTCAGAATCGAACCAAACTTGACCCACAGAACCAGCGTATCGCTACGAGTCCGATGGCGTAAGTTTCGTCTTGATCCGACGTGTGTACACAAAGTTAGGGCACATTCCAGAAAGTACGGATACGGGGCGATATCCGCGGATACGCGTTGATTCCGGTGTGCACGCACACCCGAATCAGCTTCCGTGAAATCCCACACGTCCGTATCGACGAGGCGCACGTATCTGTGAAGACCGCGCGCGACCAAGTCGTCCCGTTTGGCGGGGCGTACTCAGTTCCGGGGTGAAACAGGGTCTGGTTTTTCCTGTTTTTGGATCGCGGTGTGCGATCACCACAGGACGCGATGCCCCGAACGGTTTATCCGGGCACCGAGAGGGTCATACAGGCTTTGCAACGCAATTTACGGAATCGAAATCCGAGCTACGAGCAAGAAGATACACGCACCTGAAGGGGACCCAAAAAACCGGGGTCGATCGTGTCCGACACGACACATGACACTGTGTCCTGTGTCCAAGCCGTGTCCGGCGTCTAGGGTTAGGTCTAGGGTTCTGCGGCGGCCGGAGGACCGTCGGAGGGGCTGGGGGCAGTGGGGGAACGGTCGGCCGGGGCTGGGCGGTTCTCTGGGAGGCGCTGGCGGCGCGGGGGCGGCCGGAGGTGGCCGGCGCTGCTGCTGTTCGACGGAGGGCAGCCGGAGGAGAAGAAGAGGAGGGGAGGAAGAGGGGGCCGCAGCGGTGGAGGCGCAGGGCGGAGCCAGGCGAGGGCACGGCGGCGCGGTGGTGAGGGATGCGGTGGTCGTCGAAGGTGCAGAGGGCGGTGGCAGCGGTGGTGGTGGAGGGATTCGGGTGACCGGAGGGAAGGGGTAGCCTAGGGTTTATATAGGCTGGGGAGGAGGCTGGCTAGGCGGAGGAGGCGGAGCTCGCGGGGTCGTGGGGGCGTGCGGGGGAGGCCTGGGCGGAGACGTGGCCGGGACGTGCGGCGGAGCGGCCGGGACGCGCGGGGGGGCTGGGGGATCGTGGGTGAGCGGGTGAGCGGGTTGCGGGCGTGGGCTAGCGGGTCTGGTTGACCCGCCCGACCCGCTAGGCCACGGCTGGGCCGGGTTGGGGCTGGGCCCGGTGGGCCGGGTCCAGTGGGCCGATTTATAAAAATATTAATAATAATAATATTAATAAATAAATAATCAGTAAATATTTAATAAATAATTAAATAAATAAATTTAGGTGTTTTAAAAATAGGTCCGGGGCCCGATAAATTCCAGAAAATTGCCCTAAGTCCAGTTTTCCATTTTACATCCAAAAATATTATTTTCATAATATTTTAATATTATTTATTATCAATTAAAAATCATTTAATAATTAAAACTATGTTTTTAAATTACAGAAAATTCCCAGAAAATTCCAGAAAATTGTGAAAAAATCCAGTTTTTAAAATTTTGAAAATTCAGAGGGTTTACAATCTACCCCCCTTAAGAGGATTGCGTTCTCGCAATCAAAGAATAACCGGTCAACAGAGATGACGCGGTCGCAAACATCGTTTGAAAACACATCACAAGATACTTAGGGAAGTACCGTTTCCCTAAAAATTGAAAGTTTACACTTTCCAGGAAAATCTAGTTAAAACTATAACTTTTATGAAAACCAGGTTGTTATTAACAAGTTGCAAATTACTAGGTTGGGGCTGAGGTCACGAACCAATAGGCACGAGCTACACAAGACTGGAAACAAAAAACTATAAATCACTTACTCGCATCGGCTTCCTGCACAGTCATCGCGTAAGCTTGCCCTCGTCCTTGAGGTAGATTCCTCTGCTGCTGCTGAGCTTGCTGGTAGGGTGCTGCTCGAGGTGCTGGTGGAGTTTGCTGGTTCGCCCTTGGTGTTCCTTCTCCACGTTGAGTGCAATCCCTTACCGAATGCTGACGGGATCCGCATGCCAAACACAATCCTAGTCTGCGTCGGCATTCCTTGGCGATATGGCCTGCTTTGCCACAGTAATGACAAGTAAGGAGGACTACCACTGGTGGTGTAGATGCTTTCTGCTGTTGGTGCGGTCTCTTTGCAGATTCTTCTTGTGCTGCTTTGGTTGGTGCGGATGGGGACGACCGCTTCAGTCTGGTCTCTCTCTTGGTGACGCGCTCTATGCGTCGAGCCGCAGCAAGGACGTCCGAGTATGATGTTGGTGCGACGGACCCAATTAGTTTTTGCAGCTCAATGTTCAGTCCGTCGAAGAATTTCTCGGCCTTCTCTTCCTCAGTCGGGATCAGGGTGGGGGCGAAGCGGCTCAGACGAATGAATTCTGCGTTGTACTCTTCCACCGTCATGGAGTCCTGAGTGAGGCGATTGAATTTGTCCCGCAGTTCTGATCGAGCGATGGCAGGAATGTACATTTCCTGGAAGAGTCTGGAGAACTCCTCCCAGGTGACTCGGTCTGGTCCGAGTCGTATCTCCTCGGATAGCCACAAGTTATGGGCATTGTCCGTCAATTGCATTCGGACGGCAGTCATCCAGCGTTCCCGTGGAAGTTCAGCTGCTTCAAGTTGATGCCGAATGTTGGTGAGCCATTCATGAACTTCTGTGGGCACCTCTTTTCCAGAAAAAGTGTGGGGCTTCAGTTGGCGGAAGTCAGTGATTGAGCTTGTAGTTGGCCGTCGAGCTGGTAGGTTGGCCTGCTCTAGTGCAGTCACAATGCTGTCCCTCAAGAAATTAGCTTCGCGACGCTGAGTCTCGTGTTGGACTTGTTGCTGTGCTTGCATCATCGCGTAGATCGTTTGGAATATTTGCTGCCCATCGATCGGCTGTCCTGGTGGGAACACGGGCATTGGTGGGACGAACTGCGGCGGAGGTGGGATGTCATCGCGCCAGAATCGGGAGGTAGGTTGACCTGCCTGCTGGCTCTGTTGAGTTGGTGGAACTTCTCCGACTGGTGTCACTTCGTCGTCGTAGGTGACACCTGTAGCTTGTGGTGTTCCGACGGGAGTCTCGTTGCACTCTTGTGGGTTTATTTCCCTGTATCCAAAATAACCAATAAGAGGCGCACAGGAATCAAGGCAAGATGCAAGTTCAAATTAGTTCGAATACGATACAGATATCAAAAATGATTCAAGCAAGTGGATGAGATCCTAGAATTTATCCTATCTTATTGCAGGCATGTTCGGTCCCTGAGTTGAAACCGAATAATTTAGTCATAGACCTGCATGGGCCACCACAAAAACCATGTCACGTCCCAGTCCCAAAATGACGAGGGACTGAGCACGAGAGCAATGGCCAGCAGCACGCACCGATGGACAACCCAATTTAATGGATCCATCAGGGCATGCTTAAGCTGTAGTCTAGCAGTACTAAGTACAAGTCTCAGGTATTACTATTCTCATCCACAGAATAACACAGATTAATGACGGAAATAATGCAAATAGAATTAAATATGCAATACTAAATAAGGTTATCTCGGGAAACAAATTCGAGAATTATTCTGTTACATTTAAGGAAACATAGACTGGAAATAAAATACTGAAAATGTAATACTGTGTAGCTGAAGCCGGTGCTCAGGAGAAGTCTTCTGCAACTATCTCGTCCTCGGTTCCGAGTTCTGCTCCAAGGAGTGCTCCTGTACCGTACACCTCGGGGTAGTTCTCTGCGGCTACACCTGGGGACATAGTCCATTCCAGGTCCTCAGGGGACATAACAAGGTACAGAAAATACAAGCCAAAACATATGCAGTGCAGCAATAAAATAAATAGCAGGGTAAATATGTAAACCAGCTAGTGATATGCAAGTGAGAGTTTTAGTCATACTCAGGCTGAGACTACTACAGGATCAGTGTCTAAGAAACCATAGCAGTATTTTCTCGAAGAGCCAGAACTTGTGCCAAAGCTCTGTATCAGAGACTAGGACACCTCCAGATAACATTATTCATATTATAATCAGCCTTGATATGGTAATACTCTCCCCACCCCATGTAATCTCACGTCACAGTTCCAGAAATATCAGGTACAAGTCACGCAAGATTGAACTAATGCAATGAGTCAGGATAGAATCTAAGCATGTAAACTGTAATGACATGAAAAATGTAACCTATACGGAATCACCAGGTATATCTCAGGCAATTCCATCTCATGAAGAGTGTCAGGTGTCCTGGGTTGAGCAGTTAAGCAAGTTACTTATGAAACTACAAGCAATCAAGTAAATACTTTAACCAGAATTATCTGAGAATTTGACAAGCTTTACTTGCCCACTGATATATAACAAATTCCAAGAAATAGGTAACAAAGCTGCAAGTTTTGGTAAGGTACACTTGCCTGTGGTTCCGGCTCGGTTCGCAGTTCTGACTTCGGCGAAAATTACAGACGGTACTCCGGTTGCTGAAACAAACATCACCATCAGATCCAAAAAATATTAATCAGCTAGAAATGCCTGTCCTTGGGTCCAATTTGGAGACAAGGACAAAAACGGCAGTTTCGGGTCAAAATGGGGTCCACCGGTGGGCCCATTTTGCACCGAAAAACGCGTCCGGGTCAACGGTCTCCAAATTCACCAAACTTAGTGTCAACAGGTCAGGAATGATGATACGAACCCAATGGAACTTCCAGAATTGGATTCCGATGAGCCGATCACAAAATCGCCCGTCGAGCGGGGCCTGTGGGGCCCACGACACGCGATTTCGTCAACGTTCTCAGAATCGAACCAAACTTGACCCACAGGACCAGTGTACCGCTACGAGTCCGATGGCACAAGTTTCGTCTCGATCCGACGTGTGTACACAAAGTTAGGGCGCGTTCCAGAAAGTACGGATACGGGACGATATCCGCGGATACGCGTTGATTTCGGTGTGCACGCACACCCGAATCAGCTTCCGTGAAATTCCACACGTCCGTATCGACGAGGCGCACGTATCTGTGAAGACCGCGCGCGACCAAGTCGTCCCGTTTGGCGGGGCGTACTCAGTTCCGGGGTGAAACAGGGTCTGGTTTTTCCTGTTTTTGGATCGCGGTGTGCGATCACCACAGGACGCGATGCCCCGAACGGTTTGTCCGGACACCGAGAGGGTCATACAGGCTTTGCAACGCAATTTACGGAATCGAAATCCGAGCTACGAGCAAGAAGATACACGCACCTGAAGGGGACCCGAAAAACCGGGGTCGATCGTGTCCGACACGACACAGGACACTGTGTCCTGTGTCCAAGCCGTGTCCGGCGTCTAGGGTTAGGTCTAGGGTTCTGCAGCGGCCGGAGGACCGTCGGAGGGGCTGGGGGCAGTGGGGGAACGGTCGGCCGGGGCTGGGTTGTTCTCGGGGAGGCGCTGGCGGCGCGGGGGCGGCCGGAGGTGGCCGGCGCTACTGCTGTTCGACGGAGGGCAGCCGGAGGAGAAGAAGAGGAGGGGAGGAAGAGGGGGCCGCAGCGGTGGAGGCGCAGGGCGTAGCCAGGCGAGGGCACGGCGGTGCGGTGGTGAGGGATGCGGTGGTCGTCGGAGGTGCAGAGGGCGGTGGCAGCGGTGGTGGTGGAGGGATTCGGGTGACCGGAGGGAAGGGGTAGCCTAGGGTTTATATAGGCTGGGGAGGAGGCTGGCTAGGCGGAGGAGGCGGAGCTCGCGGGGTCGTGGGGGCGTGCGGGGGCGGCCTGGGCGGAGACGTGGCCGGGACGTGCGGCGGAGCGGCCGGGACGCGCGGGGGGGCTGGGGGATCGTGGGTGAGCGGGTGAGCGGGTTGCGGGCGTGGGCTAGCGGGTCTGGTTGACCCGCCCGACCCGCTAGGCCACGGCTGGGCCGAGTTGGGGCTGGGCCCGGTGGGCCGGGTCCAGTGGGCCGATTTATAAAAATATTAATAATAATAATATTAATAAATAAATAATCAGTAAATATTTAATAAATAATTAAATAAATAAATTTAGGTGTTTTAAAAATAGGTCCGGGGTCCGATAAATTCCAGAAAAATTGCCCTAAGTCCAGTTTTCCATTTTACATCCAAAAATATTATTTTCATAATATTTTCATATTATTTATTATCAATTAAAAATCATTTAATAATTAAAACAATGTTTTTAAATTACAGAAAATTCCCAGAAAATTTCAGAAAATTGTGAAAAAATCCAGTTTTTAAAATTTTAAAAATTCAGGGGGTTTACAGCCACGGAGGAAAAGGAGGATATCATCGTCGCAATTCGTCAAATATTTGATAACACTTAAGCAAAATTTATAATAGATCATTACAAAAGTCACGGATGTAAGTCATGTTGAATGCATAAAATGTAGAATTCAAATAAAATGAGTACGTATAAAGGAGACGAACATAGAGATATAGATTGTTGTATCTGGTATATATCCTATTGATTAAGACAAAGACCATGAGACATGGAGGATGGAGCGTTACGAATTTTGTTAGTACCAAGACCTTTGGTAGTCGCAATTATCAATGATTAAATTCAAGACAGAAAGTTATGTTATATTTTATTAATATTTTTATCGACTACTAATTTTCATATTTATGTCTATTCATATTAAGTTATGTATTATTATAATCTATAAAGTTATAAAATAATTATACTAATCAGAGTAGATAAATTGTATCCATATACTGCGGTTTAATAGAATTCAAAGCCTAATTCAATTTCAAATTTCGACAATCAGTATTAACACCAAGATCCGAAGGCCTGTGATAGTTTTTAATATTAATTTCTCCAAATTATATATATATATATATATATATATATATATATATATATATATATATAACCATCCGGATAATGCTATAGAACCATCTGGATGATTTCATAGAACTACCCTATGTTAAATGTGTTGGATTGGAATTGAGTGGATGAGATTAAAAGGTGTGGATCCCATCACCTTTTAATCTCAACGACTCAATCCAAATCTAATCCATGTAACATAGAATGATTCAATAGAACATATACATATATATATATATATATATATATATATATATATATATATATATATATATATATATATAATTTGTGAAGGGTAAAATGTCTAAAGTCTAAGGACTAAGGTCGGTATCATTTCTTTTTTTTAAAATAATACACGGTCTTTCGGATCTAATTCAGACCCAACCTGGTCCAGTCTAGATCAATTCTACTCGGACGTTGGTCCGAGCTAAATTTGAGATTTTTAGTCAAGACCAATCTGGTCCTAGTCGTAGTCCTAAATAGTACTAGTCTGATTCGGATCAATTCTGATCCAAATCGGACAGGGATGACCCATTGCTTAGGGGACGTTTGGTTTATACAATTTTTTATTTTCGAACAAATTTAGGGTAAAAAATTAATTTATGCTATAAAATTTTATTTTTAAAATTTTTGAATACTCGATTAAATATTTTGCACAAAAAATATAAAAATTCTCTCTCTTAGGGACGTTTGGTACACGGAATACTGTATAACAGAAATTAAATTTTCTGAAAAATTAGATTCCTTGTGTGGTGAATATATAAATATTCCATAAAAATTTAATAAAAGGTAATATAAAACATAGAAAAGGATAAAATATGAGAAAAACAAAATATTCCTTAAAAAGATGGGAAAAACCAAAAAAAACATTTGTTGAAAAAAAAAATCTTAAAAATAAAAAATTGTAAAAATAACAAAAACTGAAAAAAAGAACAAAAACACTAAAAAAAACAAACATAACAAAAAAAAAAGAGAAAAGAGGAAACAAAAAATTAATTAAAAAAAGTATAAAACAACAACAACAAATTTATCTGGGCAAAAAAAAGCCTCCACATATTTTAAGGGAGATTTTCATATTTTGTGAGTACATTCTATATCGGTTTATTCGCAATTCCTGAAAATAAATTTTTATAACCTAAATTAAATATGGGAACATGTTATTTATCCTAAATTTGTTCTGAAACAAAAAGCAATTATGTGTACCAAACACATCTTTAAGAATATTAGAGGTTTTTTGTCCGGATAATTATTTTTTTAGTTTTTTTTAGTTTTTTGTTATTTCATTTTTTTTATTTTTTCAAGAATGACTTTTGATATTTGTCAAATTTTCAACTTTTATGATTTTTTTTTTTTTAAAGTTAGATTTTTTTTAGATTTTTTTGTTCTTTTTGTCTTTTTCTCATTTTTTTGAGAGTTTAATTTTTGTTTGTTTTTAATTTTTTATGAATGATTTTTGTTTAATTTTGGTTTTTATTCTGATTTTCATTGTTTAAGAATTTTTTTTTTTTCAGTTTCTTATTACCCTTTTCCGAAAATATTTAAACAAATAAAACATAAAAATATATTTTTTTAGAAAATTTAATTTCAAAGATTCACGGTTATATAATATTCCGGGGTGCTAGTTAGAGTTTAGATCGTGAATTTTATACCAACTTCGAGTTTAGTTTCTTTCTTGTCCAATTAGAAAGTTTAGATCCTTAATTATTTTTATTTTTTATTTTCTAGTCTATATAAAAAAGTTTTAGTGTCAAACATGAGAAAGAGAATATAATAAAATAATAATAATAATTGATAAGTCAGAATCTAAATTCTAATCCAAGATCTAAACTCTAATTAGCCCGATGCTGGGGACCTTAATGTATATTTAACTAATTGTCTTGTGCTCAGGCCCGAGTAAGTAGTTAATAGTAAGCAAGCAGCGCCTCTTTCATGCGAAAGAAAACGACAAATAGAGTCATTAATTTATTGAAGAAGACTTGCAGCTGAGCTGCTGAAGCAAGCAAGCAAGTGTTGTGCTGCTGCTGCTGCTGCATGTGCTGTTGCCAAAGAAATAAAATTAGCGTGGACTATTATGAGCAACATTGAAATGGATTGAGACCCCCATTCCACATTATCTCTATTTATAAGTATCTCCTCCCTCTCTCGTCAGTACTTGTTCCATCATATTGCAGAGAGAGAGAGAGAGAGAGATGGCGGGGGGAGGAGTGATGAAGCCTTCAGGAGTGGCAAAGGAGAGGGCCGATCAGTACAGGGGGAGGGTCACCACGTTCGTCGTCATCGCCTGCCTCGTCGCCGCTGTCGGCGGTGCCATCTTCGGTTACGATATCGGAATTTCCGGTACGTACCATCTCTTTCTTGCTTAGGCTAATTAGAGTTTAGATCCTGAATTTTATACCACCTTAGAGTTTAAATTTTGACATGTAAAAATTAAAAAATTTAGATCCTGAATTTTTTATTTTATTTTATTTTATTCTCATTTTGAGTATAAATGTATCAACCAAACCATGTTTAAAAGGAGTATATAATTAAAAAATATGAAAACTAAAATTAAAATTTCAGGATTCAAAATTTTCAATTAGATATATTAGGACTTAAAACTCTGAATTGATATAAAATCCAGAGACTAAAGGCTAATTAGCCCGTCCGCCGCCTGCCTTTCTTTCTTTCTTTCACGTCAACACCATCTTTGCAAAAGAGCCCCCCTCTTGCTCTTAATTTGCTTCCAGGACAAGTGGTCTACATTGTTAGAAGAAAACTTTTTTTTTTTCTTGTCACTTAGTAAGGTGCAGTTCACACTTTGGTCTGGTTTGGTTCATAAAAAGGAAAGAAAAATAAATTTTTTTTTTAATGAAAAGTTATAATTTCTAAAAAAAAATTTGGGTGTTGAAAAGGTCAGAAAAATTAGAAAAAAAAGTAAATAATTGAAAATAGAAAAGTAAATTTATAGAATGAGTGGGAGAGTCATTATTTTTTCCTTCAAAATTGATTTATTTTTTTGCTCTTCTATCGGCATTCAAATACAAAAAAGCAAGGAAAAGATGCACTGATTCCACCTTTAGTTTCTACAGCTCTCAAAAAAAAAAAAAATTCTACTAAAATTTTGATTTTGAATTTAGAATACTCAACATAATAATAATTACTTTTAGTGTTTTAGAAAGGGTAAAAAAAAGGTTGAATTTCTTTTGTGAAATTAGGATGGACGATTTCAATTGTTTAACTTTGGCGTGAGGTGTGGGACACTTGGAATAGTAAGAGTAATCCCAACCGCAGATAGAAATGTATGATTGATATGTAAAGAGTTGTCACAATTGATGTCACACCGAAATTTGTAGCCTATCTAGCATCATCCGATTTGAACACTTTTGGCTTCTTCTTTTTTTTTTTTTTTCCGAAAATTTACTGTACATAATTTTTTTTTAAATAAATTAACTAAAATAAAACAATTTTGAACAATTTTGAAGTCACGAAAGTTTTCGCCATCTTGGATGGCAAATATATATATATATATATATATATATATATATATATATATAATTTGTTTTTGTTAGGTATTTTTTGTTAGTTTTTTTTGGGATAGATAGGTTTGATTTTTCTGTTGGTTTTATAAAAAAAAATTAACAAGTAGTTTTCTAAAGACAATTTAAAATTAACTAAATATTTTTTCAACTATTAGATACCACATCTATTATCATTCAAAATATAATTTTAGAAATAGTAACCATTTGATTATTATCTATATTAATTTATTATTATGTATACTAATATAATTTTTAAAATATAATTATTATCTATATTAATTTGTTAAATAGTAACTATTTTGATTAAATCAAAATCTATTATTATTTATATTTTTATTATTTATACTAATTTGTTATTATCTATACTAATATAAATGATAACCGTTTGATTAAATCAAAATATACAAATATGAATGATAACCGTTTGTTATTATCTATACTATTTTTTTATTATCTATACTATTTTTTGAAATAGCAACCGTTTGATTAAATCAAAATATAATTTTTTAAATATAATTTTAATATATAATTGTTATCAATACTAATTTTCGAAATAGCAATCGTTTGATTAAATTAAAATCTATTATTAGTTAATTTTTTTATTATCTATACTAATTTGTTATTATTATACTAATATGAATGATAAAAAATCTATTGATTAATATTATTATCAATATTATATTTTTCTATCGTATCACTAAAAGAAAATTTATTATTATTTGTACTCAAAATTTATTTTAAATAATTATTAGATAACAAATAATTAGTTTATTATTTGTTATATTGTGAATATCTATTTTAATTATGATTTCTCATAAATATATGTTTTAAATTTTGAATATGTGTTTAGTTAGCTCGTTACCCGTTCATAACCGCTACTTAAAATCACTCAAAACAGGATACTCATAACCGGTACTCTAAAAATACCTCATAACCGCTACTCCCACAATTGTCAAGCAGACCCTTAAAGTTTCTACCGTAATCGAAAGTTAAATCAATCTTATTACAATTAGTAAATTATTTATAAATAGATAATTTTATTGTTAAAAAATAAAATATATATTCTTGTCCCATTTTTAATCATCTTCACATTGATATATTATATGATAATGCTTGAGGGTCCGGAGACCCCAATTTTCACTCGTTAACATCGAAATACCGAAAAAATTCGAAAATAAAATTATCGAAAGTAAATTTTTTAGGTCGAAACATCATTTTTTTTTTGCGATTCTAAAATTTTTCGAAGTCCGTTAAACGGTAAAACCGTTTATCTCATAGTACTTTTCGTTACAGTCATTTTTGCACAAGTTGTGCCTTGTTTCGATCTCTTATTCAAAAGTTATGATTCTTTAAAGTTTTAAATTTTATACTTCTGTCTGTAACATGTGCTCTTGCTTCGGATAAAAATTCTTTCTACACGAATTGTGTTACTCTCGTCGAAAACATACATATCGACCTATTGTTTGACGAAAAACGATTTTCAAACAAATAGTTATGGCCGCTCGAAGTCTGTTCGACGACAGACGTAATTTTCTTACGGCAGATATTTTTTTCTAATTTTTGGATGTTCAATGATAGCATATTTTATGTTGGATGTTAAATTTTATTTTTTCTAATTTATTTAAAAAGTTTATTGTTACAACAAATTTTTTTAAAAAGCACTAAACCTAAATAAAACTAAACAAGGCACTATTTTTTCCAAAAAGAAAAAAAAAACCAGAAAAAAAAAACCCAAACCCAACTATCCAAAAAAATAAACAAAAAAAAAACGTAAAAAATAAACCAAAAAAAAAAAAAAAAAAAATCCATTGTCACATTTTTTGCCAACTTTGTTGTCGAAATTTTGGCAAATATAAAAAAAAAATCGTATTTTTTTCGTTCCAGATGGCGAAAGCTTTTGTGACTTTAAATTTTCTAAAATTGTTTCGTTTTAGTTAATTTATATAAAATTATTTTCTATACAACAAATTTTTTGTATTTTTTTGTGTGCTAAATTTCACTTTGATACCGTGGATCATTCTAAATGTTCAACTTGATACCCTAAACTTTATAAATGAACAACTTAATATCCTGAATTTTTCCCCCAAAATAACTTTCCTCTCTTTCCCAGCCCCTAACCCCAACCTTGCTCCCCGTCGCCCTGACCACCCTCCTCCTCCCGCCGTTGACCCCCCTCCAGCCTCGCCACCCCTCCTCCCGCCGTTGACCACTCTTCCCGCCTCGCATCGCCCGCGACGACAGCAGCTGAGTCTCACCCGCACTGTCCGCCCGTGGCCTGCCCTCTTGCGCACTTTGCCGCCCGCCCCTATGCACGCCGTCCGATCGAAGAGAGGGGGGAGAGAGAGAGAGAGGGGGGAGGAAAGGTCGGCCGGAGAGGGAGGGGGTAGGGGGGAGAGGGGTCGGCCGGAGAGGGAGGGGGGAGGGGGAGTGGACTGACTAGTGAGGGAGGGGAAGGGATAGTTTGGAGTTTTTTTTTTTTCTTTTTTTGGTATTAAGTTGAGAACTTTTAATAGTTGAGGGTATTAAGTTATTGAGTAAAATAGTTTAGGGTATCAAGTTGAACATTTAGAATAGTTGAAGGTATCAAAGTAAAATTTAGTCTTTTTTTTTTTCAATACTCTTGACAAAACTTTCTAAGTTTTTATGGGTGTTTTAAAAATCGGATCAAAAATTGACTCAAACAAGACACTAAATCAGATCAATCAGGTTTAAACAGAAGTTCAACCAATGGTTTAACCAGTGACTTAATTTAAGTAGTTCAAGTTCAATTCTTTATGGACACGATTTTTTTTTTATAAAAACATTCATTTACAAAAAAAAAATTTGAAAAAAAAATAGATATAACATTGATTTAGTCTAAAAAAAAACTACCGGTTCACGAGTCAACCGGTTGAACTGGTCGATCCGGAACACAAATTTTTACTCCAGTTGTTCCGAAATGACAATAACATGAGTGAAAACCTAGACAGTGTTTTAAAAATCGGACCGGATCGTCCGGTTCAACCGATTGAATCGTGAACTAGTAATTTTTTCGGTCCGGTTCAGCATTGATCCACTGTTTTTAAAAGATCCAATAATAAAAAAATATTTTTACAAAATTAATGTCCGTAAATAATTAAATTTAGATTATTTAGATTAATCCAATGATTGAACTACTGGTTGAACTGATTTGATCCGACTCAGTGTTTTGACCGGATAGTCCGGTTTTTTAAACACAGAGCCTTTGATTGAGTGTGATCGCATCCTTTTGATAAGAAAGTGACGTTGCACAATCGGGTTCTTTACTTTGTTATTGTTTTACCATCACCCGCTAGGAAATGGACAGCACAAAACTTGGAGATAGCCATGCTAGGTGAGGCCATTGGACGGAACCAAACCTACTTCCTAACACAATTTTCGATAACCTAATTTTCAGTCTTAAAGCATCCCCTATACAATCGAAGCAGATCTGCTGTCCCCTATTTCTTTTCTATAATTTTGTCCTCTCTTTATATAAGTGAATTTATTTATAATATCAGTTGGAATCCACTTATAAACAGAAAAGAAATATAAATATAGAACAAAATTAATTGGACAACAGATCTGTTCTGTATACGATTAGTGTCTAAACAAAATTTTTATCTTGGAGACACAACGTTTATTATTAAAATAATAATAAATTATAATAAATATATTCTAAAAATATTATATATTAATATTAAAATATTTTAAATTTTTACTAAATTAATATGAATAGAAATATTATAAAATACAAACACAATTATTGAATTAATACGAATAAGAGTATTATGATTTACCTTTCAGTTTAGATTAAGTGGTCCATTAATTTGATTGTTTCCGATTAAGAAATGTGTTGCCACTATAATCAATTATAGTAAGAGTTTCAATTGGCATATTTGCGTTTAAATTTGACTTTGATATACATTTTAAAGTCACATATACCGATTTAAAATTTCAAAATTCATGACCGACAAATATGTTTGTGATACATACATATATCGAGTACCAATTGGGTCAAAATTGAATTGACTCAGATGTGATCTAGACAAAGACATCCGCTTCAATTACTTTCTTTCGTAGACATTCTCATGTGGTTAGAGAAGAAAAAGATATATGAACCGTGAGTTCGGATCCTTTTCGTATTTATGTCCATTATGATTTTAATTGATGAGCATATTATGAAAATATGTCTAATATGAGCATGATAAATCTATCGGAGCTGCTCCAAATAAAAAGTTGCAAATACTTGATATAAGATAACTGGACAATTTTAACCCATGTGACATCAGATTTCTACTAAAGTACAAAAGTGAAGGATGAAAAACAGGATAAACCCAAAGCAAAAGCTTGTGTATATATTTCTAAGAAATACAACTAGTAGTGCTGGTTTTTCTTAATCACCATGTCCAATTTTGCAGGAACTATGGTATTAGTGCTTTCCAGTTATTCAATAATCAACATGTATACTGATGGCATCGTCTAATATTTTGAAGTTAGAATAGTCATACAAGTTAGCTAATTGTCCTTTTTCATTATTGAGTTATGTACTACTTCCTGTATTTAGATAGGTATACGGATAATCTAAATAAATAAATAAAAATTATTCGACAATTCCTAATTGTCCTTTTCCATTATTAAGTTATGTAAAACAAATGTCTTATAAGAATTAATTGCTATTAACACCCCCCAAACGAGACTATGAAAAATGCACACTTAACTCAAACGTGACTATGTAAAATGACACCAATGTACACGAAATAAATTTTATTTCGTGTACATTTATGTCAAACATTTGACAAGCATCATATAAGTAAAAATAAAGAAACATACACTAAAGACACATTTGTTCATGGATATTTGTGTTATTTTACAGCATCACGTGTGAGTTAGTCTATTTTGTTTAAAAAAAAAAATAGAGATATTTTTTAATTTTTTAAAAATAATGAAGGAATTGAACTGTTTTTATATTTTGAACGAGAACATTTGTTAAAATATCCCTGAGGTCCATTCTGATTGTTAGTCTTACAGTAGTAACACAGCAACATCACAGCCAAAAGATTTCGTAGTGTGCCAAATGAATCGATCCTTCAATTTTGCTCTATCTGAAGGCCATGTGCTCTCTGACATGTTGTTAGTTATACTGAATTTGGCAGAAGAAAAAGAAAAAGAAGAAGAAAATCATGGATTGATATGTAAATTTTGCTGGAAATATTAGGGGGCGTGACATCCATGGATCCGTTTCTGGAGAAGTTCTTCCCAGCGGTGTACCGAAAGAAGAAGAGTCCATCTAAGAACAACTACTGCAAGTACGATAACCAGGGACTGTCTGCCTTCACCTCGTCCCTCTACCTCGCGGGGCTCGTCGCGTCCCTCGCGGCCTCCCCTGTCACCCGAAAGTACGGTCGTCGGGCCAGCATCGTTGCCGGCGGCGTCAGTTTCCTGGTCGGAGCCACTCTCAATGCTGCTGCTCAGAACTTGCCGATGCTTATACTCGGCCGGATTATGCTCGGTGTCGGTATTGGTTTCGGGAACCAGGTACTGCTCATGTTCGGACTCAGTTTATTTCAGTCACTCTCATTATGAGGACCTATTTCAGTATCTAAGACTAAATCCAATCAAACCAAATTATATTAACCAAGTAGATTACGAGTGCGTTGTTGCACGTAACAAAACAAATTTATAATAATATCATAAAAATATTTAAAAATTTAAATTATATTTAAATATTTTAAATATGATTGAAATATATTTTTAATTATAATTTGTAATAATTTTTTTGAATTTGGAATGTGTTTTTGATTAGATAATACATTGCTGTTAATTTAAATATAAGACTAAATTTCACTTTGATACCCTCAACTATTTTAAATGTTCAACTTAATACCATAATCTTTCAAAATGTTCTAGTTATATCCTGAAAAATAATTTTTCTAAAATACCTCCGTCTCTCCCCCTCCTCCTGCACCGTTCACCCCCCTCCTCCAACCGTTCACCTCCCCCTGTGCAGTCCGCGCCCGTCCGTGCGCTGCTCCTGCTGTCACCGCTCCCGCTGCTCGTCCGCCCCCGTGGGCCCGTGCGCGCTGTCCGTCCGGAGAGAGAGGGAGGAGGATGGTGAGGGAGGTGAAGAGGGTAGTTTATATTTTTTATTTTTTTATTTTATTTTTTTGTATTTAGTTGCAAAATTTTAATAGTTGAGGGTATCAAGTTATTGATTAAAAAAGTTTAGGATATCAAGTTGAATATTTATAATAGTTGATGGTATCAAAGTAAAATTTAGCCTAAATATAATTAAAACTTTGACTATATTTTAGAATTTATTATAGGTTGATTTTTATTTTTATTTTTTTAAACTACTCAAAAGAGAATCGGAAGTTAATTTTTTTTTAGTTTTTTTTTTACTATCGATTTTGTGGGAGATAATAAATGAATTTCTATTATATCGCAAATAAATATAAAAATTATATTTAAATATATTTATTTTTGTAAAATTTTAAATTAAATGAGCGATGATATACAAACGATTTCTGCGGTCAGAGTGTGATTTTTTTTGGTACTGGTACATGTTTACGCGAATAAAGTTAATTTTGCGAATAAAGTTAATTTTTCGAACATACTCATCAAAGCACTCCCTAGATTGCAGTTGCAATTTCTTTATTGTGTATTAATATTTGTTTGCATAGGCTGTGCCTCTCTACCTGTCGGAAATGGCCCCCGCCCACCTCCGCGGCGGCCTGAACATGATGTTCCAGCTCGCCACCACCCTCGGCATCTTCTCGGCCAACATGATCAACTACGGGACGGAGAAGATCCGCCCCTGGGGCTGGCGCCTCTCGCTCGGCCTCGCCGCCGTCCCCGCCCTCCTCATGACCGTGGGAGGCCTCCTCCTCCCCGAAACGCCCAACTCTCTAATAGAGCAGGGCAACAGCGCGGAGGGCCGTCGCGTCCTCGAGAAGATCCGAGGCACCTCCGACGTGGACGCGGAGTTCCAGGACATGGTGGAGGCGAGCGAGCTCGCCAACTCCATCGAGCACCCCTTCAGGAACATACTGGAGAGGAGGAACCGGCCGCAGCTGGTCATGGCGATCGTCATGCCGACGTCCCAGATCCTTACCGGGATCAACTCGATACTCTTCTACGCGCCGGTGCTGTTCCAGAGCATGGGGTTCGGCGGGAACGCGTCGTTGTATTCGTCGGTGATGACCGGAGCGGTGCTGGCGCTGTCGACGCTCGTCTCGATAGCCACCGTCGACAAGTGGGGAAGGAGGGCGCTGCTGATTGGTGGCGGCATTCAGATGATCATTTGCCAGGTAAAAAAATATTAAAATGGAATATTTTACCAAATGTTGTATTCTAACATATACTCTCACTATTTTTTTTTTTTTAACTAGCAAATACCTTCATTCTTTGTACGAAATAGTAAAAAATGTAAGATATATCCCCATCATTTTTATCATTTTTTTGTTGTTTTACACAGGAGTGAGAGTATTTGTTAGTTAAGAAAAAAAAAATATATATATATATATATATATATGTTAATGTTAACATTTATAACGAAAATATTTACTAAATATCCCAACTGAATTTAGTTTATCTAGCTAAATTATCCTAATAGCATCCCAACTATAAACATTCAAGTTTATGCTAGATTTTGATCCCCAACTTTATAAATTGTTAAATAGTAACTTACAATACAAATATTTAAATTACGTTTTTGTACTATAAAAATATTTTTGAAGTGTTCTCGATGTACTTCAAAATTGAACGAAAGGTGATTCAAAATAGCAATTGATAAAATTGGGATGCCAAATTCTAATAGTAAAAAGTTAACGTGTAAAAAATACGAGTGCATGCAACTCGGACGGGCTAAACACAATTTCGATCTGGTAAACCTGTTAATGGGTTGGGTTAGGTAAAGATACTCGGACTCGGGTTAAAATATTTGAACCCGATAAAAAATTAGTTTGACCTCGGATTCATGTGTCGGATTATCCAAAGAAACCGAAATCCGACATACATATAATTTATATATACATTGTTTCATACTTCTTAAATAAAAAGTTTAAAACCTAATTTTTTTTCACTCAAACTCTTTAACTTCTTATCCTAAATCTTATTTCAGTTTTTATTTTGTAATAATTGAGGCTTCATTGATATTTGATTATGTGTTTAATATTAATCTTGTTTAAAAAAATTTCAAATATCATATTAGAGTCTGATAAATCCGATGGTCCTGACCCAACTCGAGTCCAATCCGAGAAGCCTGATTTTCTTTTCAGTTCCTCCGGACTCGGTCTTGAACTTCATGTGTTGAACCCGATGTCGGTTTGAGCTTGGGCTCGAGTTAGGCTTTTGATTTATCGGGTTGGACGCGAATTGAGCTCAAGTTCGACCCAATCCGTCCGAGTTGCACCCCTAGTCGAAAGACGTTTAGAAAAGTTAAGGTGTCTAAAAATGTTCCCTCTGTAGTTGAGGTACCATTAGGATAATTTAGTCTCGGAACATTCTACACTTGGGTAATCTTCTTTTATTGTAACACAGGTTATTGTTGGTGTGATACTCGGCGTAAAATTTGGCGAAGACAAGCAGCTCTCAAAGGACTACTCCGCCATTGTAGTGGTGGTGTTCTGCCTGTTCGTGGCCGCCTTCGGGTGGTCATGGGGGCCCCTGGGGTGGACGGTCCCCAGCGAGATATTCCCGCTGGAGACGCGGTCGGCGGGGCAGAGCATCACGGTCTCGGTGAACCTCTTCTTCACCTTCGTCATCGCCCAGGCCTTCCTCACGCTCCTGTGCAACCTCAAGTTCGGAATCTTCCTCTTCTTCGCGGGGTGGATCACCCTCATGACCCTCTTCGTCTACTTCTTCTTGCCGGAGACCAAGGGAGTGCCCATCGAGGAGATGGTGCTCCTCTGGAGGAAGCACTGGTTCTGGAAGAAGGTGATGCCGCCTCTGCTGACGGGAGGAGGAGAAGAAGAAGGTGGTGATGTTCACGAGTTTTAGAACACAAACTTAATGCTCAGGTCTCACAACTCAAGCTTTTCTCTATACAATACTGGAAACACTTTAGAGACTGACTGCTGTGTTTATATCAATATTCAAGTATATATAGTTTGATGTTATGTTGAAAAGAAGAATTTACACAAGGGATGGAGAGGAAGTGGGAAGAACTTGTATTGCGAATTTCGGATTGTTATTCAATTTCCTTTCCTAATGCTAAAGGCTTTTATGGGTTTAGTCCCCTTTTCTATATTCTGACAGTTTATGTATAATTTTAGCTTCCTGGTTAAGATTTTATTCCACAGAAGTTATAGCACTGTTAATAAGCACGAAAAAGAAGAAGTTAGCATATGCACATTCATTATTTTATCACATTCATATATATGCAAATCGGGCATTATCCCCCCGCGGGACAGAACTACCGAATGTCGCCATACTGCTAACTGTTGGAAAATGTTCTAAGGAAATAATTTTTCAAAGGTTGTGAATGAATAATTCCTATTGGTTGTGTCTGTTTAAAAGGATGTGTCATTTCAAACATTGTGTCCATTAACATTTTGTCTCTTCATCCTTTACAAAAGAGTCATATGAGTGTTTGATTAAAATTAATCCAAATAATTTATTAACACATTCATACATTCGAGCATTCAGTCCAAGAGAGAGACAACCTTTGTTGCTTCATTCAGTTCCTACGGTTTGAAGTGCTGCTATCGGAAGAGAAGTACCGTTGTATCATGGGAGACTAACGTCATTAAACCGTAAGCAACCGTGCAGGACGAATATTGTCTTAAGGATACTGAAACAAGTTTAAGCCTCTGTCTGATTACAAAATATGTCATTGTTGGCTTACATCTCTTTGAACTCAAAACAAGCCATAATGCCGAAAATAATGTTAGTCCTGAGATTGATCAAAGATGATAGAACGCGGGCCAAAGCAACTCATTTCTTCGTTACCATTCCAACTTATGTTATGCAACCAACCCAAATGTCTTATTTCAATCCGACTCAACATAATGCACCGTGCAGAGCAGAGCATTACACTAACACCCTACTTCTCTTATGGTCCTTGGTTCCACCTCCCTTAGTGCTAACAATAGTAGGTCTTCACTTAGGTTGTCGTCGTAGACTATCCCCAACCACCGAGCACCACCAACACCTCTCCCATCACCCTTCTTTCATTTGTCCCTTCCCTCCCGTTTAGTCCCCGATCTTAATTTAAACGTAAGGGAATGACAATGGCGAAGGAAAGAGGAATAGTATAGGAAAATTGTCTGTAGGGAAAGAAGAAAGTGGAAGATCCATATGTTTTTTGTTTTGTTTTGTCGCCTCGGCTTCTGAGCAAGTCTGAATTTGACATAATAATGTCTTTGGATCTGTTTGAGGTGTGCTTTGCGTCTATGAGCTCATGCCTAACGAGACTATCCCATGGTACACACAATTCTTCGTTTCACTTCAGTCGGATTTGGCCTCCCCCCCCCCCCCCCCCCCTTTTCCTACCGTTTTGTCACGATCTTAATTTAAACGTGAGGCAGTGACGATGGCGAAGGAAAGAGGAATAGTGTGGGGAATGGTCGCTAGAGAGAGAAGGAAAAGGAAGTGGAGGGTTTCGCCATCAAAATTGCAGTAGCCGTTGTCCAATGTCAAAGTTGACACGAGGAAGGAGAAAACTTTGTCAAAAACAATTCTCAATCGAACCGTCAATTCCGCTAGCTTATCTCGCTAACTCTATCGTCCTGTCCTGACTCCATCAACTAAATTTCTGGCCAATTGATATGACTTCTCGTATCGTTACTCGCAACTTTCTGAATCATAAATATTATTCCGTTTTTATACCCTTTATCCCGCTTAAGTTTACCTGCACAATCCATTTCGCTTGAGCGATACTGTAATTCATCTCGACGTTAAGTCCCGCCGAGTTTTCTCAAATTTTTATCCCTCATGATCCTTGCTCCCGTTTCGATCCTTCCCATCGCTATATTAATTTCGATGCGCTTCATTCGTGCCGCACAGTCCCGATGACTTGCGCACAATTTTCTGCGATAAGTTTATTCCAACTATATCTATTTCGATACGCCACATCCGTCTATGTTTCGTAGGAAATGTAAACACCCTAATTTTTTCAGAATATTTTAATATAATTTTCCCAATTTTTTCGATAATTTTTCTGGAATTAAAACTAAGGAATTTTTGATTAAAAGATTTTTATATGCTCTTAATTGGTATTAAAATATTATGAAAATAATATTTTATGGTGTAAAATAGAAAACCGGATATAGGGTAATTTTCTGCGAATTTATTGGACTCCGGAATCATTTTTAAAGCCCTAAAAACTAATGTATAATTAAACCTAAATAAACCCTGAACTGAACCCGGTTTATTTGAAATAAACCAAACCAACTGAACCAAACCGCTGAACCGAACCAAGTCAACCCAGACCTAACGGGTCGGGTCGGGTCGGATCCGAATCGAACCCGACCCGGACCCGAAATCCGAATTCCGAACCCTAACCCAACCGGGAACACTGTTCCGGCTATAAAGACTTCTCGATTACCACGCCTCGCCGCGCCGCAACCCTAGACATCAACTCTTCCGCCGCAGCCCCGCTCCGGTCACTTCCCGCCGATCCGAACTCCACAGCCGCTGCTCGACTCCCTCTTCTCCGCCGCCGACCCGAACTCCACAGCCCCCATCGACTCCCTCTTCTCCATCCTTCCGCCGCCGCTCGACCCCCTCTCCCCGTCGACCACCCCTCGACTCCCTCTTCTCCGTCATCCGCCTCCCATCTCCGCCCTTGCCGCCGAGACACGCTCCCAGCCACCCCCGCAGCCCCGAACCTCTCCGACAAGCAGCAGCCCTCGCCGCTGCCACCCGACCTCGCCGCTGCCGCCCACGAGCGCCTCCCCGCTCGCCTCGTCAACCCTCCGCGAAGTCCTAGGCCGGTCGTCCGCTGCCCTAGCACGGACACATCCTCTCTCAGACCGGACACAGCGGACGCGGTGACCAGGACACGAAACAGCATCCCGGACACGAGAAATCAGCGTTCACGGAGTCCTGTTCAGGTAACCCGTTCTCTCTTCCCGTTATTCCATTTTTCGTTCCATCAGCTGTGTCGCGTAGACTGTATAACCCTCTCGATGCCTGTGCAACCCGCTCGGTGCGTCGCGTCCTGTGGTGGTCGCAAACCGCGATCCAAAAACAGGAAAACCAACGCCCTATTTCATCCTGGAACTGAGTGCGCCCCGTCAACGGGACGACTTGGTCGTACGCGGTCTTTACCGAAACATGCGCGTCGTTGATACGGACGTGCGAGATTTCGCAGAAGTTGATTTGGATGTGCGTGCACACCGGAATCAACGCGTATCCGCCGACAACCCCCCGTATTCGCCTATTCTGGAACACGCTGTAACTTTGTGTACACACGTCGGATCGAGATAAAACTTGCGTTATCGGACTCGTAGCAATACGCTGGTCCTGTGATCCAAGTTTGGTTCGATTCTGAGAACGTTGACAAAATCGCGTATCGTGGGCCCCACAGGCTCCACTTGACGGGCGATTTTGTGATCGGCTCATTAGAATCCAATTCTGGAAGTTCCGTTGAGTTCGTATCATCGTTCTTGACTTGTTGACACTAAGTTTGACGAATTTGGAGACCTTTGACCCTGACACACCTTTTCGTGCAAAGTGGCCCACATGTGGACCCCGTTTTGACCCGAAAATATTATTTTTGTCCCTGTGTCCAAATTGGACTTAAGGACAGGCGTTTCTAGCTATTTGATATTTTTTGAGACTGTTGGTGATGTTTATTACAGCTTTTGGAGGAGTACCTGCAGGATCCACTGATACAGGGATAACTGTTGGTATTCAAACCCCAGGCAAGTGTACCTTGCCAAACTTGCAGTATATTGATTCATATTATCCTCTTGTTTATTCCTGTGATTGTTGTGCATGCTTGACCTAGTACCGAGTGACTTACTTAGCGTCCGATTATTAGTTGGGTGCCAACCCTGTACGCAGAGTTGGGTAACGTCACCTAGAGATGGACATTCGTGACCCTTTATATTCTCGTACTTGTCTTATCAAGTACACTATGACCCAGGACATTTGACACTATTCATGAGACAGAGTCTTCCTGAGATATTCATGGTGATTCTGTATAGGATACAGGTTTATGACATAGACATTATATTCATAGATATTATATGACTGGTTGCATTAGCTATGATCCCGCTTGACATGGACATGAGACGTTATGGTCATGAGATGCGTGGTTACAATGGGTGGGGAGAGACACACAGGCTACAGGCTATTTTATATATATCTACTACTATTGTGAGATCGTAGACTCTCGAGCAGAGCTAGACACATTACCGGTTATTACCGCTACCGGCTCCCCGACACAGAGCTTGTAGTGGCTCGGCCTGAGTACTCGTGATGCTCTCATCTTGCATTTCACATAGATGGTTACATACTTATCCTATTTATTGTATTATTTGCTGCACTTTATTTATTTTGGCTTGTATTATCTGTACCTTGCTATGTCCCCTGAGGACCTGGATCCGGATTATGTCCCCAGGATTTGCAGACGAGGTCTATCCCGAGGTATACGGGACAGCAGCAGGAGCTGATATAGGAGCTGTACCGACACCCGAGGACGAGGTGTTAGCTGAAGACTTTTCCTGAGCATCTATGTTTCATGATCAGTATTTACTTTATTCAGTCATTTATATTCTGGTCTGTTGAACCATTATATTAGATTTTTTTCGGGTTATTCCCCGAAGCACTTTGTTGAGACTGGTTGATGATTTACATTCCTTATATTCTGTGAATCATATTTTATTCTTGTATGGATGAGATTAGTTGTGCCATGTTGTCGTAGACTTTATTTTACAGCTAAAGTACGCCCTGATGGATCCATTAAATTGGGTATATCCATCGGTGCGTGCTGCTGGCCATTGCCACGTGTCTAGTCCCTTGGTATTTTGGGACTGGGGCGTGACATGGTTTTTGTGGTGGCCCATATAGGTCTACAACTAAAACGTTCGATTTTAACTTAGGGATCGAACAAGCCTGCCCTAAGGATAGGATAAGTTATAGGATCTCATCCATTGTTTGAACCATTTTTGAACTCTATATCGAACTCGAACTAATTACTTGATTTGCATCCTGTGTTGATTCCTCTGAGCGTTCTTATAGTTTATCTTTTGGTTGCAGAGTAATGGATCCCAAGAACGGCGATGAGAATCCCTTGGATACACCACACGACGATGTGGTTACTTATATAGACGGAGTGACACCAGGGAATGGAGGACAAACATCGCAAAGCAATCAAACCGGCCAGCCTAATCCAAGGTTTCGGCGTGATGACATCCCATGTCACCACCCTATTTCCAGAGTCGGGTTTTTTATTTTATTTTTTATTTAGTTAATTGTGTATTATTTATAATTAATTGTATTTATATTTAATTAATGATTGTATTATATTTTTATTGGTTGTTTTAGGATTTTGGCTAGCCTGGACCCATTTCAGACCCTAGTGGACCCATGTTCGACCCGACCAACACCCTTGTGAGGATTATTTTGGGACTTAAAAATATTTATTATATTTTTAGTGGGTTAGTTGGAGAGATTTGGAGTTAGTTTGAGTGTTTTTGGAACCCGAAACCCAAAACCGAGTTACGGGAGGGCATTTTGGACATTTGCCAACTTGTAAACCCTTTATTATGTATTGGCCGGCCCTCCCCACACTCCCAGACCCACACCCGACCAGCATACAGCAGCCCTTTCCCATTTTCATCTTCTTCTCTTCTTCTTCTTCTTCTTCTTCTCCACTCATTTTTCTTCTTCCTTTCTCCTTCCTACTTCAAGTAAGTACCTATTTCTCTTCTTTCTTCTTCTATTCTCCGTGAATAATTAACCCTAAACCTAAATTCTTCCCCAACCTAGGTGGGTAGAGCTTAGATTTGGTGTTGGAGCTAGATTTGGGAGCTTGGAAGCTCGGTTTGGTGGATTTGGAGCTTTTTGAAGATTTTGGCTTGGGATTTCAACTCTCAAGAGGTAAACCCTAATTTACTCCCTTGTAATTACTCTTATATAGTGTAATTAATAGTTTAAAATCTTCCTAGACCCTTAGGCTACCCGTGGGAGGAAGTTGGAACTAGTTTGGTAGTGTTTGGAGACTTTAACACTAGGTTTTGTGTCAATTTCGGGTGGAATCCGAATTTGGCCCAATTTTGGGTGATGTCCTAGGTTAGACGGACCTAGGTAGACGTTGTCGGGTGTCTTGAGGGTGAGTGCGTGTCTCCGTTCGGACATGGGAAGCCGTGTCGCGGAGAAACGGGCGTTTCGGGCGAATTTTGGGTTTTCGTCGTCACCGATTCTAAGTGCGTGCGCGTTTTCGCCACGGGCCTAGAATCGACAGGGTAGCATTTTTTCTAGGATCTAGGCATCGTTTAGGACTCGTGGGTAAATTTTGGGCCGATTTCGAGTTGGTTTGGTGTGCGTTTCAGGAGATTTTCCGAACCGCACACCGCGTGTTCGTCGAAATGACCGAACGGCCAATTCGGCGTAGTTTCCTAGTTTCGGGCTTGTGCGCTCGTTGGGTTAGCATCGGGGAGTGTGTGCTAGAATTCTCGGGCTATATTTTATATATTTATAGGTGTTTGTGTGTGTCGGGGTCGTTGGGCGTGTGATGGTGAGCGTTGTGGGCGTTGTGTGCGTTGTATTGTGTGTTGTGTCTGTGTTGTGTTTATATATATATATGTGTGTGTATATATATATATATATATATATATATATATATATATATATATATATATATATATATATATATATATTTGTGTGTATGTTTCTATATATATATATATTTATATATGTATGTGTGAGTGTGTTAGTGAGTGCTTGTGTGAGTGTGGGTTGGTGCTAGTGTATGTGTGTAGGTGAGTGTGTGGGTGGGTGTGAGTGAGTGTTTATATATATATATATATATATATATATATATATATATATATATATATATATATATATATATACACACACACACACACACATATATATATATATATATATATATATATATATATATATATATATATATATATATATATATATATATATGTGTGTGTGTGTGTGTGTGTGTGTGTATGTGTGTGTATGAGTATATATATATATGTATATTTGTGTGTGTGGTTATGTATTAGTGAGTGTGTGTGTTAGTGTGTGTGAGAGTGTGTGTGTGTGAGGGTGTGTGAGTGAGGATATATATATATATATGTTGGAGTGTGTGTGTGTGTATATGTATATAGATATTAGTGTATATATATATATAGATATATGTGTGTTTATATATATATATAGATATGTGTTTGTGTATGTCACGCCCCAGTCCCAAAATACTGTGGGACCGGACGCGTGGCAATGGCCAGCAGCACGCACCGATGGACAAACCCAATTTAATGGATCCATCAGGGCATACTTAAGCTGTAAATCAAGTCTACGACAATCATGGCACAACTAATCTCATCCACACAAGATATAAATATGATCCACAGAATAAATAAAGAAATGTAAATCATCAATCTGTCTCAACAAAGTACTTCGGATATCAACCCGTTAAATATCTATTACAATGGTTCAACAGACTAGAAATAAATGACTGAAATAAATAAATAAGTACTGAGCATGAACAGGGATGCTCAGGAGAAGTCCTCAGCTAACACCTCGTCCTCGGATGGCGGTACAGCTCCTGGATCAGCTCCTGCTCCGGTCCCGTATACCTCGGGATAGATCTCGTCCTCAAATCCTGGGGACATAATCCGGATCCAGGTCCTCAGGGGACATAGCAAGGTACAAGAAAGCTCATGCCAAAATAAATGCAGTGCAGAAAATAAATAGAATTAATAGGGCAAATAATTAACCATCTAAGTGAAAATGCAAGTGAGGGCAACGCGAGTACTCAGGCTGAGCCACTACAAGCTCTGTGTCGGGGAGCCGGTAGTAGTAATAACAAGTAATGTGCCTAGCTCTGCTACGAGAGTCTACGGCCTCACAATAGTAGTAGATATATATAGAAAACAGCTTGTAGCCTGTGTGTCTCTCCCCACCCAATGTAACCACGCATATCATGACCATAACGTCTCATGTCCATGTCAAGCGGGATCATCACTAATGCAACAAGTCATATGTATCTATGAATATAGTATCTCTGTCAAGTCCTGTATCCTATACAGGATCACCACGAATATCTCGGGAATATCCTATCTCATGAGCAGTGTCAAGTGTCCTGGGTCATATGGTACTTGATAAGACAAGTACGAGTATATAAAGTGTCACGAATGTCTATCTCTAAATGACAGTACCCAACCCTGCGTACAGTGTTGGCACCCGACTGATAATCGGACGCTAAGTACGTCACACGGTCCTAGGTTGAGCATGCACAGCAATATAATGAAGCAAGGAAAATAAATAACAATACTGCAGAGTTTGGCAAGGTACACTTGCCTGATGTTCGAATACCAACAGTCGTCCCGGTATCAGTGGATCCTGTGGGTACTACTCCAAAAGCTGTAACAAACATCACCAACCATCTCAGAAGATGTCAAACTGCTAGAAATGCCTGTCCTTACGTCCAATTTGGACACAGGGGCAAAAAGATCATTTTCGGGCCAAAGCGGGGTCCACATATGGGCCACTTTGCACCGAAAAGCGTGTCATGGTCAAAGGTCTCTAAATTCGTCAAACTCAGTGTCTACAAGTCAGGAACGATGATACTGTAATACCCCGTTCCGCTCAAGCGGACTGCCGTTTCAAACGGCAATCTTGCAGCTGTCCCGACCCGCTTTGCCTCAAAGAGAATGCAAAGAATATCCAGACTTGTCCCTACAGGAATCCGGCTTAGGCTTTCAGAGGCTCGCTCAGACGTATCGCTCTACCGAGGCGAATCATCGCTAAGGTGGGTGGCTACGGTGAACTTGTCTTTGCTTAGCCAGCACACATAAAATCTGGAATATTCATGCTAGTCGCTAGGTGATTCACCCCCTGCATGCTAATAAATCCAACGCACCTAGCTAAGGGAATAATCCCAACTTGTATTGCTTGCTAGAACATGGAAATGAAATACTGCTTATATTCAGACCCTCGCATGCTAAGTCCCTAACGGTTTCATCTCTCGGCTTACCTTCGGGTCCGAGCAAACGTGTTTACTTACGCCCCTTAGGAACGCATGCTTGTCTGCTTGAACGTTGCCTTGTTTTCATTCAAACCCCGGAAGACTACTAAGTAGTCGTTCCGTGCATGATTGACCCTGCAGGTATCCTGGACCGTTAGGTCACCAAGCAGCCCCGAACCAGGGGAATGTATCAAGGCAAGTTATTGACTGTACAAAATCATGATTCAAGTATCTCTTGTACTCGTGTTCTTGTGTGCACTCGTGTTCTCTTGTTCTAGTGCACTCTTGTTCTCGTGTATCTCGTGATAATTGGAAAGACCTAACTATTGCATGTCGCGGACAACTCGAAAATGAGGTATAGTTCCACGGACGGTCACCGGGGCACTAGGACCGATCCGATCCGGATGGAACTCACGTTATTGTACAGTCCATTGTGCTGGACGGGATGGCATGTAGCGCCCCTTGTTCTTTCGCTGCATACATTCTCTCCAGTGACTGAACCGTATTGTATAGTCCATTGTGCTGAATGGGATGGCATGTAGCGCTCCTTGTACTTTCGCTGCATACCATTAACCGTCAGTGACTATCGTCCATAATGGCTTTGCCAGCGACTCCTGTTCATATAGATAAGTCATCCTCGCTTAGCGGCTATCCGCGTGCGAGTCACTGCATCGCATAAATGAACAACTGAACACCTGAACGATCATGTTAAACGACCCTCCTGTTTGCATATGCTATGCCTCCTGAATGCTTATACTTGCCCGTGCTTGAATTAACAATGTTTGTCTTGGACAGGGAAGGAGATGGTAAGTTGGTAAGTCTCGCGTGTTTCCTCAAACATCGCACGGCGCACTGCCCGACACGTTAGGCTATTCAATGTTTGCATGAAACTGATCCTAAGGCAACTAGAAAGACAACTTAATAGTTGTGCACGAAACCAGTATTACGTGTTTGGATTTGTCGAGCGGGCGAGTAGCTTCCCCACCAGTGCATTCAATGTACTGATAATCCACCAGTTTGTATGCAGGGTGCGGGAGAACCTCGTTTGGTGCGGATGCCTCCAACGTGCGTGCTAAGGCCAGGAGTTCCCTCTGAAGCCTTGCAACGGTGCGTCCGGGACTGAAGCACATATACAAGACATAATGTTGGAGCGTCGCCTGACCATCGCCTGTACATTCATTCCACAGCTGTAGCCACTTGGCACGCTTTTACTGTTTCGGAGAGAGAGGCTTGAGCGACTTGTAATCTCGGCTATACGCCGCCTGTAACACATGTTCATATTAATAAAAGAGTTGCTTTACTTCAACTTGTGTTTCAATGCTTCCGCTATACTTGTCGACTCAGTGAACCTGTTACCAAATCGCTATGCGTTTATGACTTCGCTGCACTCGGACAATCTGTGCGACTCTGTGGCTTAGAACTCTTGCCGCCAGCCAATGAACCATGGCCTTGCACGGGCGTGGATCACGCTCGTGCGGCATCACGCCCGGATGGGTCAATCGATCATTCTGCGGGAGCGCTGGCGAGGGTGATTCCCGCCTAGCGGGAACGGCCGAATTGCCTGCGGGAGATCGGGGCGTGACATGTTGGTATCAGAGCCTTGCTTCTACGCCTTTGGACTTCATTTCGAATATCTCTATTTCGAAAGCTCGTTCGTGGGTTATGTGCACGCTCTCTCTCAATGCCTCGATAGGATATTCCAACAATAAGTCTAAATACTTTCAAAATACGTTTTGAATGATATGACTGCTTGTCTGGTTGTATGCTGCGAGTGGCCTTTGTGTCAACCTGTGCGAACCCTTGAGAGTATCGCTAGTAGCTTGTCCGATTTTTACTAACTCTAAGTTTGGTTGAATGTATCTATTCGAGGGACGCCTTGAACTAGTGCACCATCCAAGACTTAAGAAAAGGTGAAACTCGAGTGCTGAGACTTCGCTGTCACTGAGCTGGTTAACGTGTTCACGCTAGAAGTGCACTTCGAAAGTGCGCACGATCCAATCTAAGCGATATGCTGATTTCGAAGCTTGTGCAAGTGAACATCCAAATGAACAAGTACAACGACTTGTCTAGGATTGCCTCAACCCTAGATTACTGCTTGTCATCAGTAAGTCTCGAGGACGAGACTTTTTCTAAGTTGGGTAGGATGTAACACCCCGTTCCGCTCAAGCGGACTGCCGTTTCAAACGGCAATCTTGCAGCTGTCCCGACCCGCTTTGCCTCAAAGAGAATGCAAAGGATATCCAGACTTGTCCCTACAGGAATCCGGCTTAGGCTTTCAGAGGCTCGCTCAGACGTATCGCTCTACCGAGGCGAATCATCGCTAAGGTGGGTGGCTACGGTGAACTTGTCTTTGCTTAGCCAGCACACATAAAATCTGGAATATTCATGCTAGTCGCTAGGTGATTCACCCCCTGCATGCTAATAAATCCAACGCACCTAGTTAAGGGAATAATCCTAACTTGTATTGCTTGCTAGAACATGAAAATGAAATACTGCTTATATTCAGACCCTCGCATGCTAAGTCCCTAACGGTTTCATCTCTCGGCTTACCTTCGGGTCCGAGCAAACGTGTTTACTTACACCCCTTAGGAACGCATGCTTGTCTGCTTGAACGTTGCCTTGTTTTCATTTAAACCCCGGAAGACTACTAAGTAGTCGTTCCGTGCATGATTGACCCTGCAGGTATCCTGGACCGTTAGGTCACCAAGCAGCCCCGAACCAGGGAAATGTATCAAGGCAAGTTATTGACTGTACAAAATCATGATTCAAGTATCTCTTGTACTCGTGTTCTTGTGTGCACTTGTGTTCTCTTGTTCTAGTGCACTCTTGTTCTCGTGTATCTCGTGATAATTGGAAAGACCCAACGATTGTATGTCGCGGACAACTCGAAAATGAGGTATAGTTCCACGGACGGTCACCGGGGCACTGGGACCGATCCGATCCGGATGGAACTCACGTTATTGTACAGTCCATTGTGCTGGACGGGATGGCATGTAGCGCCCCTTGTTCTTTTGCTGCATACATTCTCTCCAGTGACTGAACCGTATTGTATAGTCCATTGTGCTGAACGGGATGGCATGTAGCGCTCCTTGTACTTTCGCTGCATACCATTAACCGTCAGTGACTATCGTCCATAATGGCTTTGCCAGCGACTCCTGTTCATATAGATAAGTCATCCTCGCTTAGCGGCTATCCGCGTGCGAGTCACTACATTGCATAAATGAACAACTGAACACCTGAACGATCATGTTAAACGACCCTCCTGTTTGCATATGCTATGCCTCCTGAATGCTTATACTTGCCCGTGCTTGAATTAACAATGTTTGCCTTGGACAGGGAAGGAGATGGTAAGTTGGTAAGTCTCGCCGTGTTTCCTCAAACATCGCACGGCGCACTGCCCGACACGTTAGGCTATTCAATGTTTGCATAAAACTGATCCTAAGGCAACTAGAAAGACAACTTAATAGTTGTGCACGAAACCAGTATTACGTGTTTGGATTTGTCGAGCGGGCGAGTAGCTTCCCCACCAGTGCATTCAATGTACTGATAATCCACCAGTTTGTATGCAGGGTGCGGGAGAACCTCGTTCGGTGCGGATGCCTCCAACGTGCGTGCTAAGGCCAGGAGTTCCCTCTGAAGCCTTGCAACGGTGCGTCCGGGACTGAAGAACATATACAAGACATAATGTTGGAGCGTCGCCTGACCATCGCCTGTACATTCATTCCACAGTTGTAGCCACTTGGCACGCTTTTACTGTTTCGGAGAGAGAGGCTTGAGCGACTTGTAATCTCGGCTATACGCCGCCTGTAACACATGTTCATATTAATAAAAGAGTTGCTTTACTTCAACTTGTGTTTCAATGCTTCCGCTATACTTGTCGACTCAGTGAACCTGTTACCAAATCGCTATGCGTTTATGACTTCGCTGCACTCGGACAATCTGTGCGACTCTGTGGCTTAGAACTCTTGCCGCCAGCCAATGAACCATGGCCTTGCACGGGCGTGGATCACGCTCGTGCGGCATCACGCCCGGATGGGTCAATCGATCATTCTGCGGGAGCGCTGGCGAGGGTGATTCCCGCCTAGCGGGAACGGCCGAATTGCCTGCGGGAGATCAGGGCGTGACATGTTGGTATCAGAGCCTTGCTTCTACGCCTTTGGACTTCATTTCGAATATCTCTGTTTTGAAAGCTCGTTCGTGGGTTATGTGCACGCTCTCTCTCAATGCCTCGATGGGATATTCCAACAATACGTCTAAATACTTTCAAAATACGTTTTGAATGATATGATTGCTTGTCTGGTTGTATGCTGCGAGTGGCCTTTGTGCCAACCTGTGCGAACCCTTGAGAGTATCGCTAGTAGCTTGTCCGATTTTTACTAACTCTAAGTTTGGTTGAATGTATCTATTCGAGGGACGCCTTGAACTAGTGCACCATCCAAGACTTAAGAAAAGGTGAAACTCGAGTGCTGAGACTTCGCTGTCACTGAGCTGGTTAACGTGTTCACGCTAGAAGTGCACTTCGAAAGTGCACACGATCCAATCTAAGCGATATGCTGATTTCGAAGCTTGTGCAAGTGAACATCCAAATGAACAAGTACAACGACTTGTCTAGGATTGCCTCAACCCTAGATTACTGCTTGTCATCAGTAAGTCTCGAGGACGAGACTTTTTCTAAGTTGGGTAGGATGTAACACCCCGTTCCGCTCAAGCGGACTGCCGTTTCAAACGGCAATCTTGCAACTGTCCCGACCCGCTTTGCCTCAAAGAGAATGCAAAGGATATCCAGACTTGTCCCTACAGGAATCCGACTTAGGCTTTCAGAGGCTCGCTCAGACGTATCGCTCTACCGAGGCGAATCATCGCTAAGGTGGGTGGCTACGGTGAACTTGTCTTTGCTTAGCCAGCACACATAAAATCTGGAATATTCATGCTAGTCGCTAGGTGATTCACCCCCTGCATGCTAATAAATCCAACGCACCTAGCTAAGGGAATAATCCTAACTTGTATTGCTTGCTAGAACATGGAAATGAAATACTGCTTATATTCAGACCCTCGCATGCTAAGTCCCTAACGGTTTCATCTCTCGGCTTACCTTCGGGTCCGAGCAAACGTGTTTACTTACGCCCCTTAGGAACGCATGCTTGTCTGCTTGAACGTTGCCTTGTTTTCATTTAAACCCCGGAAGACTACTAAGTAGTCGTTCCGTGCATGATTGACCCTGCAGGTATCCTGGACCGTTAGGTCACCAAGCAGCCCCGAACCAGGGAAATGTATCAAGGCAAGTTATTGACTGTACAAAATCATGATTCAAGTATCTCTTGTACTCGTGTTCTTGTGTGCACTCGTGTTCTCTTGTTCTAGTGCACTCTTGTTCTCGTGTATCTCGTGATAATTGGAAAGACCCAACGATTGTATGTCGCGGACAACTCGAAAATGAGGTATAGTTCCACGGACGGTCACCGGGGCACTGGGACCGATCCGATCCGGATGGAACTCACATTATTGTACAGTCCATTGTGCTGGACGGGATGGCATGTAGCGCCCCTTGTTCTTTTGCTGCATACATTCTCTCCAGTGACTGAACCGTATTGTATAGTCAATTGTGCTGAACGGGATGGCATGTAGCGCTCCTTGTACTTTCGCTGCATACCATTAACCGTCAGTGACTATCGTCCATAATGGCTTTGCCAGCGACTCCTGTTCATATAGATAAGTCATCCTCGCTTAGTGGCTATCCGCGTGCGAGTCACTGCATTGCATAAATGAACAACTGAACACCTGAACGATCATGTTAAACGACCCTCCTGTTTGCATATGCTATGCCTCCTGAATGCTTATACTTGCCCGTGCTTGAATTAACAATGTTTGCCTTGGACAGGGAAGGAGATGGTAAGTTGGTAAGTCTCGCCGTGTTTCCTCAAACATCGCACGGCGCACTGCCCGACACGTTAGGCTATTCAATGTTTGCATAAAACTGATCCTAAGGCAACTAGAAAAACAACTTAATAGTTGTGCACGAAACCAGTATTACGTGTTTGGATTTGTCGAGCGGGCGAGTAGCTTCCCCACCAGTGCATTCAATGTACTGATAATCCACCAGTTTGTATGCAGGGTGCGGGAGAACCTCGTTCGGTGCGGATGCCTCCAACGTGCGTGCTAAGGCCAGGAGTTCCCTCTGAAGCCTTGCAACGGTGCGTCCGGGACTGAAGCACATATACAAGACATAATATTGGAGCGTCGTCTGACCATCGCCTGTACATTCATTCCACAGTTGTAGCCACTTGGCACGCTTTTACTGTTTCGGAGAGAGAGGCTTGAGCGACTTGTAATCTCGGCTATACGCCGCCTGTAACACATGTTCATATTAATAAAAGAGTTGCTTTACTTCAACTTGTGTTTCAATGCTTCCGCTATACTTGTCGACTCAGTGAACCTGTTACCAAATCGCTATGCGTTTATGACTTCGCTGCACTCGGACAATCTGTGCGACTCTGTGGCTTAGAACTCTTGCCGCCAGCCAATGAACCATGGCCTTGCACGGGCGTGGATCACGCTCGTGCGGCATCACGCCCGGATGGGTCAATCGATCATTCTGCGGGAGCGCTGGCGAGGGTGATTCCCGCCTAGCGGGAACGGCCGAATTGCCTGCGGGAGATCGGGGCGTGACATGTTGGTATCAGAGCCTTGCTTCTACGCCTTTGGACTTCATTTCGAATATCTCTGTTTTGAAAGCTCGTTCGTGGGTTATGTGCACGCTCTCTCTCAATGCCTCGATGGGATATTCCAACAATACGTCTAAATACTTTCAAAATACGTTTTGAATGATATGATTGCTTGTCTGGTTGTATGCTGCGAGTGGCCTTTGTGCCAACCTGTGCGAACCCTTGAGAGTATCGCTAGTAGCTTGTCCGATTTTTACTAACTCTAAGTTTGGTTGAATGTATCTATTCGAGGGACGCCTTGAACTAGTGCACCATCCAAGACTTAAGAAAAGGTGAAACTCGAGTGCTGAGACTTCGCTGTCACTGAGCTGGTTAACGTGTTCACGCTAGAAGTGCACTTCGAAAGTGCGCACGATCCAATCTAAGCGATATGCTGATTTCGAAGCTTGTGCAAGTGAACATCCAAATGAACAAGTACAACGACTTGTCTAGGATTGCCTCAACCCTAGATTACTGCTTGTCATCAGTAAGTCTCGAGGACGAGACTTTTTCTAAGTTGGGTAGGATGTAACACCCCGTTCCGCTCAAGCGGACTGCCGTTTCAAACGACAATCTTGCAACTGTCCTGACCCGCTTTGCCTCAAAGAGAATGCAAAGGATATCCAGACTTGTCGCTACAGGAATCTGGCTTAGGCTTTCAGAGGCTCGCTCAGACGTATCGCTCTACCGAGGCGAATCATCGCTAAGGTGGGTGGCTACGGTGAACTTGTCTTTGCTTAGCCAGCACACATAAAATCTGGAATATTCATGCTAGTCGCTAGGTGATTCACCCCCTGCATGCTAATAAATCCAACGCACCTAGCTAAGGGAATAATCCTAACTTGTATTGCTTGCTAGAACATGGAAATGAAATACTGCTTATATTCAGACCCTCGCATGCTAAGTCCCTAACGGTTTCATCTCTCGGCTTACCTTCGGGTCCGAGCAAACGTGTTTACTTACGCCCCTTAGGAACGCATGCTTGTCTGCTTGAACGTTGCCTTATTTTCATTCAAACCCCGGAAGACTACTAAGTAGTCGTTCCGTGCATGATTGACCCTGCAGGTATCCTGGACCGTTAGGTCACCAAGCAGCCCCGAACCAGGGAAATATATCAAGGCAAGTTATTGACTGTACAAAATCATGATTCAAGTATCTCTTGTACTCGTATTCTTGTGTGCACTCGTGTTCTCTTGTTCTAGTGCACTCTTGTTCTCGTGTATCTCGTGATAATTGGAAAGACCCAACGATTGTATGTCGCGGACAACTCGAAAATGAGATATAGTTCCACGGACGGTCATCGGGGCACTGGGACCGATCCGATCCGGATGGAACTCACGTTATTGTACAGTCCATTGTGCTGGACGGGATGGCATGTAGCGCCCCTTGTTCTTTTGCTGCATACATTCTCTCCAGTGACTGAACCGTATTGTATAGTCCATTGTGCTGAACGGGATGGCATGTAGCGCTCCTTGTACTTTCGCTGTATACCATTAACCGTCAGTGACTATCGTCCATAATGGCTTTGCCAGCGACTCCTGTTTATATAGATAAGTCATCCTCGCTTCGCGGCTATCCGCGTGCGAGTCACTACATTGCATAAATGAACAACTGAACACCTGAACGATCATATTAAACGACCCTCCTGTTTGCATATGCTATGCCTCCTGAATGCTTATACTTGCCCGTGCTTGAATTAACAATGTTTGCCTTGGACAGGGAAGGAGATGGTAAGTTGGTAAGTCTAGCCGTGTTTTCTCAAACATCGCACGGCGCACTGCCCGACACGTTAGGCTATTCAATGTTTGCATAAAACTGATCCTAAGGCAACTAGAAAGACAACTTAATAGTTGTGCACGGAACCAGTATTACGTGTTTGGATTTGTCGAGCGGGCGAGTAGCTTCCCCACCAGTGCATTCAATGTACTGATAATCCACCAGTTTGTATGCAGGGTGCTGGAGAACCTCGTTCGGTGCGGATGCCTCCAACGTACGTGCTAAGGCCAGGAGTTCCCTCTGAAGCCTTGCAACGGTGCGTCCGGGACTGAAGCACATATACAAGACATAATGTTGGAGCGTCGCCTGACCATCGCCTGTACATTCATTCCACAGTTGTAGCCACTTGGCACGCTTTTACTGTTTCGGAGAGAGAGGCTTGAGCGACTTGTAATCTCGGCTATACGCCGCCTGTAACACATGTTCATATTAATAAAAGAGTTGCTTTACTTCAACTTGTGTTTCAATGCTTCCGCTCTACTTGTCGACTCAGTGAACCTGTTACCAAATCGCTATACGTTTATGACTCCGCTGCACTCGGATAATCTGTGCGACTCTGTGGCTTAGAACTCTTGTCGCCAGCCAATGAACCGTGGCCTTGCACGGGCGTGGATCACGCTCGTGCGGCATCACGCCCGGATGGGTCAATCGATCGTTCTGCGGGAGCGCTGGCGAGGGTGATTCCCGCCTAGCGGGAATGGCCGAATTGCCTGCGGGAGATCGGGGCGTGACAGATACTGTCACGCCCCAGTGCCAAAATGCCGAGGGACTGGAGATACGTGGCAATGGCCAGCAGCACGCACCGATGGATAACCCAATTTAATAGAATCATCAGGGCATGCTTAAGCTGTAAATAAGGTCTACTACCTCACGTCACACTAATCTCATCCATAAAGATAAAGAAATAAACTGCATAATCAAATAGAAATAAGTAGCAACAACATCACAGCAAGTCAGTCGGAGGAACAATCCGACTATAGTCTGAATAAGCTGGCTCTATAGGCCAGGAACAAAAGATATAAACATGAAATAAATAAATGAGTACTGGGACAGGCACTCAGGAGAAGTCCTCGGCAGTCACCTCGTCTTCAGTGTTCGGTTCAGCTCCAGCAATAGCTTCAGTTCCGGTCCCGTATACCTCGGGATACTGCTCCTCAGCTAGACCTGGGGACATAATCCATTCCAGGTCCTCAGTGGACATAGCAAGGCACAAGATAAAATAAGCCAACTGAATAAGCAGTGCAATAAATAAATGAACAGCAGGGTAAACTAAGTAACCATCTATGTGATATGCAAATGAGATCAACACTAGTACTCAGGCTGAGACCGCTACAAGCTCTGTGTCGGGGAGCCGGTAGCAGTAATAACACGTAAAGGGTCTAGCTCTGCTGGAGAGTCTACAACCTCACAATAATAGTAGATATATATATAGAATAGCCTGTAGCCTGTGTGTCTCTCCCCACCCAATGTAATCACGCAAGCCATGACCATAACGTCTCATGTCCATGTCAGCGGGATTATAACTAATGCAACAAGTCATACTGTCTATAATAAATGTCTCTATCAAGTCCTGTATCCTATACAGAATTACCACGAATATCTCAGGAGGATTCTGTCCATGATAGTGTCAAGTGTCCTCGGTTGTAGGGTACTTGATAGGTCAAGTACAAAGTAAGGGGATCGTAAATCCATCTCTAAATGACGAACCCAACACCGCGTACGGTGTCGGCACCCGACTATGATCGGACACTAGGTACGTCATACGTTCCCTAGGTTAAGCAGTTTAAATCAGTTTATATGAATTTGCACAAGAAATCCAGCAGAGTATTTTTACAGAAAATATGAAAATAATGACTGCAAGTTTGGCAAGGTGCACTTGCCTGGTGTTTGGATTCCACTTAGGTCCTGGTTTCGGAATTTCCAGAGATGTCTCTGAAAGCTGAAATAAATAGTACCATCACGCTCAGAAGGTGTCAAACAGCTAGGATCGCCTGTCCTTGGGTCCAATTTGGAGACAAGGGCAAAAACGGCAATTTCGACCCAAAACGGGGTTCACCGGTGGGCCCGCTTTGCACCGAAAAATGTGTCAGGGTCAACGGTCTCCAAATTCACCAAACTTAGTGTTAACAGGTCAGGAACGCTGATACGAACCCAACGGAACTTTCAGATTTGAATTCCGATGAGCCGATCATAAAATCGCCCGTCGAACGGGGCCTGTGGGGCCCACGACACGTGATTTCGTCAACGTTCTCAGAATCGGACCAAACTTGACCCACAGGACCAGCGTATCGCTACGAGTCCGATGGCATAAGTTTTGTCTCGATCCGACGTGTATGCACGAAGTTAGGGTGAAATACAGAAAAGGCGGATACAGGGCGATGTCCGCGGATACGCGTTGATTCCGGTGTGCACGCACACCCGAATCAGCTTCCGCGAAATCCCACACGTCCGTATCGATGGGGCACACGTATCTGTGAAGACCGCATGCGACCAAGTCGTCCCGTTTGGCGGGGCGCACTCAGTTCCGGGGTGAAACATGGTCTGGTTTTTCCTGTTTTTGGATCGCGGTGTGCGATCACCACAGGACGCGATGCCCCGAGCGGTTTGTCTGGGCACTGAGAGGGTCATACAGGCTTCGCGTAGCAATTTACAGAATCAAAATCAGAGGTCCGAGGTGTGAGATACAAGTACCTGAATGAGGCTTCACGAAACGGGGTTTTCGTGTCCGAGTGTCCTGTGTCGACGAGTCCAGATTAGAGCACCGATCCTCTGTGTCGTGTCCGCGCTCACCGGAGTCTACGCTGGACGGGGTGGCGTTGCCGGAGGCGGCCGGGTACTCGGGAAGGCAGGGCACCGCCGAGGAGGAGGCACGGCGGCCGGGCGGCGAAGTCCGGGGTCTGCGGGTGGAAATGGGGCCGTGCTCGGCCGCTGGTGGGAGGAGGAGGAGTCGCTGGGGTCTGTGAGCGCGGGGTGTCTCATGGCGGGAGGAGGCCGGCTCGGGCGCTGGCTGGGGCGTCTCTTGGCGGAGGGCAGCGGGGCTAGGGGAGGGGATGGCCGGAGCTAGGAGAGGTGAGGGAGGAGGAGGACCGGAGGGTAGGGAGTTTTATAGGCTGGGGCTGGGGTGGCTCGGGGGAGGGTCGTGGCGGAAGAGGCGGGCCGCGGGGAGGTCGTGGGGGCTCTCGCGGAGGGGAGGCGCGGTCGTAGCGGCGCGTTTTCCGGCGGCGGAGCGTGGGATGCGGGCACAGGCGACGTGGGGGGGAGGGGATGATGAAGCGGGTCGGGTCGGGCGCGGATCCGGACTGGGCGGACCCGCCCGACCCGCTAGGGGTGTGAGGGCTGGGCTGGGCTGGGCTGGGTTCTTAACGGGCTCGGCCCACTGGGCCGGGCCGGCCCAAAGCTAAAAATAAATAATAATAATAAATAACAGAATTTTTATAATAAAAACATTTAATTAATTAATAATTAGAAAAATAGTTTTTAGGCTTTTAAAAATAGGTCTGAGGTCCAATAAAATCCCAGAAAATTACCCTAAGTCCGGTTTTCTATTTTACACCATAAAATCATATTTTCATTTCATTTTAATGTTATTTATTGGCAATTAAAAATTACAAACTCACTATAGGGCCTATGTAAATTCCTGAAAAAATTGCATATTAATTCCAGAAATTGATTTTAAAAATCTCTGAAAATTTTAGGGTGTTTACAATCTACCCCCCTTAAGAGGATTGCGTCCTCGCAATCGAAGGATAAACTATAAAGGCAAGATTTACAGAATTAAAGAATGCTTAGGTTCTACCTGATTCTGCAAATAGGTGTGGATAACGCTGCCGCATAACATCTTCTCGCTCCCAAGTCGATTCGCCAGGAGAGTGCTGCTTCCAAGCTACTCGAACCAGCCTGATTGTCTGCCCTCGCAGTGTCTTCTCGCTGGTGTCGAGTATACCCACTGGCTGTTCTTCGTATCTCAGGCTAGGTCCCACCGAAATCTCAAAATGATCAACTATATGGCTTGGGTCCGTCACAAACCTCCTCAGTTGTGAGACGTAGAATACGTCATGCACTCCCTCTAAGGACGGAGGTAATGCAAGACGGTAAGCCACCTCACCGATGCGCTCCAAGATATCAAATGGCCCAATGTACCTTGGGCTTAACTTGCCTCTGCTGCCGAATCTGATAGTACCTCTAGTGGGCGAGATCCTCAAAAATACATGCTCTCCTTCCTTGAACTCCAGGGGTCGTCGGTGTGCATCGGCCCAATGCTTCTGTCTATCCTGGGCTGCACGGAGATGGTTCTGAATCTGTTTTACTTTCTCCACTGTCTCTGTTACCAGCTCTGGACCTAGTAATTGACGTTCGCCAACATCGCTCCAGCATACAGGCGATCTGCACTTCCTTCCGTACAACGCCTCGAAAGGTGCCATCTGAATGCTTGCCTGATAGCTGTTGTTGTAGGAGAACTCACTAGGTGCAGATGATCTTCCCAAGATCCTCCGAAGTCCAGTATACATGATCATAGCATATCCTCCAGGATCTGAATTGTGCGCTCTGATTGGCCATCTGTCTGAGGATGATAGGCAGTACTGAACTTGAGCCTGGTGCCGAGACTCTCTTGCATGCTTCGCCAGAAGTGAGATATAAATCTCGAGTCTCGATCTGATACAATACTAACCGGCACTCCAAGTAATTTTATGATCTGACGCATATACATGTCTGCTAGTACTTTCGTGGATTGTCCAACTCTGAACGGCAAGAAGTGAGCCGACTTAGTGAGCCGATCCACGATGACCCATACTGCATCCTTACCACTAGGGCTTCTTAGAAATCCAGTGACAAAGTCCATGGTAATATGCTCCCACTTCCATTCAGGGATGGGAAGCGGCTGCAACATACCTGCAGTCCTTTGGTGCTCGGCCTTCACCTGCTGGCAGACTAAGCATTTTGCCACAAATCGGGCAATCTCCCTTTTTATTCCATGCCACCAGTAATATTGTCTTAGGTCCCGGTACATCTTGGTTCCTCCTGGATGAACCGAGTATATGGAGCTATGGGCTTCTGTCATCAATTCCTGCCTTAATTCTCCATTTGGAACACATAGGCGATTTTCGCACCTTAATGTTCCGTCCTCGTGGATGCGAAGTCCCGTCTGCAGGCCTGCTTCTGTTCTCTCTTTCAGCCTTCGGAATCTGGCATCATTAGGCAAAGCTTCCTTGATTCTCTCCACCAGCGATGACTTCACTTCGAGGTTAGCCAGCAAACCATTTTGTCCAGGTAGAACAACCTCTATCTGAAGATCTTGCAAGTCTTGTAATAGTTGAGGCTGCTCCGTTAAGAAATAAGCCGAGGGTTTTCTGCTGAGGGCGTCGGCTATAACATTTGCTTTCCCCGGGTGGTACTGCAGATCGATGTCAAAGTCCACCATCAACTCAAGCCAACACCTTTGCCTCATGTTGAGCTCCTTCTGTGTATAAACATACTTCAAGCTCTTATGATCAGTGAATATCTCGACCTTCTCTCCATACAGATAATGTCTCCAGATCTTCAATGCAAAAATCACTGCAGCTAGCTCCAGGTCGTGTGTTGGATAGTTCTTCTCGTGGACCTTCAGCTGCCTCGATGCATAAGCGATAACCTTGCCATGTTGCATCAAGACACAACCTAGTCCACTACCGGACGCATCACTGTATACAATAAAACCTCCTGACCCTGAGGGAAGAGTCAAGACTGGTGCTGTTGTTAGACGCCTCTTCAATTCTTCGAAGGCATTCTGGCATTCTTCCGTCCATATGAACTCCTGATCCTTCCGTGTCAGCTTAGTCATCGGCTCTGCGATCCTTAAAAAATTTTCTACGAACCGCCGGTAATACCCAGCAAGTCCAAGAAAACTTCTCACTTCCGCAACAGAGGTAGGGGTAGGCCAGGTCTCTATAGCAGTGACCTTTTCTGGGTCCACAGACAGTCCTTCACCCGAGATAATATGCCCTAAGAATGGCACCCTGTCCATACAGAACTCACATTTGCTGAGTTTGGCATATAGCTTCTCCCTTCTCAAAGTTTCTAGCACAATCCGGAGGTGTTCCTCGTGCTCTTCGTGGTTCTTGGAGTAGACTAGGATATCATCAATGAATACCACCACGAACTTATCCAAGTACTGATGGAAGACCCCGTTCATCAAACTCATAAATACGGCGGGTGCGTTGGTTAAACCAAACGGCATAACTAGGAACTCATAATGCCCATACTTAGTTCTGAAGGCCGTCTTTGGGATATCTTCCTTCTTCACCCTAATCTGGTGATAACCGGATCTAAGGTCAATCTTTGAGAATACCTTAGCACCACTCAATTGGTCAAACAAATCATCAATACGTGGTAATGGGTACCGGTTCTTAATAGTTACAGTATTAAGGGCTCTGTAATCAATGCACAGTCGTACAGATCCGTCCTTCTTGGGTACAAAAAGTATAGGTGCTCCCCATGGTGAAACACTGGACCGGATAAATCCTTTCTCCAGAAGGTCGTCAACTTGTGTTTTCAGCTCCACTAACTCCTTAGGTGCTAGCCGAATATACCGATGAAGTGATAGGTTCGGCTCCTGGAGTTAGGTCTATTATGAATTCTATCTCCCGATCAGGTGGTAAACCTGGAAGATCGTCGGGAAACACATCCACAAATTCCGTTATGACTCTTGGGTAACTTGAATCTTCTTCTACAGTCAATACCCTAATAGTTGGCTGGACCCCTTGTTCTACAGCTCCTCGTAGAAATTCAAACTCAGGAAGGCTAGGGGGTCTAAATATCACTTTTCCAAGCCGGCAATCCAGTGTCGCATGGTACTGACTTAACCAGTCCATACCAAGTACAACATCGTAATCAGGCATAGAAAAGATCAGGAATTGGGCTCGCATCTCTCGGCCACAGACTACTACCGAATATGATCTACAAGTATCACTAACCGGGATAATTCCACCTCCCGTTAGAATTCTCTTCATCTTCGAGAGAGGTGCGGTAGCTATTCTATGGGTGGCTACGAAGCTAGCAGCAATAAATGAATGCGAAGCTCCAGAATCAAATAATGCTACAGCAGGAATTGAAGCTACTAATATGGTACCTGCTATCACTTCGCCTGCAGTAGCTTCCTCAGTGACTGCTAGTGCATATGCCTGACCTCATCCCTGAGCGGGACCCCTTTGCTGACGAGCTTGTTGGAACAATGCTGCCTGAGGTGGTAGAGGTGGCCTGGCTCCTCCAGGCCCTGTCTGAGTTGCTCCCCCAGCTGGAAGAGCTGCAGGTGGAGCTGGTCGATTCGGAACTCCCTCTCGACGTTTCGAGCAGTCCTTTGAGAAGTGTTGTCCAGATCCGAAAACCAGGCAGAGTCCCAGCTTGCGTCGATATTCCTTTTCAATATGTCCTACCTTGCTGCAGTAATGGCAAGTAGGCAGGTTCTTAGTTGCTGCTCTTGGAGGTGGGCTCTTTTGGGGCCGTTTAGCAGATTCCCCTGGTGATGATTTGGACGGTGCTGAGGAGAAAGGACGTTTCAGGCTTGATTCCCTCCGAGTAACGCGCTCCAGCCGACGTGCTGCAGCTAGGACGTCGGTGTAAGAGGTGGGCGCAACCGATCCGATTAACTTCTGAAGCTCGAACCTGAGCCCATCAAAGAACTTCTCCGCCTTCTCCTCTTCGGTAGGAATTAGCGAAGGGGCGAAGCGGCTCAGGCGAATGAATTCGGCGTTATATTCCTCCACCGTCATGTTGCCCTGGATCAGGCGGTTGAATCTGTCTCGGAGTTCTGACCGAGCCACAGCAGGGATGTACATTTCCTGGAAGAGCCTGGAGAACTCCTCCCAAGTAACCTGATCATGTCCGAGCCTTCTTTCTTCGGACAACCACCAATGATGCGCGTTGTCCGTCAGTTGCATCCTGACGGCAGTCATCCATTTGTCCCTTGGTAGTTCGGCGGCCTCCAACTGATGCTGTGTGTTTGTAAGTCATTCATGCACTTCAGTTGGTCCTTCCTTGCCCGAGAAGGTACGGGACTTGAGTTGACGGAAATCCGTGATAGATCCCGTCGCTGGCCGCCTATTTGGTGGATTTGCATGATCCAATGCTGCGACTAGGCTGTTCCTTAGGTTCTCGGCCTCTCGGCGTTGGGTCTCCTGTTGGATCTGTTGTTGTGCCTGCATCATGGCGTAGAACATCTGGAACATTTGATGGCCGTCCATTGCCTGTCCTGGGGGAAAGACAGGCATCGCAGGAGGGAACTGGGGAGGAGGCGGGATGTCATCACGCCTGAACCTGGAACTTGGCTGGCCAGTTTGATTGCTCTGAGAGGATTGTCCTGTGGTATCTGGCATCGTTCCAGCTTCGCAGGTAAACCCTGCTTCAGTCGGTGTACCCAAGGAGGTCTCGTCACCACTTCTGGGATCCATAACTCTGCACCAAAAGGAAACAATGAGAACGCACAGAGAAATCAAAACAGGATGCAATTCAAGCAATTAAATTGAATTCGACATAGAGTTCAAAAATGATTCAATCAATGGATGAGATCCTATAAATTATCTTATCTTATTGCAGGCCTGTTCGGTCCCTAAGTTGAAACCGAACAATTTAGTTAAGACCTGCATAGGCCACCACAAAAACCATGTCACGTCCCAGTCCCAAAATGCCGAGGGACTGGAGATACGTGGCAATGGCCAGCAGCACGCACCGATGGATAACCCAATTTAATGGAATCATCAGGGCATGCTTAAGCTGTAAATAAGGTCTACTACATCACGTCACACTAATCTCATCCATAAAGATAAAGAAATAAACTGCATAATCAAATGGAAATAAGTAGCAACAACATCACAGCAAGTCAGTCGGAGGAACAATCCGACTATAGTCTGAATAAGCTGGCTCTATAGGCCAGGAACAAAAGATATAAACATGAAATAAATAAATGAGTACTGGGACAGGCACTCAGGAGAAGTCCTCGGCAGTCACCTCGTCTTCAGTGTTCGGTTCAGCTCCAGCAATAGCTTCAGCTCCGGTCCCGTATACCTCGGGATACTGCTCCTCAGCTAGACCTGGGGACATAATCTATTCTAGGTCCTCAGTGGACATAGCAAGGCACAAGATAAAACAAGCCAACTGAATAAGTAGTGCAATAAATAAATGAACAGCAGGGTAAACTAAGTAACCATCTATGTGATATGCAAATGAGAGCAACACTAGTACTCAGGCTGAGACCGCTACAAGCTCTGTGTCGGGGAGCCGGTAGCAGTAATAACACGTAAAGGGTCTAGCTCTGCTGGAGAGTCTACAACCTCACAATAATAGTAGATATATATATAGAACAGCCTGTAGCCTGTGTGTCTCTCCCCACCCAATGTAATCACGCAAGCCATGACCATAATGTCTCATGTCCATGTCAGCGGGATTATAACTAATGCAACAAGTCATACTGTCTATAATAAATGTCTCTATCAAGTCCTGTATCCTATACAGAATCACCACGAATATCTCAGGAGGATTCTGTCCATGATAGTGTCAAGTGTCCTGGGTTGTAGGGTACTTGATAGGTCAAGTACAAAGTAAGGGGATCGTAAATCCATCTCTAAATGACGAACCCAACACCGCGTACGGTGTCGGCACCCGACTATGATCGGACACTAGGTACGTCATACGTTCCCTAGGTTAAGCAGTTTAAATCAGTTTATATGAATTTGCACAAGAAATCCAGTAGAGTATTTTTACAGAAAATATGAAAATAATGACTGCAAGTTTGGCAAGGTGCACTTGCCTGGTGTTTGGATTCCACTTAGGTCCTGGTTTCAGAATTTCCAGAGATGTCTCCAAAAGCTGAAATAAACAGTACCATCACGCTCAGAAGGTGTCAAACAGTTAGGATCGCCTGTCCTTGGGTCCAATTTGGAGACAAGGGCAAAAACGGTAATTTCGGCCCAAAACGGGGTCCACGGTGGGCCCGCTTTGCACCGAAAAATGTGTCAGGGTCAACGGTCTCCAAATTCACCAAACTTAGTGTCAACAGGTCAGGAACGCTGATATGAACCCAACGGAACTTTCAGATTTGAATTCCGATGAGCCGATCACAAAATCGCCCGTCGAGCGGGGCCTGTGGGGCCCACGACACGCGATTTCGTCAACATTCTCAGAATCGGACCAAACTTGACCCACAGGACCAGCGTATCGCTACGAGTTCGATGGCACAAGTTTCGTCTCGATCCGACGTGTGTGCACGAAGTTAGGGTAAAATGCAGAAAAGGCAGATACGGGGCGATGTCCGCGGATACGCATTGATTTCGGTGTGCACGCACACCCGAATCAGCTTCCGCGAAATCCCACACGTCCGTATCGATGGGGCGCAAGTATCTGTGAAGACCGCACGCGACCAAGTCATCCCGTTTGGCGGGGCACACTCAGTTCCGGGGTGAAACAGGGTCTGGTTTTTTCTGTTTTTGGATCGCGGTGTGCGATCACCACAGGACGCGATGCCCCGAGCGGTTTGTCCGGGCACCGAGAGGGTCATACAGGCTTCGCGTAGCAATTTACAGAATCGAAATCAGAGGTCCGAGGTGTGAGATATAAGTACCTGAATGAGGCTTCACGAAACGGGGTTTTCGTGTCCGAGTGTCCTGTGTCGACGAGTCCAGATTAGAGCACCGATCCTCTGTGTCGTGTCCGCGCTCACCGGAGTCTGCGCTGGACGGGGTGGCATTGCCGGAGGCGGCCGGGTACTCGGGGAGGCAGGGCGCCGCCGAGGAGGAGGCACGGCGGCCGGGCGGCGAAGTCTACGCGTTATTTTTCCTTTTTTTTGGATCGCAATTTGCGATCACCACAGGACGCGATGCACCGAGCGGGTTGCACGGGCACCGAAAGAGTTATACAGTCTACGCGTAGCAACTGACGGAATTAAAAACGGAGTTACGAGGTAAAAGAAATCGATACCTGAACAGGGCTCCGTGAACGCTGAATTCCACGTGTCCGTGAGTACTGTTCGTGTCCTGGTTGAATTCTTGTGTCCTCAGGTCCTGTGTTCGGTGTCTGCTATGGAGTCCTGCTACTCGCGTCTAGGTCGGGGCTCCGTGAACGCTGCTAAGGCTGCGTCGACCGACGGAGAGGAACTCGCGACGTTCGCAGCGAGGATCGAGGACGCGTGTGGTCGAGCGGCTGCTCGGGCGGAGTCGTCGCAGAGGGTTCTGGTCGGGTTGGTCCAGGGGTCGTCGCTTGGCGGCCTGGCGACGAGGTAGGGGAAGTCGGGGACGGCTGCGTCGATCGAAACTGAGTCGAACGGAGGGGCGGCTGCTGTCGGGTCCGGTCGTCGACGGAAGCTGAGTCGACTCGGCTAGGCGAAGGTGGGGGTCGGGCTCGGCGTGAGGGGAGTCGGCGTCTAAGGAGGAAAAGCGGCTGTAGGATCTCGAGGTGGCGGCCGCCTAGGCACGAACGCCGAGGCACTTTATAGGGTGAACAGCAACTCTTGGCTGCTAGGGTTCTACTCGGGTTTGGGTTTGGGTCTCAGGACCCGACCCGATAACTGGTTGGTTCAAGTTTAGCTCGGGTTTGGACAGGGTTTGGTTCAGGTTTATACATCCAACAGTTCGTAGGGTTTAAAACGCTACTCCGGAGTCCAATAAATTCACTGAAAAATACCCTGCGACCGGTTTTCCATTTGACACCATAAAACATTATTTCCATAATATTTTAACACCAATGAACTGCATTTAAAAATCTTTAAATCCTATTTGCCTTGGTTCGTCTTCCAGAAAATACCTAAATTTTTTGGAAAATACAATAAATTTATTCTGAAAAATCAGGGTGTTTACAGTGTATATGAGTGTGTGTGTATTTATATGTGTGTATTATATATGTTAGTAGATGTGTTAGTGTGTATATATATATATATATAGAGAGAGAGAGAGAGAGAGTTGTGTGTGTGTATATATATATATATATATATATATATATATATATATATATATATATATATATATATATATATATATATATATATATATATGTATATGTATGTGTGTATATATATAGATATATATATGTGTGTGGTTGTATGTGTGTATGTGAGAGGGGGGGGGTGGACTGCTCACTGCTCAGCAGCAGCTAGGCAGTGCAGCTGCAGCAAGCAGCTGCAGCAGCAGCAACTTGCTGCACTGAACAGCAGCTGCAGCAGCAGAACAATGAGCAGCAACAGCAGCTATGTTGCTTTATGCAGCAGCAGCAGCCAGGTAAGCAAGAGCAGCAGCAGCTTCAGTAGATTAGATAGATAACTAGGTAGATAGATAAGTTGATAGATAGATAGATAGTTAACTAGATAAATAGATAGTTAGATGGATAGATTAATAGATAGATTGATATATAGATTGATAGATAGATACATAAATAGATTAGATAGATACATAGATAGATAGATAGCTAGGTGGATGTATAGATGTTAGATATATTAGATTGATAGATAGATATATAAGTAGATAGATAGATTAATAGATACTTAGATAGATAGGTAGTTTGATAGATAGATAACTAAATAGATAGATAGGTAGATAGTTAGATAAATAGATGGATAGCTAGCTAGATAGATGGATATCTATATAGATAGTTATATAGTTAGATAGGTAAATATCTAAGGTATAGATACATATATATACCTATATATATATATATATATAGATATCTAGAGAGAGAGAGAGATAGATAGATTTATAAATAGATATATACATAGCTAGATAGATAGTTAGATATCTAGATATAGATATACATATATATATTTATGTATAGGTAAGGTAAGGTATTGGGTATATATATATAGGTATATGCCTATATGTATTAGATATCTATATTTTAGCTAGATATATATATGTTTATGCATAGTAAGTTAGCTAGAGGGGTAGTCGGATTGAGTTTAGAGAGGTATCTCAATACCTTGAGATAACCAAGGTATCTCAATACCTTGAGATAACCAAGGTATTGGGTTTCGAGTGGGGTATTTGAGCAATAGCCTAGGAATAGTATTGAAGTAATTTTTATATGCTTATATGTATATATTTACGCGTGCTAGCATAGGTTTTAGAGGGTATAGGCGGGGTATATAGCGTAGGTTGAGGTATCGGATACCGAGGGTATCCCAGTATCTCAAGGAGACGAGTTTGAGAGTTTTCTAGCTTAATGAGCTCGGTTTGACCTAGAATTTCAGGAGCACCCTAGTTTGACCTAGACTTGATCGTAGTTGACTCGGTTGACCGCCAAAGTCAACTTTTGACATAGTTTTGACTAAGAGTTGACTTTTTGGACCAAAAGTTAATTTTTTGACCCAGATTTCACCGGTTTGACCCGTTTGACCTAGAACGACCCTAGAAGCCTATTTTTAGTTATTTTATATCTGTTTAACTCTTTAGAACCTTGTTTAACCTTGGTTTTCGTATTAGGTCCTTGCGACACCGGTTCGGATCGCCAGTTGCTCAGGACGTCAGGCGAGTACATTCTCTGATAGTTTTTATTATCTGATGATTATTATGATTTAACTTCTAGTATAGTATCATCTGATTATTCTGGCATAACACGGGACACTGACTGGTATTTCTGGATTCATTTACTTACGACACGTATATTTTATGTTTATGGCCTCTATTCTGGAATCACTACTGGCATCACCTATAGGCATCACTCATGTTTCAGGCTGGACTCATCTTGATTTACGTGTCGGGTCTTGGATCCACTTGTATTAGTCGGGGCGGGGAAATACTCGAGTAGACATGTAAATATTTCCATCTGGAATCATCAGGAATCACTCCCTCTGGTCTAATCTGGAAAGATAGCAGCCGTACACCCAGTGCGCGGTGAGCCGTACTTACTCCTAGCCGTTTACATGTCGAAACAAGTATTTCAAAGACACCGAGTTCATTCTTTATAGTCTGGACTCACTTACATTTTTTGCTGGTCTCACTTACATATTTCTGGACTTGACTCACTATACGTTCATGTGCATGGACTTGATCTTAGCTTAGATTTCCTGTATCTTGCAGTTATTACTATCTTGCTCTGATATCCATGCATCTTTACCTTTATGCACCAGTGATTTATATATTTTTTGTTTCATACTTGCTTCATTCTTCTTGCTACTTGCTATAACTGTTTTATAGTTTTTATCATTTAAATGGAACTGTTGTTAGAGATGTACTTGCTCCAGTCCTGACTGGACATATTTTTTAGAGTATCCGGAGGATTGGTGTCCGACGTTTTATGGACCAGAGCCTGTCGATGGTGCAGACAGGGACCCTCTAGATTAGGAGTAATTTCTGGATTGGTAGCCGGGATCACTAGGACATTTTTATTAGCTTTTAGCACCGGATTTGTCTCCGGTTTTGGATTGAGACCTTGTATTGTATATTATTTTGGATGATGTATTATTATTGATGTTGTGGTTGTTGTAGTAGTTGTTGTTGGTTAGACTTGGAGTTGTTAGTCTTCTTTGTTATCTTATCGTGCTTAGATTCGTGATTGAGTACTTGATTATCATTATGATATTGCTCCTCCGTTTGGAGTTGAGATCTTGACAGGTTATATATATTGATTGTGTGAGATTATTATCTAGATAGTTGACCTAGATAGCGTTCTACCGTCGATGCTGTGGCGTAGGCTGGACGTACCCACGACTCATGCCCGATTTTTCGGGTGCGGGTTGTGACATCCCACCTCCGCCACAGTTCACTCCACAGATGCCAGTTTTCCCGCCAGGACAAGCCATGGACGGGCAACAGATGTTTCAGATGATGTATGCCATGATACAAGCCCAACAACAGGTTCAGCACGAGGCTCAGCATCACGAGGCAGAGTATTTGAGAACCAGCCTGGTATCAGCTGTCACGACCCATACCCGGATATTCGGGCACGAGTACGTGGGTACGTCCAGCCTACGCCGCAGTGTCGGCGGTAGTACGCTGTCTAGATCATATTCACAGGTAATTTAAATCTATCTCATCTACAAGAATAAATAGGCAAGGATAATAACAAGAAATAGGAATGCTAAGATTTCATAATATTTAATTGTGACAAGCAATTCCACAGTTTATTACAGAACCAGAAGATAAATCGGGGACAAACCCGAGTGCTATGCTGAAGGAAAATACTAGCTAACTGGCTACTACTCCTCAAAAGTAGTTTTCTGGGTAGGAACAGGCTCCTCAGAGGTATCATCTGCTACGTCACATGGGCCATGAAGGTGGGGGCATAGTCCTCATCGTCGCCTAATATGTCAACGGATCCAGTCAGGAAAGGAGCAAAGTACCAATACACAACAAGATTAAACTAAATATTTATGACAAGTAGAAAAAACTGACTAAACAATCACGATAAGAATATGCACAATAAGTAGTAAAAATTAACTGAGAATTAAATATTATAAATCAGGACTATAAGTAAAACATGATTAATTGCTATAAACCAGGGACATGAGTAAAATAGGAATATAGTGAGACAAGAAATGTAACTGTAACAAGACAACAGGAACTGCAACAAGACAAGAACTATTGTGTGTGAACTTGTGTATTTAGAATACATAGTTGGCATGTAGGGGGTTATAAGACTAATCAGGCCGTCATAGACGGCTATCAGACATGAATAATCGAGTATCAGGCTGATGGTACAGTCACGTACCAACAGCTATTAGACATGACAGGGGGAAGGATAAACTACATGCCTCCTAGTATTCTCCCTCCCGACACGAAAAGCAAGACATGAAATCCAATATTCAAGACATAAAATCCAGTATTCTAACATTACGTGTAAACTTCCATTGGTACTAGTAGAGCAAGGAATTAATTATCACAATATAAAGATTAAACTTGAAGTGCAGGTACTTGCCTGATGTTTGGATCCAATTACAGTTCTATCCTCGAAGAATATTCCAGAAATGAGTCCGGATGCTGAAATAAACATTACCATCATGCTCAGAAGATATCAATTAGCTAGAAACGCCTATCCTTGAGTCCAATTTGGAGACAAGGACAGAAACGACAGTTTCGGGTCAAAACGGGGTCCGCATGTGGGCCCACTTTGCACCGAAAAATGTGTCAGGGTCAAAGGTCTCCAAATTCACCAAACTTAGTGTCAACAGGTCAGGAACGATGATACGAACCCAACGGAACTTCCAGAATTGGATTCCGATGAGCCGATCACAAAATCGTCCGTCGAGCGGGGCCTGTGGGGCCCACGACACGCGATTTCGTCAACGTTCTCAGAATCGAACCAAACTTGGGTCACAGGACCAGCGTATCGCTACGAGTCCGATAGCACAAGTTTCGTTTCAATCCGACGTATGTACAAAAAGTTAGGGTGCGATTCAGAAAAGGAGGATACGGGACGTTGTCCGCGGATACGCGTTGATCCCGGTGTGCACGCACACCCGAATCGACTTCTGCCAAATCCCACACGTCCGTATCGACGGCACGCACGTATCTGTGAAGACCGTGCGCGACCAAGTCTTTCCGTTTGGCGGGGCGTACCCAGTTTCGGGGTGAATCGGGTCATTGTTTTTCCTGTTTTTGGATCGCGGTGTGCGATCACCACAGGACGCGATGCCCCGAGCGGTTTGTCCGGACAACGAGGGGGTCATACAGGCTTCGCAACGCAATTTACGGAATCAGAAACGGGGTTACGAGCAGAAAGATACGAGTCCCTGAACAGGACTCAAAACCGGGGCTTCACCGTGTCCGACACGACACAGGACACTGTGTCCTGTGTTCCTGTGTCCGACACAAATGGAAGAATTAGGGTTAGGGTTCAGGACTCTGGAGCTCAGGCGGTTCTGCGGCGGGGGAAAGGCCGGCCGGGCTAGGGCGCTGCACGGCGGGGCGAGGCGGAGGCGGCGCGGAGGCGGGCTGGTCGGAGGCGACTGCCGAGGGAAGGGATAGGAGAGGGAGGAGCTGGGTAGTCGGGGACGGCGGCTGGTGGAGCAGCGGCGGGGAGAAGGAGGTGGCGGAGAGGGAGGCTGCGGCGAGGTGGGGCGGAGGAGCCGGCGAGGTGGCGGAGGAGCGAGGTGACCGGAGGGCTGGCGGCGTCGAGGTTGGTCGGGGTCGGGGCCGGAGAAGGGTTTCGGGCAGCGGGGTTTATAGGGCTGGAGAGGGAGAGAGGGTGGCTGGAGGTGGCGGAGGTCGTGGCGGGGTTGTCGAGGGGTGCGGGCGGAGTGGCCGGGGGCGGCGCCACGTGGCCGGAGGCGGCGACCCCGGTTGAAGACGCGGGGAGCGGGTCGTCGTGCGGGGAGAGGGAGAAGGGGAGGCGGGTTAGCGGGTCGCGGTCGGGCGGGTTCGGTGGACCCGACCCGACCCGCTAGGCGGGTGGGCCGGTTGGGTTTGGGCCGCGGGCCGTTGGGCCGGGTAATAATTAAATGGGTAATTAAATAGATAAATAAATACTTAATTAATAAATAAATATTTTTAACTGTTTTAAAATAGGTCCGGGGTCTGATAAATTCCAGAAAAATTACCCTAAGTCCAGTTTTTTATTTTACACCCAAAAATATTATTTTCATAATATTTTAATATTATTTATTATCAACTAAATTTTTTTTAATAATTAGAAACCTGATTTTAATTACAGAAAATTCCCAGAAAATTCTATAAAATTTTAAAAATTCCAAATTTAAAATTCTTGCAAAATCAGGGGGTTTACAATCTATCCAACTTATAAAAAATTTGTCCTCGAAATTAAAATTAAACCATAATCTGTTAACCCTTCATGTACATCAATCGCAATCTGCTTGCGATAATTAAAATCCTAATCATACCCACTGCAATCACTTCAAGGTTAAGATGACTACTGTTCCAATCAAATTCAACCTATGGTTATCACTTCTTACTTCCACAAATTACCCACAGGCAATTTTAAATTAAGTCCATATAACATCTTCAAGATTTGCATACGCATATAAATTTGCCTCACGATTCTAACTATCATAATTTTCTCTAGAAGTGATTCGAGTCCAATAGTATTCCCATTCACAATTGTATGCTTCAACTTTTTAAATTCTATTCACATCCTCAATATTCCAACTAGGTAGTCCAACCATCAAATTTTAATTCTTAATTCAAATCATCAAGTTGAAAAATAATTTAAATGTAGTCCACCAATGTTCAAGTCTGAAATTCTATATTTTTATCCTCTAATTTTTCAAAATTAGAATGGCTTGAACCTCTCCCAATCTAATCTTACTCGGTCACAATCTAAAAGAAATTTATCTTGAGTTGACAATGCACTGCTACCCAACTTAGAATTTACCCATCCATCACATAAGGCTATATACCTTAAGAAAATATTCCTTAATATGTTTACTCATGTCATTCAATCCTCGAAACTTCGACGCCGATCATATATGATACGTCCTTAATTACGAAAGGATAATCCTCAAGTATGTGATCGGCCTATGGGACATATCTAGTACTATCTATATATCAAACTTATACCAAGCACGAGATTTTGTCTTTCCGAAATAAGGGAAGACGAAGATCAATAATAAAGAGTTCAAGGGTGAGGTGATAGTACAGAAGTATCAGGATCAAGGCGTTTAAGATTTCAAATGGGAATTGTCAAGCAGTTGTGGACTGAAATTCTATTCTGGTAATCATTTGTTCGCATGCTCGTATTAGTACAGTTATGTAACTGATACGATATGCTCGGACATATTTAGAGGGCAAGTATACTAGCCAACTATATATCTCAATCCACGTAAAGTATTATTTCGAAGGGCGAATCAAGCGCACTATGGTTGATCAGACCGTAATACACTGATTCTGAAATGTATCATTGTGGGCCTCCCCAATAATACACTTATCATAAACAAGCTCGATAAAGAGTAAACTTGCAAAACTAGGCTATAGAATAGCAGCGTAAGTCAAGTACAGCAAAATTAAGTGCGCTAGATGATGATGAAAGGAGGTACAAATTATTTAAGTTCACAAAACAACATACAATAAGCACAATAATAAAAGACTATACAATCTCTACAGTTATCAAATATAAAAGCATACCAGGTTATTGGCAAGTTTAAAATTACTAGGTTGGGGCTGAGGTCACGAACCAATAGGCACGAGCTAAACAATACTAGGAACGGCAGCTACAAATCACTTACGCGCATTAGCTGCTCCAAGAGTCTGCGCGTTCTCCACGGTCATCGCGGAAACTTGTCCGCGTCCTTGTGGTGGTGCCCTCTGCTGTTGCTGGGCTAGCTGGGAGAGTGCTGCTTGTGGTACCAAGGTGGTCTCGGTTCGAGTGCTGGTAGAGCATCTCATGGTGATCTTGTAGGAACCTCGTCGCTTGCTGATAGATCCATTACTCTGAATCCAAAATAAACGATAAGAGGTGCACAGGAATCAAGGCAGGATGTAAGTCAAGAATTAATTTGAATCCGAGATAGATGTCATGAACGATTCAAGCAAGTGGATGAGATCCTAAAACTTATCTTATCTTATTGCAGGCCTGTTCGGTCCCTAAGTTGAAACCGAACAATTTAGTCGTTGACCTGCATGGGCCACCACAAAAATGTGTCACGACCCGCACCCGGATATTCGGGCACGAGTACGTGGGTACGTCCAGCCTACGCCGCAGTGTTGGCGGTAGTACGCTGTCTAGATCATATTCACAGGTAATTTAAATCTATCTCATCCACAAGAATAAATAGGCAAGGATAATAACAAGAAATAGGAATGCTAAGATTTCATAATATTTAATTGTGACAAGAAATTCCACAGTTTATTACAGAACCAGAAGATAAATCGGGGACAAATTCGAGTGCTATGCTGAAGGAAAATACTAGCTAACTGGCTACTACTCCTCAAAAGTAGTCTCCTGGGTAGGAACAGGCTCCTCAGAGGTATCATCTGCTACGTCACATAGGCCATGAAGGTGGGGGCATAGTCCTCATCGTCGCCTAATATGTCAACGGATCCAGTCAGGAAAGGAGCAAAGTACCAATACACAACAAGATTAAACTAAATATTTATGACAAGTAGGAAAAACTGACTAAACAATCATGATAAGAATATGCACAATAAGTAGTAAAAATTAACTGAGAATTAAATGTTATAAATCAGGACTATAAGTAAAACAGGATTAATTGCTATAAACCAGGGACATGAGTAAAACAGGAATATAGTGAGACAAGAAATGTAACTGTAACAAGACAACAGGAACTGCAACAAGACAAGAACTATTGTGTGTGAACTTGTGTATTTAGAATACATAGTTGGCATGTAGGGGGTTATAAGGCTAATCAGGCCGTCATAGACGGCTATCAGACATGAATAATTGAGTATCAGGCTGATGGTACAGTCGCGTACCAACAGCTATCAGACATGACAGGGGGAAGGGTAAACTACATGCCTCCTAGTATTCTCCCTCCCGACACGAAAAGCAAGACATAAAATCCAATATTCAAGACATGAAATCTAGTATTCTAACATTATGTGTAAACCTCCATTGGTACTAGTAGAGCAAGGAATTAATTATCACAATATAAAGATTAAACTTGAAGTGCAGGTACTTGCCTGATGTTTGGATCCAATTACAGTTCTATCCTCGAGGAATATTCCAGAAATGAGTCTGGATGCTGAAATAAATATTACCATCATGCTCAGAAGATATCAATTAGCTAAAAATGCCTGTCCTTGAGTCCAATTTGGAGACAATGGCAGAAACGACAGTTTTGGGTCAAAACGGGGTCCGCATGTGGACCCGCTTTGCACCGAAAAACGTGTCAGGGTCAAAGGTCTCCAAATTTACCAAACTTAGTGTCAACAGGTCAGGAACGATGATACGAACCCAACGGAACTTCCAGAATTGGATTCCGATGAGCCGATCATAAAAGTTTCGTCTCGATCCGACGTGTGTACACAAAGTTACAACGTGTTCCAGAATAGGCGGATACGGGGCGGTGTCCGCGGATACGCGTTGATTCCGGTGTGCACGCACATCCAAATTAACTTCTGCGAAATCCCACACGTCTGTATCAACGTTGCGCACGTTTCGGTAGAGACCGCATGCGACCAAGTCGTCCCGTTTGGCGGGGCGCACTCAGTTCCGGGGTAAAACAGGGCGTTGTTTTTCCTGTTTTTGGATCGCGGTTTGCGATCACCACAGGACGCGATGCACCGAGCGGGTTACACGGGCACCGAGAGGGTTATACGGTCTACGCGTAGCAACTGACGGAAACTAAAACGGAGTTACGAGGAGAGAGAAAACGATACCTGAACAGGGCTCCATGAACGCTGAATTCCACGTGTCCGAGGGTCAACTTCGTGTCCTGCGTATCGGGTTGCTGCGTCCAGGCTAGGGTTCAGGGTGTTGCCGGAGAACCATCGGCGAGGAGCTGCTCTGGTCGAAGGGGCGGCTCGTTGGGCTGTGCGGAGGGGACCTCGGCCGGAGCGGTCGGACACAGGGGAGTCGGGGTCGTCGTCGGATGGGTCGACTCGGGGGAAGCGGCGGAGGTGTTGAGGTCGGCGGGGTTGATCGACGGCGAGGGGGTCAACTCGGCGGCTGCGTCTCGAGGCGAGAAGGATCAGAGGGAACGCGGCGGAGAAGAGGGAAAGAGGAGAAGCGCGGATGTCGAGGCAGCCTTTTATAGGCTGCTACAGGAACTCCGCGGCCGCTAGGGTTTCCATCTGGTTTTCGGGTCCGGGTCGGGTTTGGCTCGGATCCGACCCGACCCGACCCGCTATGTTGGGTTCGGTTCAGGCAGGGTTGGTTCGATTTGGTTTGGTTCGGTTTACTCAATTCAAAAGTTTTTAAGGCTTTAAACGCGTCTCCGGAGTCCAATAAATTTATCGAAAATTACGCTATGTCCGGTTTTCCATTTTACACCATAAAATATTATTTTCATAACATTTTAACACCAATAAACTGCACTAAAAAAATCTTTAGCTCCCAATTATATTGGTTCTTCATCCAGAAAAATACCAAAAAATTCGGGAAAATTTTATATTAACATTATTCTGAAAATTAGGGTGTTTACAATCTATCCCCCTTAAGAGGATTGTGTCCTCGCAATCAAAGAATAAGCTACTAAAGAAAGAGCTATAAAATACAAGTTTGCTTAGTTTACAACTGCATTCTCGAACAAGTGAGGATAACGCTGGCGCATACTATCTTCTCGTTCCCAAGTCGATTCGCCAGGAGAATGATGTTTCCATGCTACACGAACCAGTCTGATTGTCTGTCCCCGCAATGTCTTCTCACTGACGTCGAGGATGCCAACTGGTTGTTCTTCATATCTCAAGCTTGGGCCCACTGCAATCTCTGAATGATCGACTACGTGATTTGGGTCGGTCACGTACCTTCTCAGCTGTGAGACGTGGAATACGTCATGCACTCCCTCTAAGGATGGTGGTAATGCAAGACGATAAGCCACCTCACCAATGCGCTCTAGAATATCAAATGGCCCAATATACCTTAGGCTCAACTTGCCTCTGCTCCCGAATCTAATAGTACCTCGAGTGGGCGAAATCCTCAAGAATACGTGCTCTCCTTCTTTATACTCTAGGGGACGCCTGTGCGTATCTGCCCAATACTTCTGTCTGTCCTGAGCTGCTCGAAGATGATTCTGAATCTGTTTTACCTTTTCCACTGTCTGCGTTACCAATTCTGGACCCAGTATTTGACGTTCACCAACGTCACTCCAACATATAGGAGATCTGCACTTTCTTTCGTATAATGTCTCGAATGGTGCCATCTGAATGCTGGCCTGATAACTGTTGTTGTAGGAGAACTCTACTAAGTACAAATGATCTTCCCAAGATCCTCCAAAGTCAAGCATACATGATCGCAACATATCCTCCAAGATCTGAATGGTGCGCTATGATTAGCCATCTGTCTGCGGGTGGTAAGCTGTGCTGAATTTGAGTCTGATGCCCAGGCTCTCTTGCATGCTTCTCCAGAAATGAGATGTAAATCTCGAATCTCGGTCCGATACAATACTGACCGGCACTCCATGTAATTTGACGATTTGTCGCATATACATGTCGGCTAGTACCTCTGTGGACTGTCCAACTCTAAATGGCAGGAAGTGTGCTGATTTAGTGAGTCTATCCACGATAACCCATATTGCATGTCTTCCGCTGGGGCTCCTTGGAAATCCTGTGACAAAATTCATCGTGATATGTTCCCACTTCCATTCTGGTATAGGGAGCGGCTGTAACATACCTGCAATCCTCTGATGCTCGGCCTTTACTTGTTGGCAGACTAAGCATTTGGCCACAAATCTTGCAATCTTCTTTTTTATTTCTGTCACGACCCGCACCCGGTATAGGGGCACGAGTGCGTGGGTACGTCCAGCCTACGCCGCAGCATCGGCGGTAGAACGCTGTCAAGGTCATAATACTAGCTAATCACTCTCACATGAATATCCAACTCCATAAGGAGACACAGATATCACCATATAATATGGAATATACTCAATCACATAAGCTAAAGCACGATGAGATATCGAAAAAAATAAATGAAATATAAGACAAGTCTAAACAACAATAAACAGTCTAACCTGCAATCAATAACATCCAGTCTCCAAGTAAGTCGGAAACAAGTCCTCTAAGTCAAAGTCTGGAAAAAATATCCAGTCAGGATTGGAACGAAATACACCTCTAACAGCAGTTCCATGCATATTGATAAAAACTATAACACAGTGTAAAGAAATACTAGAAAGATAGGAAATACTGACAATAAGAAATACTGGAATAGAGAAATACTGGAATAATGAAGTACTGGAGCATGTCATCATCAATGTACATCTAGCAATAAAATAGGAATCCAAGTACACGCAAGAACAATGAACTGGTATATAAGTGTGTACAAGATCAATAACTAGAACATGTAGAGATGCTAGATCAATATACTAAAGATGCATGTCAAGAATCATCTAAGTGTGTGAAACATTAGTATATCATGTGATCGGCTTGGGTTATATGACTCATTACATGGATTAGCGATCATCCCCAACAGGTCAGGCTAACCGGAATATAACAGTGATGAGGCATGTAAGGGTAAGGCTGCACCGACGTGAGATGTGGGTGAGCTAATGCTGCATGTAAGGGGTATGATCACATAACTACTAATACTTTCCCATTTCTCCCAGCTAGCACGATGGATCCCAATCACGACTCCTCGTGACAGGTCTCGATGATGCCAACTCGTGTAAAGAACAGTGTCAGAGTCATGTACGCTATACAACAAGAATTATAAAGATAATTAACATAATGAAAACTGTCAGAGAATGTACTCGCCTGGGGTCCTGCTGCTGGTATGAATCAGAGTCCAAGTCACAGTCCAATAGCCTATGTATTACAAACTTACCATGTCAAAAGATAATTTATTTTAATTTATTTAATTCTGTAATAATTACTCTAAAATCCTATTTTAATCTTATTATTCTGATTTTTAGGTTAATGCCTAAATTTTGTCCAAAGGAATTGAATTTTATCGACTCGAGACTCATGGCACACAAATCGAGGCGATCTGTTGACCGAAAAGTCAACTGACACAAACTTGACTTTCATGCATGAATTCCTTTAGATTTCAGCGTCAAAAATATGCTGGAATTTACGGCTCGTCCGAATTCAAATTTGTTTGGAAATTATGGCACATACAAGTTTCTTATCGTGCACCGATGGTTAAATTTTACCTTAGAAGTTCTACAGAATTAATAATATAAAAATACTTCGAAATAAATTCTGAGAAAAACATATGTCAATGATCTCGACATTAGCTTTCCGAAACTTTAAACGGTTCGTGATTCTGATTCCTGGTTCTCCCGGAATCACGAAAACATCAAAACACGTCTATTTTCGGACATGCTGTGTTCTACAATTTTTTCAGAATTTAATAAAAATAATTTCGTAAAACAAATTATATAATCATAAAGCTAACCTCAATATCTTTCTAACACAAAAAACTAGGCCTCATTTGGAGTCCGAAGCTATACGTAATGGCTTCTGGAAGATGAAGGAACCCTAGATGGCAATTCTCCAAAATTCGGCTGAAGAAAAACCCTAGAAATAAACTTAAACTAATATATATATAGAGGAGAGAGAAAGCAGTCGCGGCTCAGATCTTGACACGTGGCAGCAATCCAACGCTGCCCGCCCCGCAGTCACTGACAGGCGGGCCCGGCACTGTTTGCTGCGGGAGGCTGACAGGTGGGCCCCCTGTTTGCTGACTGGGCAGAAATAATTTCTTTTTAGGTTTTCTTTTTCAGAAAATAGTTTTTAATTCAGTTTTTTATAATTAACTCAAAATAAATGCTAAAAATAATCAGAAAATTTCCAAAAAATTCTAGAAAATATAGTTTATTATTTAGAACCTAAAATAAAAGTTTAGAATATTTTAAAATATATTTGTCCCTAAAATAAATTCTTGAAAGTCCTAGAAAATTAGGATTACTAGTTTTTAATTAACAAAAATTATGGAAAAAACCCACTAGTCCCAAATTAACCTAAAAATAATATTTAAGCACGAATTTCAGGATACGGAGATTACAAGTCTACCCACCTTAAAAAAATTTCGTTCTCGAAATTTAAAATCCTCAATAGTTGTATGTATTCATTTATATTATTTTACAATCAAAATTAAATTCATCAAACCATATAATCATGAAGTAAATTCATATTGCTATAAAACTTCCAAAATTCTATAGATATCATATTCCTAAAATCTTCAAATTTAAAATTGAATTCCATTCGTATCATAATCTCCTCAAAAACTTTATGCTAATCACTAAATACAAAACTTAATATTCAATTCTCTAATTTTAAATCCACTCAATGTATATTTATAAAATTTAAAATCTCGTCCAAAAAGTTTGAATTTCACACACTAATCCATTAATTATCTTACTCCTCAAATTTTGAGTAAATCACTGAATACAAAATTTACTATCAATCCTTTAATTGAAATCCCATCAATGCATATTTATAAAATTTTAAAAAATCTTATCCCAAAATTTGAATTAAACAATAATCCATTAGTGATCTTAATCCTGATTTTTTTTTCCACACAATACTCAAACAATGTAGTACTTACGAAATCTTCAAATGCAATATTCGAAACATAAATTCATAACTTGCAGGCCAATGAATATAATGATAATCTCCTTAATTTTCTCAAATGTTAGTGACATTCAATCATACCAAATCTTCATAAAATTCAATGATTTAACGAAATCGTCAATTCCGCCATATTAAATTCTCAACTCTCTTCATTTAAATAAATATTTATCCTCAAAATTTAAGGCACATTGTCTCTCTTTATCAAGTCACATCCTCTTCATAAATCTTTACTACGGTCAAACCCCCAACAATCAAGGTCTAAGAAAATTCTATCTACAGTCACACAACATGCAATCTAGAAAAAACATACATGGTTATGGTCACTTTTGTCATGGTATTGCAGTATCTGTCGGGGTGTACTACCAGCTACATTCTAGCAAGATAATTATTGATACAAACTACGATACTAAGAAATCAATTAATCAATCAAACAGACGAAAAATGAACAGAAGGAAAGAACAGAACATAGCCTTCTAACCCATTACTTGGACATCTTTAACTTCTATCGTACACTTAACTCTGGCACATTTATTCACAAATTCCTGTCCCTATATACTGTTACCCATATCAACTAATCTCTAGTCCACAAGATATCCATGGATACATCCACATTACACACATCTGTCTATTGATACTAAAATATGATACCAAGGATCTCTAACACAACCATAGTTTAATAATGCATCCAAAGTTTGATACCTCTATCCTTTGGTACTACTGTTTCTACTACAAGCACATCCACTGCTAGCTCTCTTACCTACTACAATTGTTCATACTAGTTGTTCTTATCACTCAAGTGCACCCCAAGTGCAACACACCATACTAAGTACTACTCCTTCAAATACAACTCTAGATGGACCCCCAAGTCAGTTTGCAGTGCCATCTCAAGCATGCTCAAGCCAATAGATCCTCACACATGCACATCAACCACTCATATACTGTTATACATTTCTTATCCACCATAAAATTTTATCCTCAAAATAAAATTATCAAATTTAACTTTTTGAAAAATTTACAATAAATGCATATACTTTCCTCAAAAGTCAAATATTCCAATATCGAAATAAAATTTTAATCACTTCCAAAAATCTTTATAGCTTTGACTATGTTTATTGAATTGACTTTGAAACCTCAAAATTTAATAACATAAAAACTCAACTCCTCATTTTTTTTTTAAAATTAAAATTTATTTCCACTCTTCAAATTATAATTTAATCCACAAGCATCTAAGTACACATATATGCTCACAGTCTCTAATACTAAAGGTGCACTCAAATACACCCATTGTCTACAACTCTCAACTGTATACTGAAACTTGTACTGCCCAAATTACTTGCACTATTACTTCTAAGTGATCAAAGTTATCATCACACGTATTTCTCCAATGATTTTCTATCTATATTACTTGATACGCCAATCTAATTATGAAGTACTTACTGTTATTAGCACCTTGCTCAACAAATCCTTGATATAGAATTACCAGCACTATTGGTGCGGTAACACTAGCTCCATCATTAGATCACCTCATCAAGCTTATTAGAACTCCCTATTATTTGTACTAGTTATAACTTATATAATACACGTGTTTCACTTCACTCTCAATGGCAGGCATATGGTTCCATATCTCGATTGATGTATAAGCATCTCTCTTAAACCTTTTATAGCCTGTTAAACTAATCTGTGATATATTTCACAACTTTCATTACCAATCTTAATATTTCTCTACTCATGGCATCTCATTAAAACCCTTTATGCATATACATTTCTTTACTCTTGATACAGCCAGTATCAATCATCAAATTGAATATCACGCTCCATTAATCTTTAACACAATTCCTTGATACTTAATTATTTACATAGATCATCCAATTACATAATTTAATGACTATCCAGGACTGGTATGCTGATTCTGATACTTACTCTTGGAACCTTCACTGATACTCTTACTCCTTTTTCTATAATACCAATACTAATTATTATAACACCTATCATAGAACTATTGCCACAAGGTACTATGCTATGGGTATCTCTATATTAATGCCTACTGCTCCCATGTCCAACTAAAAAACACTTACAAACTCACAAGTCACACTCAGTCAAACTAATACAAGACACAACCAAAATTGCAAGTCACTAATTATCACACTAACAAGGATCCTTAAAGAAATAAGACTCAAAAAGGAATTGGATCAAGGACTGAAGGTATCTTTACTACTAGTAAAGAAAAAAAGCGATGGAACAAAGTCCTGGAATAACAAAAATAGATAAGTCTTGAGATGATACTTTAAGAACCAATTTAAGATACAACCTGATAATCATACACGTCTGTCTGAAATCATGACACTCAGAATCCTCGCCACGCCAGTAAGCATAGATGCGATAAACGATAGGTTCCGTAACTAAGGTATGCAACTCTATAATAATGTCATCTAGAATCTTCGCCACGCCAACCGGTATGGCTGCGAGAGACTCTAAGTTTCATAACTATAGTATGTACATCCAAGTCAGGTTCCTACGTTCTCGTCACGACAGCTAATATGGCTACGATAAACTCTAGGGTCCATAACCATAGTAGACGTTTTACCTTTCTTACTGTCCTCATCAACATATGTCATCAGATGATACCGTAAAGTTTAGTCCGTAAAATTCATCTCGATATAAAATCAACTCAACAACGATACCAATAATTAAATTTAACAACTGGTCAACAAGAATCAAACTCAACAATGATACCAAGAATTAAATTTAATAACTGACCAACAAGAATCAAGTTCAATAACAACAAGCGAGAACGGACGGGACAAAGAAAAATATTAAAATTGGAAATTATAATGAGATTCTCACGGGTCATCCCAGGAATCTCTCAAGAATTTTGTGATTGAGTATCCTCTCTCATCCTAGTATCATATGTCCTATATCCTATCACAGGCACGCAGTAGTACAACTAAGTTGTCGCACCACCACGACATCGCACAACTTGCGAAGTCTGACCTGCATGGGCCACCACTAAAAATGTGTCACGACCCGCACCCGGTATAGGGGCACGAGTGCGTGGGTACGTCCAGCCTACGCCGCAGCATCGACGGTAGAACGCTGTCAAGGTCATAATACTAGCTAATCACTCTCACATGAATATCCAACTCCATAAGGAGACACAGATATCACCATATAATATGGAATATACTCAATCACATAAGCTAAAGCACGATGAGATATCGAAGAAAATAAATGAAATATAAGACAAGTCTAAACAACAATAAACAGTCTAACCTGCAATCAGATCTTGAAGATGAAGGAACCCAATATGGCAATTCTCCAAAATTCGGCTGAAGAAAAATCCTAGAAATAAACTTAAACTAATATATATATAGAGAGGAGAGAGAAAGCAGTCGCGGCTCAGATCTTGACACGTGGCATCAATCCAACGTTGCCCGCCCCGCAGTCACTGACAGGCGGGCCCGGCACTGTTTGCTGCGGGAGGCTGACAGGTGGGCCCCCTGTTTGCTGACTGGGCAGAAATAATTTCTTTTTGGGTTTTCTTTTTCAAAAAATAGTTTTTAATTCAGTTTTTATAATTAACTCAAAATAAATGCTAAAGATAATCAGAAAATTTCCAAAAAATTCTAGAAAATATATTTTATTATTTAGAACCTAAAATAAAATTTTGGGATATTTTTAAATATATTTGTCCCTAAAATAAATTCTTGAAAGTCCTAGAAAATTAGGATTACTAGTTTTTAATTAACAAAAATTATGGAAAAAACCCACTAGCCCCAAATTAACCTAAAAATAATATTTAAGCACGAATTTCAGGATACGGAGGTTACAATTCCATGCCACCAATAATACTGTCTCAAGTCTCGGTACATCTTGGTTCCTCCTGGGTGAACAGAGTACATAGAGCTATGTGCTTCAGTCATTAATTCATGTCTCAATTCTCTATTTGGAACATACAGGCAATTTCCAAACCTCAATGTCCCGTCTTCGTGTATGCGAAGTCCTGTCTGCATGCCTGCTTCCGTCCTCTCTTTCAGTCTTCGAAATCTAGCATCGGTGGACAATGCCTCTTTAATCTTCTCTACGAGTGATGACTTAACTTCCAGATTAGCCAGCAATCCACTCTGTCCTGGTAAAATAACCTCTATCTGAAGCTCCTGTAGATCTCTCAATAACTCGGGCTGCATCGTCAAGAAATAAGTCGTAGGCTTCCTGCTGAGTGCGTCTGCTACCACATTCGCCTTTCCCGGATGATACTGCAGATCTATGTCAAAATCTACCATCAATTCAAGACAACATCTCTGCCTCATGTTAAGCTCCTTCTGAGTATATACATACTTCAGACTTTTGTGATCTGTAAAAATTTTTACCTTCTCCCCATAAAGGTAGTGCCTCCAAATCTTCAACGCAAATATAACTGCTGCTAACTCCAGATCGTGTGTTGGGTAGTTCTTCTCGTGGACCTTCAACTGTCTTGATGCATAAGCAATAACTTTGCCATGTTGCATTAAAACATATCCCAGTCCACTACCTGATGCATCACTGTAAACAACAAAACCTCCTGACCCTGAAGGAAGAGTCAAGACAGGTGCTGTTGTTAATCTTCTCTTCAATTCTTTAAAAGCCTTCTGGCAGTCTTCTGTCCATATAAACTCCCGGTCTTTACGTGTCAGCTTCGTCATCGGTTCTTCAATCCTTGAGAAATTTTCTACGAACCTTCGGTAATACCCCGCAAGTCCGAGAAAACTTTTCACCTCTGCAACTGATGTGGGTGTAGGCCAAGTCTCTATTGCCGCAACTTTCTCTGGATCCACGAAAAGTCCTTCTCCTGAGATGATGTGTCCCAAGAAAGGCACTTTGTCCATACAGAACTCACACTTACTGAGTTTGGCGTATAACTTCTCCTGTCTCAAGGTCTCTAACGCGATTCTGAGATGCTCCTCGTGCTCTTCATGGCTCTTGGAATATATGAGAATGTCGTCAATGAACACAACCACAAATTTATCTAAGAACTGATGAAAGACTTTGTTCATTAAACTCATAAACACTGCTGGTGCGTTGGTTAAACCAAACGGCATTACCAAGAACTCATAATGTCCATACTTGGTCCTGAAAGCTGTCTTCGGGATGTCTTTCTTCCTTACTTTGATCTGATGATAGCCGGATCGAAGGTCAATCTTCGAGAATACCCTGGCACCACTCAATTGATCGAATAGATCATCAATACGTGGTAAGGGATACCTGTTCTTGATGGTCACAGCATTCAGTGCCCTGTAGTCAATGCATAACCGTACTGTTCCATCCTTCTTTGGCACAAATGATATGGGTGCTCCCCAAGGTGAAACACTGGGCCGAATGAAACCCCTCTCCAGAAGGTCATCAACCTGTTCTTTCAACTCCACTAACTCCTTAGGTGCCAGCCGATATACTGATGAAGTGATAGGCTCTGCTCCTAGAGTTAAGTCTATTGTGAATTCTATTTTCCGATCAGGCGGTAAACCTGGAAGATCATCAGGAAATACATCCACAAATTCTGATATGACTCTTGGGTAACCTGTCTCCCCTTCTACAGATAGTACCCTAAGAGTAGGCTGAACTCCTTGTTCTACTGCTCTTCGAAGAAACTCGAATTCTGGATGTCCAGGCGGTCTAAATATAACCCACCCAAGTCGGTAATCAAGAGTCGCATGGTACTGACTTAACCAGTCCATACCAAGTACGACATCATAATCTGGCATGGAGAATATCAAAAATTGAGCTCGCATCTCTCTTCCACAAACTACTACAGAACATGATCTACAGATGTCACTAACCGGAATAATTCCACCTCCCGTAAGAATTCTCTTCATCTTCGGAAGGGGTACGGTAGCTACTCTATGGGTGGCTACAAAGCTAGCTGCTATAAATGAATGCGATGCTCCAGAATCAAATAATGCTACAGCTGGTAATGAAGCTACTAAAATAGTACCTGCAATGACCTCGCCTGCAGTAGCTTCCTGCTCAACAGCTAGTGTGAATGCCTGGCCTCTTCCCTGAGCAGGACCTCTCTGCTGCTGGGCCTGCTGGAATAGAGCGGCCAGTGGTGCCAGTGGTGGTCTCTGCTGGTAGCCCCCTGTAGCTGGTGGTCTAACTCCTCCAGCTCCTGTCTGCTGTGCTCCTACTGCTGGATAAGCTGGTCGTGATGCAGGCAAGGCTAGTCTCGGTGCTCCCTCTCTATGTTTGGTGCAGTCTCTGGATAGATGCTGGTCTGATCCGCAAAGCAGGCATAGTCCCAGCTTACGCCTGCACTCTCTCTCAATGTGTCCTACCTTGCCGCAGTGGTGACAGGTAGGAAGAGATATGGCCCTGTGTGTTGCTCTCTCTGGTATACTCCGCTGGAATCGTTTTGTAGAATCTCCAGGTGCTGTCTTGGATAGTACTGATGTGTTTGGCCTCTTCAGATTCGACTCCCTTCTAGTGACGCGCTCCATGCGTCGTGCTGCTGCAAGGACATCGGTATAAGATATAGGTGCGACCGAGCCAATCAATCTCTGGAGCTCGAACTTCAGTCCGTCAAAGAACTTTTCAGCTTTCTCTTCCTCGGTCGAGATCAACGTTGGAGCGAAATGACTTAGGCGTATAAATTCCGCATTGTATTCTTCCACTGTTATATTGCCTTGGATGAGGCGGTTGAACTTGTCTCTGAGCTCTGACCATGCAACTGCTGGAATGTACATCTCTTGGAAGAGTCTGGAGAACTCTTCCCAGGTGACTCGGTCCTGTCCGAGCCTTCTCTCTTCTGCTAACCACCAGTGATGTGCATTTTCAGTTAACTGCATTCTGACTGCAGTCATCCACTTCTCTCTCGGAAGTTCAGCGGCTTCCAACTGATGCTGTATGTTTGTGAGCCATTCATGAACTTCTGTTGGGCCTTCTTTACCAGAAAATGTACGAGGCTTGAGATGTCGAAAATCGGTGATAGAGCCCGTCGTTGGTCGCCTCGCTGGTGGATTTGCCTGTTCCAATGCGGATACCAGGCTGGTCCTCAGATACTCTGCCTCCTGTCGATGGGCCTCCTGCTGAATCTGCTGCTGGGCTTGCATCATAGCATACATCATCTGGAACATCTGTTGCCCGTCCATGGCTTGTCCTGGCAGGAAAATTGGTATCTGGGGAGTGAACTGCGGTGGAGGTGGGATATCATCTCTCCGGAACCTTGGATTAGGCTGACCGGCGTGATCGCTCTGCGATGCTTGTCCTCCATTCCCTGGAGTCACTCCGTCTATATAAGTAACCATAGCGTCGTGTGGCGTATCCAAAGGAATCTCGTCTTCGTTCCTGGGATCCATTTCTCTGCAACCAAAAGATAAACTGTAAGAACACTCAGAGGAATCAATACAGGATGCAGTTCAAGTAACAATTTCGAGTTCGATAGAGAGTTCAATAATGGTTTAAATAATGGATGAGATCCTAGAACTTATCCTATCCTTAGGGCAGGTGTAACGACCCGCTCTGCTCAACCCGGAGGGCCGATTCAAACGGCACAAGTGTAGCAATTCAGCCGCCTTGCTCAACGAGATGGCTCGTTCGATGCAAAGGGATTCATGTTGGGATCTTCAATGGAGTCAGACTTAGGCTATCAGAGGCGCATCCGGAGTCTCGCTCGACCGATGCGATACATCGCTAAGGTGGGTGGCCCCTGTGAACCTGTCTCTACTTAGCTGCACACTAAGAAAATGAATATTACATGCTAGTTTACAGGCGATAACCTTTGCATGCTAATAAAGAGATGAACGCACATAGCTAAGGGGATAACCCCGTCTTATCACTGTATAGAACATAGAGATTTTACTTGCTATTTGTGTAGTTGGGATTGTTGAGTTAGAATGTAGTAATTTCCTTCTTATATGCTATAAAGTAGTGTGAGTTTATACTGAGGCGTTGCACCGTACGGAACACAACACGGGATGGAGTAAGATTATGTTGCATGCATAGACGAGGAAGGCTATCAAGTAGTCGTTCCGAGTCAGGAGATGAAAGGAAAGGAAGGTACTCGGGATATGCAGATCACCGAGGCAGTCTCAAATCTGAGAGCTGCGTAAAGAAGAAAAGATCCGAGTGTAGTCCTCGGCTAAGACTGATCCGAGAGTTGTCCTCGGCTAAGACTGATCCGAGAGTTGTCCTCGGCTAGGATTGGAATATGGGGGAGTAGTTGCATGGTCACGGACAACTGGTTGCGCACCAGGTGGAGAGAGTCCTCGACACGATTGCTGAGGCATCCGAATCGTGTCGGCCTGGGAGGACAGTGCCAGTGTAGTCCTGGAAGTACGCTAGCTGATGACTAGCGGACGAGGGCGAGATATCCAGCAAGGCTTGCTACCGACCTGGATGGGCGTCGACTCGTTAGACGGCTAGGAGGCCCAGCAAGGCTAGCAACCGAGCTGGGAAGACAGCCGTCCATCGCATATCATGTCCATTATGGCTAGCAGAGGCCTCCCCACCAGTGCATTCAATGTACTGATACCCAACCAGTCTGCATGCAGGGTGCAGGGGAAACTCGTACGGATTCGGAGATCGCTTAACGCAATAGGGCGCCGGACCGCACTTGGCGTCTTGGAGCATAGCGCGCGGACCTGAAGCTCACATATACGAGACATAATGTATGGGAACATCATCATCCAGATCGTTTGTATTGGTTCTAAGCCTAAGGGCATATTCACTGAAAGAGAGAGAGAGAGAGAGAGAGCATGAGCGATTTGTAATCTCGGCCGAGCGCCGCTTGTAATCTTTACTTCATATCAATAAAGAGCTTGATCTGGATTCAATACTTGTGTTCATTTTATATTTCCGCTATGTCGACTCTGTGAACTAGTTATCAACGACCGTTTCGATATTTGTCTTGCACGGGCGCAACCCCAGGCTCGCGCGGCATCATGTTCCGATGGAAACGTACGTCCCGCGGGAGCGCTGGCGCGGTGATTCGCGCCTAGCGGGGACGGCCGGTTCCGGCAGGAGATCGGGGCATGACAGCAGGCTGGTTCGGTCCCTAAGTTGAAACCGAATAATTTAGTCGTAGACCTGCATGGGCCACCACAAAAACCATGTCACGCCCCAGTCCCAAAATACCGAGGGACCGGACACGTGGCAATGGCCAGCAGTACGCACCGATGGACAAACCCAATTTAATGGATCCATCAGGGCATACTTAAGCTGTAAAACAAAGTCTACGACAATCATGGCACAACTAATCTCATCCACACAAGATATAAAATATGATCCACAGAATAATAAGGAATGTAAATTATCAGCTAGTCTCAACAAAATGCTTCGGGGAATAACCCGAATAATATCTAATACAATGGTTCATCTGACCAGAAAATAAATGACTGAAATAAATAAATAAATACTGAGCATGAAACATGGATGCTCAGGAAAAGTCTTCAGCTAACACCTCGTCCTCGGATGGCGGTACAGCTCCTGGATCAGCTCCTGCTCCGGTCCCGTATATCTCGGGATAGATCTCGTCCTCAAATCCTGGGGACATAATCCGGATCCAGGTCCTCAGGGGACATAGCAAGGTACAAGAAAGCTCATGCCAAAATAAATGCAGTGCAGCAGATAATAAAATAAATAGGGTAAGTATGTAATCATTTGTGTGAAATACAAGAGAGAACATCAATAGTACTCAGGTTGAAACAACTACAAGCTCTGTGTAGGGGAGCCGGTAGCAGTGGTATCATGAGATGGTCTAGCTCAGCGGGAGACTGAGTAGCCGACATAATATAGTCAACCTGTAGCCTGCGGGTCTCTCCAGCAATAGATGGAACAATAAGGGAATACTAAAATAACCAGCTAAGTGATATGCAAGATGAGAGCAGCACTAGAACTCAGGTTGAAGCCACTACAAGCTCTGTGTCGGGGAGCCGGTAGCAGCAGTAATAATGAGTAATGGGCCAAGCTCGGGCTTCAGAGTCTTGTGCCTCACAATAATAGGGGTGTATATATATATATGATCAGCCTGTAGCCTGTGTGTCTCTCCCCACCCAATATAATCACACGTCTCATGTCCATGATGCCTCATGTCCATGTCATGCACGATCGTATCTAATGCACAAGTCATCTAATGTCTAGGAATATAATATCAATGTCAAGTCATGTATCCTATACAGAATCACCATGAATATCTCATAAAGATCCCGTCTCATGAATAGTGTCAAGTGTCCTGGGTTATAGTGTACTTGATAAGACAAGTACGAGAATGTAAAGGGGTCATGAATGTCCATCTCTAGATGACAATACACAACACCGCGTACGGTGTTGGCACCCGACTAATAATCGGACGCTAAGTACGTCACACGGTCCTAGGTCAAGCATGCACAGCAATATAATGAATCAAGGAAAATGCAACAAGAAATATAAAGTTGGCAAGGTATACTTTCCCACTGATGTATAACTAAGTCAAGAAAGTAAGTAGCAAAGCTGCAGGATTTGGCAAGGTACACTTGCCTGGGGTCCTGGCTCCAACTGTAGCTCTGGTCTCAGTGTGATCTGCAGGTACTACTCCGGTTGCTGAAATAAACATCACCATTAGATTCAGAAAATATCAAATAGCTAGAAACGCCTGTCCTTAAGTCCAATTTGGACACAGGGGCAAAAATGATATTTCTGGGCCAAAGCGAGGTCTACATGTGGGCCACTTTGCACCGAAAAGCGTGTCAGGGTCAAAGGTCTTCAAATTTGTCCAACTTAGTGTCAACAAATCAGGAACGATGATACGAACCCAACAGAACTTTCAGAATTGGATTCCGATGAGCCGATCACAAAATCGCCCGTCAAGTGGAGCCTGTGGGGCCCACGATACGCGATTTTGTCAACGTTCTCAGAATCAGACCAAACTTGGGTCACAGGACCAGCGTATTGCTACGAGTCCGATGGCACAAGTTTCGTCTCGATCCGACGTGTGTACACAAAGTTACAACGTGTTCCAGAATAGGCGGATACGGGACGGTGTCCGCGGATACGCGTTGATTTCGGTGTGCACGCACATCCAAATCAATTTCTGCAAAATCCCACACGTCTGTATCAACGTCGAGCACATTTCGGTAAAGACCGCGTGCGACCAAGTCGTCCCGTTTGGCGGGGCGCACTCAGTTCCGGAGTGAAACATGGCGTTGTTTTTCCTATTTTTGGATCGCGGTTTGCGATCACCACAGGACGCGATGCACCGAGCGGGTTGCACGGACACCGAGAGGGTTATACGGTCTACGCGTAGCAACTGACGGAAACTAAAACGGAGCTACGAGGAGAGAGAAAATGGTACCTGAACAGGGCTCCGTGAACGCTGAATTCCACGTGCCCGAGGGTCAACTTCGTGTCCTGCGTATCGGGTTGCTGCGTCCAGGCTAGGGTTCAGGGTGTTGCCGGAGAACCATCGGCGAGGAGCTGCTCTGGTCGACGGGGCAGCTCGTCGGGCTGTGCGGAGGGACCTCGGCCGGAGCGGTCGGACACAGGGGAGTCGGGGTCGTCGTCGGCTGGGTCGACTCGGGGGAAGCGGCGGAGGTGTTGAGGTCGGCGGGGTTGATCGACGGCGAGGGGGTCGACTCGACGGCTGCGTCTTGAGGCAGGGAGGATCAGAGGGAACGCGGCGGAGAAGAGGGAAAGAGGAGCAGCGCGGATGTCGAGGCAGCCTTTTATAGGCTGCTACAGGAACTCCGCGGGCGCTAGGGTTTCCATCTGGTTTTTGGGTCCGGGTCGGGTTTGGCTCGGATCCGACCCGACCCGACCCGCTATGCTGGGTTCGGTTCAGGCAGGATTGGTTCGATTTGGTTTGGTTCGGTTTACTCAATTCAAAAGTTTTTAAGGCTTTAAACGCGTCTCCGGAGTCCAATAAATTCACCGAAAATTACCCTATGTCCGGTTTTCCATTTTACACCATAAAATATTATTTCCATAACATTTTAACACCAATAAACTGCACTAAAAAAATCTTTAGCTCCCAATTATCTTGGTTCTTCATCCAGAAAAATACCGAAAAATTCGAAAAAATTTTATATTAACATTATTCTGAAAATTAGGGTATTTACAAAGGCAATATGTCAGTGGAAGAATACAACGCAGAATTTATTCGTCTAAGTCGCTTCGCCCCAACCTTGATTTCGACAGAGGAAGAGAAAGCTGAGAAGTTCTTTGACGGACTGAAGTTCGAGCTCCAGAGGTTGATTGGATCGGTCGCACCTACATCATATACCAACGTCCTTGCAGCAGCACGACGCATGGAGCGCGTCACTAGAAGGGAGTCAAATCTGAAGAGGCCAATCACATCAGCACCATCCAGGACATCACAGGGGAATTCTGCAAAATGATCCCAGAGGAGTATGCCAGAGAGAGCAGAACACAGGGCCATATCCCTTCCTACTTGTCACCACTGCGGCAAGGTAGGACACATTGAGAGAGAGTGCAGGCGTAAGTTGGGACTATGTCTGAGCTGCGGATCCAACCAGCATTTATCCAGGGACTGTTCTGAACGCAGAGACGGAGCACCGAGACTAGCTTTACCTGCACCACGACCAGCTTATCCAGCAGTAGGAGCACCGCAGACAGGAGTCGGAGGAGTCAGACCACCAGCTCCAGGAGGATACCAGCAGAGACCACCACTGGCACCACAGGCAGCTTTATTTCAGCAGGCTCAGCAGCAGAGAAGCCAAACTCAGGGACGAGGCCAGGCATTTACATTGGCTGTTGAGGAGGAAGCTACTGCAGGAGAGGTTATCGCAGGTACTATTTTAGTAGCTTCATTACCAGCTGTAGCTTTATTTGATTCTTGAGCATCGCATTCATTTATAGCAGCTAGCTTTGTAGCCACCCATAGAGTAGCTACCGCACCCATTCCAAAGATTAAGAGAATTCTTACGGGAGGTGAAATTATCCCAGTTAGTGACGTCTGTAGATCATGTTCTGTAGTAGTCTGTGGAAGAGAGATGCGAGCTCAATTTCTGATCTTTTCCATGCTGGATTATGATGTTGTACTTGGTATGGACTGGTTAAGTTAGTACCATGCGACTCTTGATTGCCGACTTGGACGGGTTATATTTAGACCGCCTGGACATCCAGAATTTGAGTTTCTTCGGGGAGCAGTAGAGCAAGGAGTTCAGCCTACTCTTAGGGTACTATCTGTAGAAGGGGAGACAGGTTACCCAAGGAAGAAGGAAAAAGGAGATCTAATCGAGGAGTCGTCAACTTTGGTTATGAAGATTGCTACGGGTTGATGAGTGATTTCAATTGTAATCTTCTGTTTTTCTTCTTGAGTGTGGTGAGGGGGTTGAACCTATTAGGGCAAAGGGTTTCAACATTAGTTTTTTGCAATCTTGTATTTTCATATGAGTTATAATGTTGGGATTTGTCCAGGCGACGTAGTCACCGCCATATACTTGTCTTCATCTGTGCTTAATGTTCGTAGATTGGTTGGTCATCTCAGGTGAGTTGGCAAACGCTTTCGTGCCAGACTCAACACGTGGTGTCAGAGCACACGTGTTTTCAACAAAAACCAAATCTCTATTATTATAATACGGCTTAGAGATGGCTAAAAAAGGAGCCATCTAAGCCGTATTTACATGATCAATTAGTAATATAAAAAAATCAAAAATTAACTATTGTTTTCTTCTTGAGTAGTTTGAGAATTTAAAAAAAAACCACTTGAACATATAACAGATCCAAAAATATATTCAAAATTTAAATTATATTTAAACTAACTACAAGGTATTATTTAATTAAATATACATATCCAATTCTTTTTAAAATATTTTTATAATAAATTATAATAAAAATATACTCAAATTCTACTTAAAAAAAATCTAATATAATTTAAACTAGTTAATTCCATGCGTGCTGCACTTAAAAATAAATAAATAAAATGTATGAAATTATTGAAAAATTAGATATAAAATTAAATTATGTTAGAATATTTTAAATACAATTTGAATATATTTTAATTATGATTTATTATAAATATTTTTTTAGAAATTTGGATATGTATTTAAGTTAGATAATAGCATTTAGTTAGTTTAAATATAATTTAAATATTCAATATATTTTAGGTTTTATACATGATTAGGTAGTTATAAGGATTTTAGGTTATTTTTTTGTTTTTCAAATACGTGAGAAGAGAACTACGGGAGTTGAAAAAAATTATGTTTTTAATTAATTGATGATGTTATACATACGACTTAGACGACACATTTTTTAACCGTATTTAAGCCACATTATAATAATCTCTTCTCTACTCTTATAATGAGGCTCGAAAACGGTTCAAAATTGAGCCGTCTAAATCGTATGTAAATATTCCATTAACTATTTAAAAATAATTATTATTATTAAACTACCTAATATTATTTATTTATATCTAAACAATTATAACTCAACGTAGATGCTAAATTTTGAACCGTTTTCTAGCCTCCTTATAAGAGTAAAGATATATATATAAAGATATAAAGATAAAGAAGTAGATATTTGTATATATATATTTTTAGTAATATTATAGTTTTTTTTTTATAGACAACTTTGATTTTTCTTTTTTTCTTTCCACCGGATTAGGAACTAAGTTCCCAAACCATGTCCATCCCTACAGGAGCTAGGGGTGCAACTCGGACGGGCTAAACCCGAGTCCGATCGGATAAACCCGTTAGTGGGTTGGATTATGGTTGGATATACTCGGGTTTGGGCTCGGGTCCGGATTAAAATATTTGAACCCGATAAAAAAATCGGGTTGGACTCGGATTTATGTGTCGGGTTACCCAAAGAACTTGAAACCCGATATATATATATATATATATATATATATATATATATATATATAAAGTTTAAATTCTATATTTTTTCATTCAAACTCTTCAACTCCTTATCATAGATTTTATTTCAATTTGTATTTTGTAATGATTGAGACTTGGTTGATATTTGATTATGTGTTTAATATTACTCTTGTTTAAAATTATTTTAAATATCATATTAGAGTCCGATAAATTCGATGGGTCCGTTCCAACCCAAGTCCAACATGATCCTCCGAATTTGACCTTGGACTGCATATGTTGAATCCAAAGTCGAATTGGACTTAACTCGGATTAGACTTATGATTCATTCGATTAGATTGGATTCGAATTGAGCTCAAACTGAACATAATTTGTTGAAACTGCGTCCTAATAGGAGTCCCTGTCGTAACCAACGACCCACGGGCGATAGACAAATATTTTTGTGAGAAGTGAATTTACCAGTACAGAAATAAACGTTGTGGAAACTATATCTAAATTTAGCTCAAGTGGTTGAAGTTGCTCTAAATATTCAGACCCGATTGGTAGGCACCGCCACCGTAGCTAATGACGCCAGCCCTTCGCCTCCCTCCTATTCCCCTTCCCATCCCGAAACCTAACCCTAACCCTATTCCTAATGGCAGGAAGCACATCACCCAACCCTTCCTCTCCACTCCTCTCCTCTTCCGCCCCTCCTCCACTCCCATTCCCCCTCCTTCTCCATTCCCCATCTCCTCTCCTTCGGCCAAGCGCCGCATCTCATGCTCCCAGAAAAGGCCCTCTCCCGCGCGGTACGCGGTCCTCGGCGCCGGCTTCGCCGGGCTGTCGGTCGCCTGGCACCTCTTCAAGGTCCTACTCTGGCTCTCCTCTTCTCATTTTATAGCTGGAAATTGTATTGAGAATTGACTGTACTTTGTGTTTCTTGCTGCAGCATTCTCCGAAGGAGTCTCGCGTATGCGTAGATATCTACGATGAGGTCGGGGTGGGCGGTGGCGCGTCCGGCGCCTCCGGAGGACTCCTTCATCCTTACTCCCCTAAAGGTCTTGACAAATGTTGCCTGATGAATGCTTTATTTTGCAATCTTAATCTTTGTTGGCGAACCATATATTTTAGTCATGACACAAAATGTGCGGATTATATTGGACATGAGACAAAATCTGCAGATTAGGGATGATCAGTTTTTTTTTTTTTTTTTCTGAGACTCGGGTGTGTTTGGGAACTAATATTCGAATAGATAACTGGGGTTTGGTGGAGTTAGGCCTCCAAAATGTGGTTCGGTTGGGAGTGTTTTTGGAGTTGGACAAAACTTTTCATCTAACTCGAAAACATCATCAAGACTGGAGCTAGCAGTGTGAATTTTTGTGAAACTCCATTCTTGACTAAAGTGCCGTAGTTTCATGACTTCAAAACATGAAACCCACAAAAGAAAAGAGAAAAGAAAAGAAAAACTCCATACCCAAACGTTCAAAAATAACTCTAAACTCTAGTTAACTTCAGTGGAGTTTCATAACTTGAAACCTCAGTTTCAAAGCTCAAAAGCTCAAAATAAACTCCATTTTGCAGTTCCCAAAGTAGGCCTAAATAATGGTTGAAATAATAAGCGTCCTTGATATATCTAGAGCTTCCACAGTTCCTGGATGCAACTCACTCGCTCTAGAAATCAAAATGATAAAATGACTGCCAGGATTAGCGAGGAGTCTAGGCATGGCATCAAATGAAGTTATGACAGTTTTTTTTTTTTTTTTGATGAAATGGTCCAGGAGACATCAACAGCAGGAGTTAGGAGTTAAATGTAGTTGAAACCAGAATTTGGAATAAGGGGTTTGTGTTGTTGTATATAATTATAAGTTATTTTATGTGAAACTGACTTCTATAATTTATGTTTTATTTTGCTAAGCAGCTAAGGTTCTATGGAGAGGTGGGGAGTGCTGGAAAGAGTGTTTAAAGCTATTAACGGTAGCAGAAGGAGCAGTGCAAGCAAAGGGTTTGAACCTGGATGCTTCATCGTTCAATTTTGATGAACCTATTGTGTTAAGAAGGTAAAACTTAGTTACTTTCTGGCTTAAAAAATGTCCAAGAACTGATTCTATTATGAACTCTACCTTGAACTAGCATGCCAGGAAATTTTACAAACAGAATCTTAATAAGTAATTGACTTCATCAAGTTTAAGAGATGAGTGGACGGACATTCACGAAGCATACACATTTATTATGAAATATCTGAGACTTTGAACTATCCTTATGTCATAAAAGTGTCACCATCTTCCACAACTGTCTGGATTACTGTTATAGCTTAGCTGCTATAATTTTCCTATTATTTCTTATAGCTGATTTGTGCTATAAATAACTTTTAGGGGCATCTTAAGACCTGCTACAACAGAGAAGAATGCCGAAATCTTGAAGGAGGTATATTCTCCTTGCACATTGCTAACCATGTGATATCACAATTTCTAATCCATCTGCAATGAGTAAAATTTTAATTATGGAATTGCCTCTTTAAGTGATTAGAATGCTCAGAATTGCCTCCAAAGTTGCACTCTAGAAGTCCTAGACGGGGATGCTGCCCATTGTCTTGTACCTAATCTACTCGTGCCATTTAATTCTGCTATATATATGCCACAAGCCATGAATATCCATCCGAAAAAATATCTTCAGGTGTGGAAATTTATATCGTGTAATTATGTTTGTACTATTCCCTACCTTTTCTTTTCTGACCATCTCTTTTACTTTGTAGGCACTCTTTCTGGCATGCTTAAACCTAACAGAGGGAACATCTGCTTCAGATTGTGAAGAAAGAGAGATGAAATTGTACATATTGTCAGTTGGTAGCCTCCATGAACTTGCAGGTAGGCCTCTAGTAATGATGTGGTTTCATCTCGGGATTAAGGAACTGAGATTGATAATGTGACTAATATGAACAGAAACATGTTTTTCCCTAGAGATGTGAAAACTCTCCTGATTTCAAATATTGTATGGGTCTTTTTATGCGAAGTATTCAACTAAATATGCATCTCCATCCAGTCCAACATTATTGGATCCAAAACTTTCAAATAAAAAAATTGTATGCAAATATAGTTAGCATTTTAGGAACCAAACCCTAACATCATGCAGATATAAGTGGAACTCACTAGAAATGATTGACTCTTTTTTAATGTGTGTTATTACTTATTAGGCCTAGGTAGGGTACGATCAGTGTTCTAAATGGCAGTTGAGGCGGCCGCCTAAACTCTAGGCAACCACTCTCAGCTTCGCTTTTGTCGTTGGCGGTGGAGTTGCAATGCAGGCGTACGTCTAAGCGGAGCAATACCTGACTATATGTCAGTTTTGCAAACATTATGGACCTATAGTTCACTTTTACAAGACCAAAACTTCATAAATCTTTGTTTTACAACTTAGTTATACATAAAACACTATTAAAATATGTGTATTATGTACACACAAAATAGTGGTAAAATAGTAAAAATGTCAAAAATCTATCAAGCGAATGCCCAAAATGTATCATGCGCCTAGGCGACGGCCTAGGCGGTAGGCGGACCCCCTCTGTGGCGCACCCTCCTATCGCCGTTTAGAACCTTGGGTATGATAGTAGGCATAGGCATATGATCCTAGGCGCTAGACCGCTGCCGAAGGCCAAAATAAACTGCCTACGCATCAGTGTTCTAAAAATCGTCCTAGGCGACCGTCCGTCGCACCAAAAATCTTAGGCGGTCGTCCGCCGCACTGAAAACCCCATGTTCAGCGGCCCTATGCGCCTGTTCCGTCCTATTCGGCGCCTAGACGGGCCTGTGTGGCTCTTTGGTTTTTGAATTTTTTTTTATGTTTAATTGTCTTGTGGATATGTTGTTTGGGTTTTAAGAACTAATTTGAATTTTAGAACATTGAAATTTCAAAAAAAAAATTATGAATTGTATTATGGATTTAGAAGTTAGAACATGTTTGTATTTTAAATTTTAAATTTCAAAAAAAAAAAAAAAATCGGCCGCCTAGGCGCTAAGCGGTTCTCCGCCGCACCGAGTCCTCATAGCGAAATTTAGAACACTGCACCCGCCTAGCCTAAGAGCTCATGTCTGGGAGGGAGCTGTAAGCCGTTTCAACCTTTGTGATTGCCTTTTAAAACGTATGTTGCTCAAATACGACATGATTCGAACATGTGATACTGACACAAGACCAAATTTTGGTATGTCCTAGTATACTCTAGAATTTATGTACCATGTCTCACATAAAGTGACACGAACACCACTTTGACTTTTGAGTTGTCCGTGCTTCCTAGTTTAAAAGCTTCCTAGTTTAAAACATCAAAGGTGGAATTTGGAATTAAGCATAAGGGTGGGGAATGTAAGTTCATCCATCTTTATCATGTATGGAATCTATGGATCATGAAAGAAAAAATAAGAACACTAGGAAATCTATTCTATTACGTAGAGACACAAATCTAGATCTTGATGGAGCTTCGCTAAGTTCTCCGTGTTGATTCTTCATTGTTCTCCAAAGCCTTTAGTCATTGTGAGAATTACTATGCATTTATTATGCGCCTTTGTGCTCCTGTTGCGAGGGTGATGAAGAGAGCAAATAAGCACAAAACTAGAAAGCTGTTGGATCATCGAGTCAATAGTGAAGACATCATAAAATCATATTGTAATGATTTTGAGAACCTAGACATATGGGGCTAAATGAATAAAGCAGGTGTCTACAAAGTTGCAAGCTAAGTCCAATAGTCACATAATATAGAATAGAACTCACGGATGTTTTGAACCCTTGCTGGAGCCATCCAATCATGGAATTGCTGATACTGATAGTGCCCAGGGGACATAGTTTTACAATTAGGTCCAAAGTAGCTAGAGCTGGGAGGAGAAAAGCTGGGGAATAAGTTTATCTTTTTTGGCCAAATGTCCAACACATCGAATGCATTGACACTGTTAGAGACTTTTATGGAACAAGAGACCAAAAGGGATCCATGAGAGATAATAATCAAACAATGTTGATGGTGGTGCTTGAGAGAAGAAATTACAGGTGAGAGACCATTTTTAACAGTGGTTATTGATGTTGCTGTTGGTTGGAGGGCTTTGGGCTGTGTCAATCTAGAGAATATTCGAAAGAAGCAAGATGCTAGAACTTATTACTATTAAGTTTCCTCCCATTCGTTTCATTATTCCTCTGCATTTCCTTTCATTCATGTTCTTATTCGAATTATTTGTTGTATAATGCTCTCGTGTCTTAGCTTTATCTATTAGGGCTGCATGCAAAAGGCTTCTTATGGAGGACATGTAGGCTGTGAGAAGATCTTGTCTATTCTTTATTAATGACAGCATATAAAGTAGTGCCTACCTTTTGGATTGTTTTGCCTGAGACACAATATTACCACCTTACCCAACTTTGCGGAACTAGCAAAAGTACCCACCATACCAATGTTGGGCGAGTTGTAGTTTCTCAGGTGTTTTCATGGATGCTTAAATAGATCTTCCACCACATTTTACATATTGTGGCAGGTGGTGCCTCTGAAATCATTTTCGAAACTCAATACAGCATACCCAAGCTGGGTTAGCTTTAGCCTTTAAATGTGATGGACCGCTTATGTTTGTTCAGCTATACTCTACTTACATTATGTTAAATTGGATGGTTTTCATTAGGGATTATATTGCCTGTATCAAGTTGAACATGAGATCAAGAACAACTGCAAATCATTGTTGCACAGTTATGTGGAGGCTCCTTTATCCTTTTCTTCTATTCAGCTCAATTAATGGCCATCTCATCTAAAATATTATAGTCCAGGATATCCTCTTTTATGGCCTTTATCCATGTGCCTTTTGGTCTTAGTCCTAATAACTCCATTTACGATTGTATCACTCCTCAGGAAGGTATTTGGCTGTAGCTGTCTCTGCAAACGACAAAACTATATATGAAACATTCACCCTCATCTTATCCTCCATTGAAGTCACATAACTTCTGGTCAGTGCATCATTTCCCCTCTCATCATTCCCAATATTTGACTTATAGAGCACGTCCTGTTTTGCTTCCTATATACAACAGCCGAACAGCATCCCAGAAGCAGGTCTTCAGTTCAACCATTCTGCTTTAATTATGAACAGTATCCACAATGCTTACATTACTTTTAAGTAAGCACAATGGATATTCATAGATAGCCTTGGCTATATGTCAACTTCTATCTCATTTACTCTTGTAGTTGTTCCAGAGTTGCATCTTTATATCCCATTTATCCTACGAGTTCTAACTCCTTTAGATATGGCCATTTTATCCTTATTTCTACCTTAGCAATTAATCTTCCTCTAGTCTCATCAACTAAGATGATGTGTTATTGGCAGACAAAATACATCACGAGATATGAGCATGGTTAAGCCTTTCTTGTCCCATCTAATCAAAGGTGACCAGACTCAAAATGACGTGAACCACGAGTAAAAGTGTAAAACCTTATCCTATCCTGAAGTGTGACTTTGGAATCATCATGATCATCGTCATCATCCAAGCGTTGGGGAGGCTTCAAATCAAATGGGGGAGTTGCCAACTCAGAAATATACAAGTTCTGAGAAATTGGGGAAAAATAATTGAAGCCACAGTTTCAGGCATGGTACTTGTGTCATTACAATTTGCCAGAGGCTACACTTCTGGTTCTGGTTAAATTACTGGTCAAGCTCCCATTTTTGCACATGAATAAGAAGTCCCTATGTTCCAGAAATGATCTTAAATGATTGTCTTGTGGATATGCATGCTCTGTCAGTTTGTTGCTGGATTTTCATACTTGACAATATGCTGAAGAAGTGACAATAAATTTAGTTTGCAGAGGATGAGGTATTTGAGAATATTGTCAGTTCATTCTTATAACATCAAATTATAATAGTTTCTTTAATGGAAGTATGATAGCATTTTATCCATATCCTGACTTTCACTTTTTTGCTTATATGAGGGTGCACAGGCAAGTATGATGCCGTAATTGTATGCCTTGGAGCTAAATCCAACATGCTTCTAGAGCTAAAGGGAAAGCTGCCTCTTAGGACATGCAGAGGGGTAATTCCACAACTCCAACTGCCAAACCATTATATAAGGTATTGCCATTATCAAGAATCATTGTTTCAGTTTATTTGAGCAGTGTATAACTCTACTTGGTAGGATCCTCCCTATATAAAAATAGATGATGGACCCTAACTGAAATCCAAGTTATTTATATATATGTATTATGTATAAGGTGTATATTTCTTCATTAATGAATCACTCCATATAGTATATAAGACTAGATAGTGGAAGGGATATATTTACATAATGAAATGGGCTTAAATATTGAGTTTTTAAGATACGCGCCCCTTAAATCTTGCCCACTTTAACATAATATGTTTATCTTGTATCTGTTTAGAGTGTCCTCAAATTATAAACTTATGAAGAGGTGGTTTGTGTTTGTCCATGTTAAAGTAAGTTAACCCTTGGGGTAGCACCAACCAAAATGATAAAAGACTATAGGTTAGCACTAAGCATAAGAGAGAGTGTGGAGGTCGCAAGGTAGGTAGGTGGATGGTGGATCTATATTGGAGGACAAGGATGCAGAGGTAGTTGAGGAGGACGTGGGATGGTGGATAGGGTAGATGGCGGGTGGTGGAGGAGATGCTGTTGGCTTTGGATGTGAAGTATCTTGGCAAGAGTGAAGGGTGAAGAAGAGGATGAAGTAGTGGATGTTATTAGTAAGGGTATTCAGTTAAATATAACCATAGTTTTCGAAACTGTGTTTAATGTGAAACCACATAGCACCGAACTGAACCAGGACACCTAATTTCAAAACTGTATTTGAGTGAACCCTATCGAATAATTCGGTTGATTTGTTCTTAACTGCAAACCTCAAAATGTTAAAAAAAAAAAAAACTAAAGTTGAGTCATGACTTCAAAAATATAGTAATACAGAGCTAGGTTCCGAGAGGGAGGAAACTCATAAGTCAAGAGAGTTGAGATTGGAGGGAGGGATGTGGAGAGGTTTGGTAGATGTTGGGTTAGGGAAGTGGTAAGACTTATATAGATAGGTATATATACGGAAGATAGAAGAGCTGTTATTTTGTGAGGTTTGAACCAATCCGTCTTTCTAGAACCATAAATTGAACCGCAAAACTGCAGTTTTTACAAATCCCAATCTGCAAGCCAAACCCTTCTACCCTTTCCCGGGAGTCGATGACTATTCATAGCTATTACCTTGACACCAAAGAAGGGTTCGACCCAATGCTTTATTTCTGCCCTAGTTGATCCTGATTCGACATTAGAAGTATATTGATTGTTCCTCAAAAACCGTCTCCCTAGAAATCAGACTGAATAGTCTAATTCAATTTGGTTTTTCGGTTCAAACCGCATACTGCACCCCTCTAGTTATGAGAGGATGGTAGTCTCCGTGGTTTGGAGAGAGGGTCATTACGAAGTGATGTGATGAAGAAGACATCATGGCATTAGTTAGGAAATTAAAGAGTGAATTGGGGTAAAACATCAAAACATTTCACTAATGGGATTAATAGGGATTCTGCCAGTCCATTTACATGGATTATCAGTAGAGGTGCAGGTCGGACCGGGTCAACCCAGTCCGAAAATTTTGGGCCTCATCCTTGCCCATTGTGGCCTCGACACAACCGGGTATGGATGTCCCTAGGCCTTGCGCTCCTTGTGGTTGTGGTTACTGTTGAGGTGGTTGCTGATGATCCATATTTGAAGTACACCTCCCTCCCGATTGGTTAAGTCGAGGGCTGGAAACTTCTCGATCTGCGAATTCCTCGAGTAGCTAAGTTAGAGAAGAGAACAAAGAGTAGGAATGCTAGTAGCTATGAAGATTTTAGATAGGAAAGAATAGATTGGTATGGTGAGAATTAGAGAACGGTACCCATTTATAGAATTTTTGGGGATATATTTTAACAAAATACCTCCCAATCTAGCCATTATTTGGCTGTTGGGGGTTATTTTAGTCACAAATAACCAAAATAACCGCATAACAAACAGTAAAAAAAACAACTAGTTTGGGTGGTATTTTTACCAAAATACTCCCAAACGGCTGTATTATCGTTATATAATGGCAGGGCCATGCTGTGCCGGCGTAGGCTCTGCCACGAGTCTTGCCCTGCTATCAATTTGGAACGACCTGGCCCAGCCCCCCCGCCAGATTAATTTTAATCCGGCAACTGGCAAAGATCCCGTCCCATATCGCCTCTGGCCCGGATCTTGCCGTGCCATTGGTGGGCTTCCGCGGTGGCCTGGCCTGGACCGACCTGTATATCTAGTTATTAGTCCTTTATTTCTAATGAAGCTTATAGTTTGGGGGACATGTAAGCATATAACAAGATCTATAGGACCTAAGTCAAAGTAGACAAGATTCAAGGACTTGTATCTAAAAAAAACCTTTTAACATTCAGATGATCCTAGGGTAGGATTCCATCATGGTGCACTACTTGGTATGGATTAGATCCTGCAAGCCTGATTGAACGTTTCTCAAATAGTAAGACGAGTGATATTAAACTTTGCTATCTAGCAATTTGGCTTGAAACATTCAACAACCAACTTGTTGATGAGATAATTGTGCTGCTCCATGTGTAGAAACAAATATAATGTCTCTCTGAAGAGGGATACATTAGATCTTTTCGAAGAGATACATGAAACACCTGTCGATCCATGGTATACTTGAGCGGATCCATGTGTAATACAACACAATGGATTGAATACAGAAGAAAAATAAGTTATGACCTATAGTCAGGGCTGATCCAGGGGTAAGTCTGACAAGACTTCGGGATTGGACAATCCCCTCCATAGGGGTAAACTTCATGCCATTTCGTATTCTTAGGACCGGTGCAACCAAAGCCCAACTTAAACCTATATCTTTTCAATAGAGAAGGACAACCATAATTAGCTCTGGCTAAGCATTATCGGGTTCGTGTTGAGAACCAAAAGTCAGATCGAGATTGAGGTAAATACCTTATCAAGATAGTAGAACAATTTGTACCTTCAATAAATAACCCATTAACCCTTTTGTGTGTCAAGTTAGGACTTCAATGAGTTGGTGAAATAGACACAAAGTCTTGCAAATATTTGATCATGATCATTATGGGATTACATCTAATCAGCATATCTCATGAGTTCAGGTTTGGGCTGAAAGTCCAAATTCTATTATCGGATCCATATCTGCTGGCGTCAAATATCGATCCGAATTTTGTTATCGGATTTGGGTTAAGACCCAAAAGTCAGATCGAGATTGAGGTAAATACATTATCAAGATAGTAGAGAACCATTTATAGCCTTCAATAGATAACCCTATAACCCTTTTGTGTCTCAAGTTAGGACTTCAATGAGTCGGTGAAATAGACATGTAGTCTCTTGCAAATATTTGATCACGATCATTATTGGATTATATCTAATAAGCACATCTCATGAGTTCATGTTTGGGCTGAAAATGGATCCGTGTCTATGGAGAACCCAACATGTCGGGGTCTTGGCCTTTAGGCTTAGCTCTCGGCATTTATGTCACCATAAGCTTTCAAGCGCGCCCATATCTACTCACCGTCAAATATCGATCCAAATTCCATTATCGGGTCCATATCTGCGGGCGTCAAATATAAATCTGAATTTCATTATCGGGTTCGGATTGAGATCCAAAAGTCAGATTGAGATTGAAGTAAATACCTTATCAAGATAGTAGAGAACGACCATTTATAGCCCTTCAATAGATAATTCCATAGTTGCCTAATTCGCCAACCTCCCCAACGTTCCATGAATTGGGACGAATGAGACCCCGAACGGGGTGGTGCTCGCGACCCGTTCGTCAAATTTAGCGACCCGGATTTTGATGGCTTTGATTATGAACTTATGATGTTTGGTTTAGTTACAAGAATATTGTCTATGCTTTCCTTCACTTGGATTTTGATGGCTTTGGTTATGAACTTATAATATTTGGTGTATACTTCTATATAATTGTATATGGTACAAAAGACGATCCAGATAAAAACGAACAGCGACCCCAAATAGCTTACCGAATAAGCCTATTCCCACCGCACCGCGTACCGATTGAGGCACCGTACCGCGTATCCGTACCACGTATCAAAGCGACCCATGATCCTGGTAACATTGGATAACCCTATAATCCTTTTGTGTGTCAAGTTAGGACTTCAATGAGTAGGTGAAATAGACACGAAGTCTCGCCGAAATATTTGATCATGAATATTATGGAATTGCATCTAATCAACCTATCTCATGAGTTTAGGTTTGGGCTGAAAGTGGTTCTGTGCCCATGGAGAACCCCAATTGCCCAGGTTCTTGGCTTTTAGGCTTAGCTCTCGGCGTATATGCCACCATAAGCTTTCAAGATTTTAGCCAAAATTTAGTAGCGGGTTAGAATGATAACTTTGCTATATGAGAACCTGCTCGACTTTATTACATTCACCCATCCCTCTAGGCCGGACCTGCCTATAGTCACCCATACATATTCTATCATTAGACGAGGAAACTCTTATTTGAGTTTAGTTGTTTATATTTCCTGAGTTGGTTTGTGACTTCTTTCTGCTGCAGTGATGAGTATCCTAATGACAGCCCCTCGATACTGTCTGATGCATGGCTTGCGTTCCAGGGGCCTCAGTGTGTCTTGATGGGATCAACATGGGACTGGAAGTCCCGAAACTATTCGTCAGAAGTTACATCAGAGGAATTGTCTAAGGCTTTCGAAGAACTGCTTCCTAAGGCTTCTGCAGTCTATCCGGCTATAAAGAGATGGGAATTGGCTGGAGCAAGGGCAGGATTGAGGGCCATGCCTCCGCTAACTCTTATGGGATCGCTGCCGCTTTTGGGTTGTGTGAATGATCTTGTTGAAGGGAGGTTTGGGTGCAACTACTGGTTGGTTGGGGGGCTAGGTGCTAGAGGGCTTCTTTACCATGGTTTGCTTGGGAAGTTAATGGCCCATGCTGTGATCTCCTCTGATGAAACTGTTCTCCCTTCTGAATTGACTTCATGGAAGCATTCGAAACTAGTAGGTACTTCATAAACATTTTTGAAGTGGTTTGGTAAGCATTAATACTAGTTTTGATCAGTGGTTTGACCGGTTTGATACGTGAGAGTTTTTGAGTGGAAGGATAAATTTACATCTTAGTTTTTGTGGCTAAACAGAAATGGCCTCTAAACATAAAAGATGTTTTTCTTTTTCTTTTTTCTTGTTCTTTTAGATGGTGAAATTTCTCTCTTTTGAATTCATTAATTTGAATTTACTAGAGCCAAAAGCCAGTACCATTCAGCTCACTTTTAAGTTCCTTATGTCAAACATTGGTCCTTGCCAGGTCCTTGAGTGCTGCTTATTTTTTTCAAGATTATCATTAAGGCTGTGTTTGGTTGGATTTTTTTTTCATGAAAAATATTTTCATTATAAATTTTTTATCAATTGTAGTGTTTGATAGTTTATATTTTTCATGAAATTATTTTAAAAAAAAAACTATAATTTTTCATATTTTTTTAAAATGGTGGAAAATAAAACTTATTCAAATACCAAATTAATTTTTTCATGTTTTTGTAAAAAATATTAATGAATTTTTTTTTCTAGAAAAGTAATTCTGTGAAATTAATTTTTTTTTTTTCACATTTTCCAACTGCAATCAAACACACCCTAAATCTTAAATTAAATTATTCTTGAATGGACCAAATATTCCTGTTTTCTTCATTTTCTGGTCTACTAAGAATTCTTGTCTTCTAAGAATTCCTTTTACATCATTTTTTGTTTTATTTAAGTCAGATATCTATGTACGGAAGTATTTTTGACTTTTTACAATGTCTTTTATCTTAATGTATAGTTTTCTTTTTTTCTTTTTAACATGATTGCTGTCAAGTCCCTACGATTAGTGTTAAGTCCAATTCCAGAGAAACATAAAAACCAAATTTATTGAAACACAACATTCCAGAGATTGATATCCTTACAAATTCAGATCGAGAAGTAAATATGCCTGTTGCTTTTTTTAATCTAGTAAACAACATACATTGCAACGCCAAACGTATAATTCAACCTTGAGAAAGAGAAAACCAAATTCATAAGCATCTATTTAAATCACACGACATTGAAAAAGAAAACCCATATTCATAAGCAATATACTTTTGAGTCGCATAGAATTTGACATTGAAAAAGCCACACATTATTTATAAACATCTACTTAAATCACATGCAAGTATAATGACTGATGCTTCTCTCTCACGTTGGTGGAGTATCAATGGCTCTTCTGTGATGAGCCCCTCTTCGAACCCTTTGTCCGAGTGTCTGGACCTTTTCGGAGCCCTTGGGTATTAGCATTCGGCGACCTCAAGCCAAATGTGCACTCGTTGGGTAGGTAATATAGCCCCACCAGCCAGCTTCCGGAAATCACGAAAGTCCACAGCAAGTCTTCTGGTCTTCAATATAGACCTGGACCTCTTCTTCCGCTCGATGATGCGACCTCTCCAGACCTGGACCTCTTCTTCCGCTCGATGATGCGAGTCCAGACCTGGACCTCTTCTTCCGCTCGATGATGTGACCTCTCCAGAGCAATCTCAGGTAGAACAGCCTCTTGTTATAATTGCCTTTGGGCTTGGATAGAGAGAACTGTTGGATTGTATCTTGATTCCGGCTGAACGTTTAAAGGTGGTGATAATGGAGTTAATAATTTAGTTTCACATCGAGTAGAAAGTGAGATCATAAAGATGGTAGATAGTTGGAATTGGTTCAACTTTACATGTGACATGAGAATTTTCTTTTAAGACATATGGATCAAATCCAATAGCTCATATCATGGGGTACCTCTAGTTCGGACCGTACCATGTTTCCAACAAATGGTATCATAGTCCAAGATTATGGGACCTGGTCTTTAATTGGTTCGGTTCGAGACGGATAGGACAGGAAGTGCGATCATGAGATGTTCATGAATTACTTCAGGCCAGTTCTCAACCTTTCAGTGACTAGTAGCCCACCTCTCCCAATAGTGTTTCTACCTATGAATAGAGATCTTTGCCAGTCCGTCTCCGTTGCTGATTCAACATAAACCCCATCCTAACTAGAAACAACAACTAGGTTGGTTTGTATTGCTGAATGCCATGGAAATCGGTACCTAGTCATTTGACGATAATTTTCACGGAAGAGCTAAACATCAGCAAAACTAAAATATTATCGAGGACGATACCAAGTGCACTACCTGTATAATTGTCGTTTCGATTTAGTTTGCAAAGATGTGCACTGAGTGCTATGCCGTAAATATCGCTTGCTATGGATGTCCACAGAGTGCTTCCCAATAAATGCAAGATAAAATAACAAGCGAGCGCCGATCCGTTTTTAGGAACCATCCGTTTTTAGGAACCAACCAGTTTTGAAGAATTTTTGGAACGCTGAAACTCTCACCTTGTGGATGTCGGACAAGACACACTTGCTGCTGAAGTTGATGTTGCTGCACACCCACAGTGCAGAAAAAGACCATTTATAGGGAGCAACTCCCTACTAAATATGCGGTTACAACTGAACCCATTAAGCAGAGGGGGAAAAAAAAAGAAGTAACAGAACCGCATAGACCAGCAGCCTTGTGGCCCACGCACTTCACATACTTGCCCATGGAGCCCTTCTATGCACCCATGGAGCCACAACGTTGTGGCCCATGCCGTGCAACCATGGAGCCACGGTGTTGTGGCCCACACGGCCCGTGCAACCACGAACCGAGGTGGAACCGTTTGAAAGTCCTGTGAGTGCGCAATGTATGTCATCAAAGAGTCACTTTGCATCATCAAAAAGTCATTTTGCGTCCTCGCTTGAGTGAGATCCTTGAGTGAGATCTAGCTCTAAAGGAAACCTCATTAAAATTAGTGACATAGTTATTTATCTGGTGATTTGAACCTTCCCGCTAGAAAAATCTCCATCCTATAATCACTTGAGCTAACTCACCCAATACGTGCAAGTCAATAAATGATAGATCAAATATTACAATATAGACAGTGGTGGTTTGTCACATTACTCCAACAACTAACAAACTTTAGAATTTTTTTACTTCTAAACTCTATTGATTCAAAACACTGAAACGGAAGATTTTTTTACTTCGTTTTACTTTAACGCAATACGTAAAAAAATATCGATATCTTTTTTTTTTTTACTTCATTGAGCCAAATAGCCTTTTATGAAACTTGTTCCTTAGTGCATGTCTAATTCCACTTGTGGTTTTGCAGCACTTCAACAACCAACACCAAATTTTAGAATTTTTTCACTTCTAAACTCTACTTATTCAAAGCACTCAAACCGATTACCTCAATACTTAAAAAAAATATCAATTTAATGTCAATTTTTGGTTTTTTATTTTTTATTCATTGAGCCAAATAGCCCCTTTATTAAACTTGTTCCTTAGTGCGTGTCTAATTCCTTGGGTATCATGATCGATACTAATGAAAAGCAAAGTAGCATGTCTTGACACTTCATGAATATATACGGACATTCGATTCAAGATACCCTTTTGGGGCGATTCAAGATGAAGTTGACCCTTTAGAAGTCGAGATAAAGTCTTTAAGTATATGTATGGAAATATTCTGAGAAGTGTCATACAAGAAGTTTATTTTAGGGTATGTTTAGTATACAAAATACTGTATAGTCAAAAATTCTACATTTTCAAAAATTAAATTTTAAGTAATTAAATTCTTTGAAAAATTAATTTCCATGTTTGGTTATTATATAATTTTTTTTGAAAAAAAAAGATTAAAAAAAACTGAAGGTAAAAAATAAAAAAGGAAAAAAAATGTAAAAAAGAAAAAAAACGAAAAAGCAAAAAATAGAAAACAAAAATCAAGAAAAAAAAAATAAAATAAGAAAACAATAATAAATTTTTTTTTCCATAAAAACGATCAAAAACGAAAAGGAAAAAAACTCAGAGAAAAAAAATTTGTTCAAATGGTATTCATAAGAGAGATAATTTTCATATTTTTTGGATAAATTATTTATCCAAAATATTCGTAATTTTTTAGAATAATTTTTTTATAGTCTAAATAAACATGATAAGAAATTCTCACCCTAAAAAATTAAAAAAAAAAAATTACCACTTACCAAACGTCTCCTTAGTAAGAGGCCATTTATTGGACCCGCACCCCCATGCGCGCCATGAGTTGGGGTCACACTTGGAACGAAGCTAGTTCAAGACGAGTGCACCCCCAACACCTATTATGTGCCCAACTATACAGCACTAGTCCTGTGTTTTTATTTATAGTTGACAAGTGAATTGGAAAAAGTTGTTCTAACACTGGTACCATTAAAAAGAAAAAGAAAAAGAAAAAGAAAAAGAAAAAACACCACACACATATATATGATAAACGAAATATGAATCATAATGTTCATATTTCTAAATGAACCATGCATATGTAGACTATAGGAATATGAACACTATGATTCATAACCCATTTATATCTATATCTCTATATACACAGAGAGAGAGAGGGGGGGGGGGGGGGAGGGGGGGGGGGGGAGCGCAGAGGTTTATTGCTTGGTTTTTTTTTCCTCAAAAGTTCATGGTTACCCATTTGATTTGATCATGCTTTGGGATTCAAAGCCACATCCCTCACCCCTTCCTTGCTGCTGCTGCTGCTGCTGCTGCCATAACCACAGGATCAATCCCTCTTATGATTCTTACTTTACTCCAATACATGGCACGGTTACTATCAAAGTTTGATTTCTCTGTTCTCAGAGGCTTGTTTGCACATTATTGACTATGTAACGGCGAGCATACTTATCACAAGAGTTTTACTTGCTCCTCAGATTTTATATCTCATCTAAGTTGCACATGCCAAACCTCTTAAGACCCAACCTGCTAAGGCGCCTTTCGTTTAATCTTGTCCTCAATTTTGTCTAAGTACATTGTATTAGAAATATTTATAATGTTGTATTCATGATCTAAGGAAGCATGTATGACACTGGCACTGAAGTGGTGACACTGAGGACTAAACAAAGATGTTCAATGCTTCTCTGTGGCTATATTCCAATCTGAACCTTGAAAATGGAACCGAAGCATATTGAAAAGGGAACCCAAACAACAACAAAAAGGAAGAGAAAAAGGCTGACCTCACTTCTGGTTTAACCTGGCACTTACGAGTATTATACTGCATATTAGACATGTCATTAACAGCCTTGATCACAGGAGATCAAGAACCATATGGTTCAATCATAATGGGCAACAGGTATTGGACTAACCATCAAGCCTACTACATATAATTAGCCCTCCCATAAAACAGTCTTCACCAACCTATTAAAGGCTGAAATCCAATTTGAGGCATCCATAATCGCCAAGCATTCAATAGTTCTTGCCAACCTTCCACGCAAATCTAAACACCTCATAAGAAACCTCTATAATGTTCTGCATTTATCAATTTGCAGCACCATACATATTAGGGAAATGCCTATTGTACTTCCCATGTGCACAAATGTAACTCTCAGTGAGCCCCCCCTCTACTAAAAGTTCTTGGTCCTCGATCCTCATTATAACATACTGAAACTAGGTCATAAAGTTATTTTCTAAATGAAGGGTCGGTAATATTTCAACACAAGAAAACCACATTTGCTACCTTGTTGTATATAAGAAAAAGGTAATTGAAAAAAGTTAATGAGAATAGGAAATATGAGCTTGGAGAAATTCCTCGGACATGATTGCACTTCATCAAGACGTGGTGTAAAATAACAGAGAAATGTAGACATGAGATCTATTTTCATATCAAATGCTTTAAACTTGAAGTACCGAAAGATTTGCTCGCACACGTTAGAAAGTAAACAACAGTACAAAGTCCTAAACATGAAATTATTGTCAGAAGAAAAGAGAGTTTTTAACAAGATGTTCCTAAATATTATTAAATTTAGGAGACGAAATGAGGCCAATCATAGCTACACCTGACATTCAAAAATTCTAGAGTGGAATGTCTATATCAACATGGTTAACATTAATGCAGTGTTCTAAAAATCGTTATGCAGGTTTGGTGTGGAAAAGGAACGCCTAGCGCCTAGGCACCTAACAGTGGCCTCTGGAATACTGTCATGACCATATTCTATATGGAAAAACAGGCCATAGGTCCAACAGAAAAACTGTCATGGAGCCAACGAAAATACTGCCATGGCTAAATTCTCCCTAACATTAGCCTTTGGAATACTGTCATGACCAAGTTCTCTCTAACAGTGGCCTATCAGTGGCCTTTGGAATACTGTCATGGACCTCATGGTCAACTTCTCCCTAACAGTGGCCTCTGATATACTGTATGGTCAAGTTATCCATAAAAGTGGCCTCTAGAATACTGCCATGGCCAAAGTTCTTCCTACCAATGGCAAGTTCTCCCTGAAAGTAGCATCTAGAAAATTACCATGGCCTAGGAAGTATTCCAGAGGCCACAAAGTCCACCCTAACCAAATAGGGAGTTTTCGAATTGACCTAGGGATACTAGGCAGCCGAACATGCCGATTTTTAGAACGCTGCATTAATGTGAACAATTCACACTTTTATCAGTCCATATTTTAAATATTCAAATAAGAACAATACAAAAATGCCACAGTATTGTATAGGAGTGTCATGTATTTGTTTGCATCCTTTGATATCATAATTGAAAGCTGAATGAAATGAGCAACATAAGAATTATATTCCAAATACCATATCAAATTAGACTTTCCACAAGGTTCTGTATTTGACAGCACATGTAGTTGCTACTATGTAGGACTTGATAAACATGTCAATACAAGCCGTATCTATATCCGTGAGGGTCAGTGACACACATGCCAGTATGTGTCCAATACCCATTTAGGCAATTCAACCTTTAACTTAGATTTTATAATGGGTTAAATGTTACACATCTATCATACAATACAATATTTAATTCCCAATAAGTTCTTCAATGTATTAACTAACAAATAAAATCATGTTTTCATGCTTGAATTTTGAGAGTTGGCATATAGAACATCCATGTGTCCTTGTCAAGTGTGATGTGTTGCTTGGCTGCAAATTGTAGGTATGAGCTATAAATCATAATTCATAAACTACTAGAATCAAAATTTCAAGATTCATTAACTAATATCATCTTTATAGACATAAGCATGTTCTAAGCAAAGTTAGATGAAGGTTCTAAGCAAAGTAAGATGCAGATTCTAAGAAGAGGAAAACTGTCTGATACCGAACCAGACACAGCAACTTAAACAAACATGGATCAATGTGGTAGTCTGAATGGAGGTATTGCTAACTTAAGACTAAAGACCTTTGATAGAACTGAATTGACATACAGGAATCCTGTAGCTTTATCCAAGACGTTTAGGAGAGGGCTTATTTGCCGTACACATTCTTACTGTATTTATTTTATACGTACTTTTTGGTGTTTTGGGGTGGGTGGGGGGGGGGGGGGGGGGGGGGGGGGAGAGGGGGGGGGGGGGGAAGGGGGGAGAGAATGAAACCACATATTTTACTAACATAACATAGCATCAAAGCCAACCAAATATGAAAAATAAAGGAACTATGAAAGAAACAAAGATGAAAAATAAGGAACTACATATGCACAGAAAAATTCATAATTAACATGAAAAATAAAGGAACTGCATAAACATGCGTTCAACTGACAGGAAAATTCTGCAAGGAAATATGATAGAAACAAAGATGAAAAATAAAGGAACTACATATGCACAGACAAAATGTCTAAAATCTATCCCTATAAAGTTTGTTCACATTCTTGCTCGGCATTAAGTTCTTGCATCATTCAGCAATCATACATACTGTGTAACATTACGCCTTATGGTAGTTTTGGGTAAGTGCGTCAAACACACATTTTCAATATCTAAGTGTCTACCAAGTAAGAAAACAAGTAAAATATTTACTCGCTATTTCAATTGACTTCAGATCACAAGTAATTTGTTTCCATAAAATTGCACGATAAGAACCAATGTACATCTATATTGCACTGAAATGGACACAGCGCTACAGGGTAGGATAACATAGGGAAACAGCACGCATTTTGGTGTTCTGGTGTACTTGGGAGTGCCCGGGATGTGCCCAACGTGTTCGCACGACACGGTCCTAGGTTTTGGAGACTGTGCTTCCTAGATTGTACCTCAACCTACAGTGTTTGCACAGAGGGGAAATTACTTGGACCATCTTTATAAATACAATTTGTATCCATAGAACACGTAAAATTCGTTTACAAAAAGTAGGTACTACTTGGACCAACTTTAGATTTACTACTTGTTTTTATAATACTACAAGATACCTAACACATTGTACAAAAAAAAGAGGTTTCGGAACCTCCAATTACGATCCAAAATGGACAAAACATTGGTTCCAGACTATATAAGTTTATAACCTTGGGTACAACAACTTCAGTTGTGTCAACTGTATGGTCAAAACATGCAACAGTGGCTTAAATCAGGGTAAAAACCAAAGAATGGGTGTCCTTAAATTTATAATTCCTCTACCGAACATGGGAACACAAAATCTATCTTCGTCTACAACTTGTAGGAATCCAATGCTATAGTATTATCCCAAATAGTGACATCGAGTAATAATAGAAACAGCTAATTAAGTAACTAATGAAGCATCAAGCACATAACGAGAACAATTGTGAGCTACAAGTCTAAGATCTTCAACAAGAAGAGGAATGTCAAATTCATGCCGAAGAATATTTAGATCATTTCCGAACACAAATGATAGTGAATCATAAGTACCAACTACATGTTCTAACAAGAACCCAAGGTCAAACGAAACCTAGATTCAAAGTAGACGAGGGAGATCGACCCACGGAGAGATCAAAACCCTAGCTTGGTGCGGCGCCAGTGCCTGCGCTTCGCGTTGTACCTGAAAAAAAAGTAAAAAAATTTCCCGCTTTCCGAACATATAAAGAACCCTAAAAACGATGAAATCGAAGAATTTTTTAGGGTGGGGCGGGGGACCTGATGGTGTTGTCGGTCCGCATGCGGATCCAGTGGGGGATGGGGCGGTTCTGGCGCATCTTCTTGGCCAGCTTCTTCTTGATCATGAAGCTCTTGTGGGACGGCTGCAAATAGAGAAACAGAAGAAGTAGACTTGAGAATAGGAGGGGATGGTGTGGACACCTTAACCCTAATTGAGAAGGAAAGGGGAGGAGATGTTACCATCGCTGCTGCTGCTGTTGGTTCGGAAGCTCGGCGGAAACCCTAACCCTAAGTTGAAGAAAACCCTAGTTGAGATGGGCTTTTTCTATTTAAGGGGGGAATTGATCAGAAGTTTCAATGGGCTTGAGACTGAAGCACCAAAATGGGCTAAAAGCCCATAACACTTTTAGGTTTGCAATTCGTAATTTTGACTAATGGCATGTTAGGCTGTAGGCAAATGGACTTGGGGGTGTTAGCTTTTTTTTTTTCTCTCCTTAAAAACTAATAAGTTAATTAATAATTTGAAAAGTGATGGATAACAAAAATGAAAGGTATTAGCTTTCTATTTCAAATTAAGTTTTTAAATTAATTTTAAATTAATTTTTTAATTTTTTTATTCCAAGCTAACTTTTTTAAATCAGCTTCCTCTTGTTAGAAGGAGCCAAATAGTCTCTTTTTGTTGTTGTTTTCATTTCAAAGGTGAAATAAGATAAATGACTTAATACTAATACCTAGTCACCTTCACGTGTGTTATACGTACCAAAGAGGAAAAAAAAAACTTTGATATTAAAATAGTTCAAATATTATTTGAATATTTTTTTAATTATGATTGGTTTTAGATATTTTTTTTAATTTTAGATATGTGTTTAGTTAGATAATAGCATGTAGTTAGTATAAAATAATTTGAATATTGAATATATTTTAGTATTTGTTACATATGTTTATATGAGTTTGGATATATGTTCAGGTAGTTAGATGGATTGTAATTTTTTTGTAGTAATAGTGGGCTTGTCCCAGGCTTATGTCTAGTCATTGTCTGCCTAATGACAGGCTTGATTGTAAATCCAAGTTGGATTAGTTGTATGGGCCTACATTTGCATGACTTTGTATCTAATCTAAATGGTGTCTTTTTTTATTTTGGTGCTGGTTAGATGAGCTTTAGGTAATCTTTTATTTCTCAAACTCGATGAAAATATTGATTGGGCATCAATTTGATCACATATCATGGCAGGGCTAATTTGATGTTTAGTAGAGGTTAGAAATTTGATCAAGTAATATGGGCCACATAACCAGCCCAAGCCTGCTAGATGTTGGCTTGAGATTTGCTAAACAATTCCAAGCCTGTTTTCACATAATACAAAGTGAAATGGCTTGAGATTTGCTTCTACTTATTTAAATAGTCTCATAGCACTAACTTATTAAAAAATTGGCAGAAGAAAAAAAAAAAGCTAATTTTATTTTGGAGCAGCTTCTGAGAGCATCTCCAACCCTATTACTTTGGGGGAAAAAAAGTGGTCACATAGAAATGACAAAATTTTATTTAAATAATCTTTTACAATACAATTGTTAAGCTAATTGTGACTTTTATATCTGACAAATGCTATAAAAGATATTGTGAAATTAGTTGTCGAGTTGTAGACACACTTGACAATGTCTTCACCTTCATGTCATCAATTATATATAAAACTTTTAAAAAAATGAAGATGAGGAGAATTTGTCTTGGAAGTTGAAAAAAATATCTCAATATTTTTTCATTAGATGAGAATTTTATACTTTATTGTCGTTTGTTAGTATAGTCTTGCCACATAGAAAAATATTATTTTGTAAGTTGAAAGTAAAGAAAATATTTCAATATTTTTGCATTGGATAATTTTTTTTTTATTTTATCGTCTTTTGTTAGTATAGTCTTGCCAAAGATACTATTTTGTAAGTTGAAAAAAGAAGAAGAAATATCTCAATAGTTTTGTATTGGATAAGAATTTTATACTTTAATGTTTTTTGTTAGTATAATCTTGCCACCTAGAAAATATATTATTTTGTACCTCATGCTACATATAAATCACCACACATTACAAAGACAATAGTATTGAAGATGGTCCGAGAGCAGTGGAAAAGTTGCTTATAAAATTTGTTTTCTTTTTGAAAAGTTCCACATGATTCAAGACAAAGTTAAACTCCAGAATCACAGACCTAACAAAGCTATTGAGTCATATTCATAATTGCCCATGCTAATTTACTGTACTAAATAGGGGTGAGCACAGGGCCGGCCCTGAGCTCACAGGGGCTCAAAACGAACTTTCAAAATGAGGTCCCATACATAATGTAAAAAAATAAAACAAAAGTAAAATAAAAAATATGCCTCCACCAAGATTTGAACTAGGAACCTCTTGTGTGCAAGTCTAATGTAATAACCACTACACAACAATTGCTTTGTGATAAGAATGGTCCATGGTAAATACTAGTTCTATTTTCGGTACAAAATTATTTATATATTTAAACAAAAAAAAAATTTGGGCCATTCTGGCCCATGGGGTCCTGGACGGTCGCCCTGTCCGCCCTGGGCCAGGGCCGGTTCGATTTATTCGGTTTAAACTGAATCGAAATAGTCAAAATCGAATAAACCAAAATTAGACAAAACCGAAATCGAACCGAAATAAGTTATTTGGTTTGTTTGGTTGGACTATTACTATTGTTTAATAGATCGGACACAATATTGAATCGTGGTTAAATTATAATTTTATACACACATTTGTTGTATTTCAAAGTTGTGTCCAAAGTTGTGCTTCAAAACATATACATAGAATTGTTGTTTTCAAAATATACACATTTTCAATCACAAAATATCTATAGAATTAAAATATTTACATAATTTCGTAAATCTTATTCGATTTTCGGTTTCGGATCGAAATCCAAAATCGAATAAATTTTTTTAGTATTTTTAAAACCGAAAAAGAGCCGATTTTTTTCCAAACCGAATCGAATATCTTATTTGGTTCGATTCGATTTTCGATCCAAAATCGAATAATACTCACCCCTGGTACTAAGACCCCTTTTATGGATGTATTGTGAGAATTTCATAGTTACTTTTCACGGTAACTACTTTAAATCAATGAAATAAAAACATATTTAGGGTTGGTAACACACATTTCGGGTTTCGTCAAACACCTCTAACCAGCAGACTGACAACAGTCCAAACCTAAAAATTTGTAAGACAAATTTTTTTTTATATATATAACCTTTGATAATATTTTAAATATTAGTCCTCGTACGATATAACATAATAATTTATTTAGCGTAGATGGTTTCGGCTTTTACTTTTATGTGAAAGGACAATGATTCAAGGTTTTTTTAATGTATATATATTTTAGGAGGGGCGTCCTTTTTATTTATTTTTTCAGACAGAAACAATGGACTGATTATGCCCCAAACTAATGTGTTTAAGATGAAAGCTATTTTTTTGGGCCCTTGATAAAGGCACAAAAAATAAGACTCAGAGTTTGTTCGATTTTTTTTATAAGTTTTTCACTAAAAAAATTGACTCAGGATTAGCCTAAATATTTTTGACAGACCTTCCAATAGGTTGACCTGTCAAAATTTTGACAATCCTAAATAAAATATGCAGTTCAATGGACTGTCAAAATTTTGACAGTTCTACCTAAGAAAACATGTCAAATTTTTTTGGGTTTTATCTTTTCTTCCTGATACACTTTATGTCATATCACTGACACTTTATTTATTTTTCGCCGCTTCATCACTTATTCCGAGGAGTAGATCTTAGCCATGACTTCATGCGGCATGACTCTATGCGGCATGATCTCATGCGGCCAGGATTTGTCATGCGGCCTGACTTCTCATGCGGTCAAGATTGTTATGCGGCCTAGAGACCCATGCGACCCTGTTTGTTTGATCGAATATTTTTTTGATTCATGTGACCCAATATATAATTGGTAATTGGACTCAAATACTGTATCCATGCTGATACTACTATTGCCTGATAATTATTCATGTTTTTATGTGTACCGAGGTGCGATACATCGTGTCACGTGTTAAGTGATTATATTTGGGTTGTGCATCGAGAATATAATTCCAAATAATATGGAGGGATTGGCCACAGATACGATATAGAAAACATAATATGGAAGATTTTTCCATTTCTCATGCAAGGTGCACTTATAAAATATAATGGAACAAAATTTTGACAGTCCTAATAAATATTTAGGATAGTCCTGAGTAAATTTTTGAGTGAAAAACTTATAAAAAAAGTTGGGCCAGTTCCGATACTTTTTTTTAGTGTAGTGCCTTTATACACGGTCTTTTTCTGACTGAATGGGTTCGATTTTATAAAAAAAAAATAGTACATTTAGATGGGTGTTATGGATGTTTGCAAAAAAAAAAATGGCACCCACTAAGATGTCCTAATCTTAACTTGGACTTGATCCCGTAAAATGTGGATCTACGAAATAAAATATCAGTAATGAGCGGTCATCCATTAGATTACACCAATCAATTAGTCGGCAAAGCGCGTACTCGATTATTAACCGAAAACTCTTACCATTATTAGGATGTCACTTTCTTGGCGCTTAATTTGTCTTCTCTACTTAGTTTTGGAGTAAAACTTTGATACAGATGGCTGTATCAGAGTTTTGATATACTCACAGTATGATAAGTTGGGGTCCACTTGTCATTCAGTGACTGTATCAAAACTTTGATGTAACCATCTGTATTAAAGTTTTGGTTTCCAAATTCCTCTGGAGTTGATTGTGTTGCCAGTTGCATATCCCTCCTTAGGATGAGGTGAAGGGGTTGAGCATGCCCGACGCTCCGGAAATTTAACTTGTGTCCAGTTCGGGTTGGCATAGATCTGATCAAAGCCTGAGACCAGTCCAATCTGATCTTGCATTCGGGTCGGACTGAGTTCTCTTTTCGTCCTAGCCCTAGCATATACCTCTAATTCAAGTGGCTGAGATGTAAGACATCATCTCCCGAGGTTATGGGGTCCTAATTAGGGAAAAAGTAATTCAATTCCGCTAGGAATTAAATTGGTAATAAGTTGCGGGCCAGTATGGGTCACATAATAGCAGACGGTGGAGCAGGCCTTTGAGACGGAACGGGAGCGGACCTTCGTGCCGGGTTGTACCCTACGGGCTGGGTGTCTACGGGCATGTCACGTCTCTGGTCCAAAATACGTAGGATTATGATACATGCCAATGACAAGCTACGTATTAAGTGGATTCCAGACCAACTCAAATACGTATACGCCGTCCATGATTAGTATAACTATCACTATAACATAGCATCTTTATAACTCAATCTGCATAACAAAAGTATAAATAATAAACAATATGAATACTAGTCCGCAGCCTAATAAACATACTTACTCGAATATACTCGAAAGAAACAATATGAGCCTACAAACACTAGGTTATTAAGCAGTTACAAATAACATAATAAAATATATACTACGAAAGAACAAATACCTAAAACGGGGAGATAACCCTCAACAATACATCTAAGGAATGTAGCAAAACCAAATCACCCAACCTGAAAGAAATCCAAATCCTCAGAGGAACGTAGAAAGATACAAACAATATGTTATATAAACTAGAGTATATAAATATGCAAGGGTGTTCCTAACCATCTATGTGCTCATATTTGTGGACAATTTTCTCACACATTGACAGGTGTAGTCTCAAGTAAGATATGTACATATACTGCAAGCAGTCATCTGTGATCGTGCATAACGTTCGACGAACGTCAGAGACCAATATGATATCAAACTCATAAACTCTCATAGTTCCTCCAAATATTATGGTTCATCTATTTGGGTAGCCCATACACTTATTGATTGCCCTCTTCATTCCCAATAGAGTAACCAAGTCGTATACACAATATGTCCAGTTTGTAACTACTAGAATCTCTAACACACTAATCATATCAGTCGCGTTCTATCCATCACAAGTTCTATATCGATGATCAGTCAGATAGCATGGTCCGTGCCTTATCATGAATATCATATACCGTGTCATGTGTGTGTCAAGATCATGAAGATATAAAAATATCTCACAATCAATGGTAGTCTACTAACATATAAGTCGATATGCATAACATAAATATGAAACAAGTAAATCGACGAACTCCGCCGATCGCACCCAGATCTAGCTCATATGTCCAATTCTATATACAGGTAATAATAAACATGTAGCAGAAACATGATCATATGTTGAAATATAAATAATAGCAGTAAATACAACATGATATACTCGTTTGGAGTTTGGAAAGAGTTTGGACGACGAACTCATCGGATCAGGAATAACTCGAAAATAAAAGATGTACTGACGTCACCGGATGCCGAAAAAAATATCATCGATGCATCCATAATGGATGAGTTTCTCTGAAAAACCTACCCATAAGTCAAATTTGGACACATGGCAAAATATTACAGTTTTTGACCAAAACAAATTCGCAAGCGGAGCCACATTGTACCCAAAAATGTGCCAGGTTGACGTGCCCAAATTCAACAAGTTATATGTCAAACAATGTTAAAACAACGATATGATATCAACGGTACGTCCAGACTTGGATTTCGATAAGCCGTCCGTTGAATGTTCAGTAAGGAAGGCCAAAATGTTCTAACTACTTTGATCTCCTTGATAAAGCGAGTAAGAAAGGCACAGGATAAAAATGCTCTTCACTCTCCTTTGTAGGAAGACACACACTGGTTAAATCAGTGATGGCCTAACGGTCGCCTTCGAACTCCTTTACTCCGCCCTCTCATCTTTTAAGAAGATTATTTAAGGATTGACTTAAGAAGAGCGAGCAAAGGAAGAATGGAGCCATATCGAGTGAACTCTCATGATCCTTTACACCTAGAGACATTACTAGTTCTCAAATAGAAAATGATCCCATCACGAGTCAAGCAGGCTATTGGATCGTAGGGCCCATGATACGACTATCCGGTTGACTGTCTCAAAATCGGACAATACTTAGGCCACCAGACAAGTCAGACACTGCGAATCCCACGACGCAAATTTTGTCGTGACACGATTAACGTACATAAACTAATTACAAATTTTTCGAAAATTCCGATATGTTGATTTTGGACAGATATGGGCTAAGTTCGTCACGCACACGCAACCAATTCAAAATTTGTCAAATTTTAGACGTCGACAATACCGTACACGCCTTTCCAATCTCGCAATAATTCGGACCGTTCGATCTTATCAAAGTACTCGATTTCAAACCTAATATTCGCTCAACAAGCTTGTAGCATATTGTCGATATGTTGGTGGTATGTTTTGTGCGCACAAGATTTGTGCCAAAACTCGCTGGAAATATTTTTCACTTCGTCGAATATCGTCGGTATACCGATACCACTGATACCCCTAAAAAAATCTCTCATAATGATTTCAAACTGAGTGTCGTCTGCCGATTTCAAATTTTTATACTTCTTTACCACACGAATGTCGCTCGTCGCAATTCTAGACGTTTTCCACGTAGGAAAGAAACTTAACCCCAACATTAAATAGATGTAAAACAGTAATTTTTTTTTAAGAAAGATGATAAAATCGCAGACACCCCAAACATCAATATCTTGTTGGTGTCCCTTTGTGACATGTATTGGAAAGGGCACAAACACTACATAATACTAGGGTGTATGTCAAAATATGTATGATATCAAGTTTCTATATTCAGGTTAGAAGTCATTACTGTGATATCCTTAGGATATATACTTGTCCTTAGGTCGTAGGCCAACTACAAATCTATATATAGACAGGGATAGTTAAATGATATGTTTGCTACTCTAAACAACTAAAAACTAACGGAAAATTTGAGTGAGAACATAAAAGTTTAATATATTTATAAAAAAAACATAAAAGTTTCTAAATTTACATCAAAAGCATTAAAACGTCCTTCGGAAGGACGTTTTACGCTTTTTCGTTAGCTTCCGTTAACGGTTTTAATTAGACATTAAAAAAAAATAAATAAAAAATATAAAACGTCCTTCCGAAGGACGTTTTATATTTTTATTTTATTTTAATATTTTCTCTCCTCTCTCTTCTCTCCTCTCTCTCTCCCCTCTCTCATCTCTCTCCTCTCCTCTCTCTCCTACTCAAAGTAATATATATATATATATATATATATATATATATATATATATATATAAATATATATTTTACTTTGCTGAGAATATATATATATATATATATATATATATATATATATATATATATATATATATATATAAATATATATTTTACTTTGCTGAGAATATATATATATATATATATATATATATATATATATATATATATATATATATATATATATATATATATATTCTGATTTTTTCTTAAAGCAGGTATTGCAGCAATCCGTACCCGAAGGAGGAGCACTACCGGGTGTGCAACTGGTGCTTAAGAGAGGAAGGGGGCAGATCCTCGGCTCGTGAATCCGCCACCGGCAACAACAACATCTCCTCGACATCCGGTGGTGCTAACCGAGACGGCCTGGGAGGAGTCATGTTGCACCGGGGTTCCTTCTCGACGTCGGACATGAACAAGCCCATCAAGAAGCAAGCGGTGCCCAAGAGGTCAAAGTCTTTTTTTTTATTTTTTTTATTTTTTTAATTTTTTTTAATTTTTTAATTTATTTTTAATTTTTTAATTTTTAATTAATTTTTAATTTTTTCCCGAAAAAAAAAATAAAAAAAATGTAAAACGCCCTTCTACATTTTTTTTAATTTTTTATTATTTTTTTAATATTTTATTAATATTTTATTAATATTTTATTAATATTTTATTTTTTTTGGGAAAAAAAATATTAAAAAAATGTAAAACACCCTTCACAAGGGCGTTTTACATTATTTTAAATTTTTTATTTTTTTAAATTTTTTTTAATTTTTTATTAATTTTTTAATTTTTATTAATTTTTTAGGAAAAAAAAATATTAAAAAAAATGTAAAACGCCCTTCACAAGGGCGTTTTACATTTTTTTAAATTTGTTTATATTTTTTTAAATTTTTTTAAATTTTTTTTAAATTTTTATTAATTTTTTATTAATTTATTAATTTTTTATCAATTTTTTAATTTTTTTTTGGAAAAAAAAATATTAAAAAAATATAAAACGCCCTTCACAAGGACGTTTTATATTTTTTAATATTTTATTATTATTTTTTTATTATTTATTTTTTTCTCTCTTCTCTCTCACACACTCTCTCTCTCTCTCTCTCACTCACACTCTCTCTTTTCGCCTGATGGCTGCCCATTGGAAGGAGAGCCGGAAGAAAAAAAAAAAAAAAAAAGGAAAACGCCCATTGGAAGGACGTTTTTCCTAAGAAAAATGCCCTTCCAATGGGCGTTTTCCTTTAAATAATAATTTTTTTTTTTCCAGAGGACTTCTCTCTCCTCTCCTCAGACTGCTCTCTCTCTCTCTCCCCTCTTCTCAGACTTCCCTCTCCTCTGTCCCTCTCCACTCAGCTCTCCTCTCTCCCTCTCCTCTCTCCCTTTCCGCTCCCCTCCCCTACCGCTCTTCTCTCTCCGCTCCCCTCTCCCTCTCCCTCTCCCTCTCCCTCTCCGCTCTCTTTTAAATATATATTATTTGACTGGGAGAGAGGAGAGGAGAGGAGAGGAGAGGAGAGTTTGAGAGAGAGAGAGAGAGGAGAGGAGAGGAGGGGAGGGGGAAAGAGAGGAGGAGAGAGAGGGGAGGAGAGAGAGGGGAGCGGGCGGACACAGGAGAGAAGAGAGAGGAGAGAAGAGAGAGGAGAGAGAAGAAAAAAAAAATATATAAAACGTCCTTTTGAAGGGCGTTTTCTATTATTTTATTTATAAAATTTTTTTCTTTTCTCCTCCGTTAACGGAGTAAAAATTCATCGACGGAAAAGCGTAAAACGCCCTTCCGAAGGACGTTTTAATACTTTTGTTGTAAATTTAGAAACTTTTATGTTTTTTTTATAAATATATTAAACTTTTATGCTCTCACTGAAATTTTTCGAAAAACTAAACATGTTAAAGATATAAACTATTACACTTTTCTTACCGATTCCTAATTATGTTAGTATCCTTCAAACATAGGTTCTATGTACCCTTAGCTCATAGGGGTTCGAAGATTCCACCCTTAGTTCTATATACCCAAACAACCATCCAAAGATAGGAGAAACACCGGTTCTACTTCTCCATAATCTGTGTATCGGCTGATATCGATTCGATACGGTCGATACTAATACGATTTGGTATGTTCCGATCCAATATTCAATACTGACCGATATCGATATCGGAAATCCTTTTTTCGGTCAATTCAACAAAGAAAATTGAACGAAAAAGACCAATTAGCAAGAGTGTAAAAGCATAGTATACAAGGACGGACCTACATGGGGGGTGAGTGGGGGCAGTTGTTCCCACGTAATTTTTGCTTCTGAGTTAAATATTCATGTTCTTTTTAAATTTTCTTCATCAATTTTATGTTTTTTCTATCTGAAATTTGTAATTTTCAATTTCTATATACATATTTACATCAGATTTTACTTTTTTTTTTTGTAATTTTTATTTTTGTCCCTCCTATTTTTTTTTTCTAAACTTGAGACGAGACTGGACATATATGAAAAAAATAGTTAATATTATTATGCATCAATTTTTAATTTAATAATATTAAGCAAGCTTATGTAATCACATGACAAAACATCTAATTTTTTCATAAAACTTTAATGTACCTAATTTTATTTAACAAAAATTTGAACTTTTTTTTACATTTGAGGTTGACTCTGCACTTTTAAATTGATGTGTCCTCTCCTGATAGTAAGTTTGTAAAAGCATATAAACAAGAAAAACTTATCTATCGTATGTAAACCAATTGGCAAGAGTAACTACTACTTAATGAAATTTTAAAACTACTAAAAAATAACACCGAAAATACTTAAGATTATATCTAAATATCTAAAATATATTTTATAAAATATTAATAATTATTTGTTCGATATTTTGATTCAAAATTGTCGAAACCGGGGATTCCGATATCATAGAAAATGTCCGATACCGACACTTCGAACCTTGATATTGATGTTCCCTTTTGCTAACCCGACAAACACGCAGGGTCACATTCTTGTCGGATCATAAATCTCTCCACTGATTAATGATCATATGCTTCATGAGGAGTCATTGTACTGATAGTGATATCTATACTATATATATAACAAGAGAAGGTTTTCAGTGGAAGTTTGGTTTCAATTTTTTTTTCGATTTTTTTCGTATAAAGTAATAAATTTATATAAAATTATAAGAAAAGAAAAAAGTTGAGAGTAATTGCAGAGAGAGGACTACTCGCCAACTGAGTTGGCGGGACGCACTCCTCGAGAGGCCACTCGCCAACTCAGTTGGCGGGACGCAGTCCACGAGAGATTGCTCGCCAACTGAGTTGGCGGGACGCAGTCCACGAGAGACCGCCCGCCAACTCAGTTGGCGGGCCACTGTCTCTCCTCTCTTCGGATTCCTGACTCTTCCCCTTCCTCGGAGACCACCCACCCACGACCGCTCCCCTTCTCTCGGAGACCCCCCTATCCCCTCAACTTCCCCCCATCCCCTCCCCTTCCCTCCCTATAAACACCCCCCACTACCGAAGCCTCCTCCTCACACATTCTTCTCCTCCTCCTCCTTACTCACAGTAATCCTCTTCCTCCTCCTCCTCCTCCTCCTCACATCTTATAATTAACATTTTTGGAGATGGCTACCCACAATGACGGTCGTATTCCTGGCGGACCGACTATCCAGCTTATTATTAAGCAACGTGAAGACCACATTTCTAGTCAGATATTTACTGGCGAGGTAATTTTTAAAATTACAAGTTTTCAACTTTAGTAATTTACACACAAAATATAATGTATATATTTTTTTATAGTTATACGACCATGATTTTGGTTTACGAATCCGGATCCATGTACATTGGTGGACCGAAAGAAATTATCGTACGTGGGAGCTAAATTCGGTCCAAAAGGCTTTGGATGAATCCTTTGGATTCCACTATATAGATCGTGTTAGATATTTAATCCACGATCTTCATTTAGTTGTAAGTCTTGCGGAGCGTTGGTGGCCCGAACGCAACACTTTCCAACTCCCATTCGGCGAGATGACGATCACCCTTTTTGATGTGGAAAATATACTAGGGTTACCTATTAAAGGTAACGCTACATATTTTGATCCGTACTTAAAGGGATCTGATCTGATCAGGAGGTATCTCGATGTTAGCCCTCCATCAGGTATAAAAGACGACAATTTTGTGAAGTTTACATGGCTCCGTGGCAACTTCATGGACCTACATCACACTATTGACGGGGTGATTGATGTAGATGAAATGCGGTTATGTATTTTTATTAGTAAATTTATTTATGACTTAATTTAGTGTCTATATAACACTTAATATATCCAGGTCATTCGTTGCACTAGAGCGTATCTGCTCTGTTTATGTGGTGCAATTCTATTTTCCGATGCATCGAAAAATATGGTAAATGTGCAGCTTCTACCATTCTTGGATAATTTGACAAAACCTACTGAGCATGCGTGGGGAGCTGCTACTCTTGCCTTTTTATACGCCAATCTGACAGAATTTGTGAGATCCAATCGCAAAAGTATTTGTGGATGTATTTCACTGATTCAGGTATGAATGAAAGACCTTAAAAAGTTAGAGTAATTTTATACGCAAATTTTGTTTGTACTAATGTCATATTTTTGTTTTATAGTTCTGGTCCTACGAGCACTTCTATATTGGTAGGCCTGTTACTAGCATTCTCAGTGATATTGGAGTATTTTCAGTTGCTATGCGCTGGTCTACAGATGTAGTGGATTATCAACACTACCAATACATGAGTGTATCACTTTATCGTAGCCAATTTGATACACTGCAGTATCATGAGGTAATTTTTAAATATGCAATAAATATCTTTAAATTATTTAAGTTTTGATCGTAGATAAACATCACATCTAATTGATACAATATCTTTAAACAGGTTACCTGGTTACCTTACTCATTTGAACCTGATGCTCCAGAAATCAAGAGGACATCATATGCATTTACTTTACACAGATCTCATATTATATATGATCGGTTCACCATGTACCATCCGGCATATCGTGTTCTTCGGCAATTCAAAATGAGCCCAATAATTTTCGATGATCCACCGACAGTCGGTTATGAGGCATCAAATGCATTATAACGAATCCTTGGTCTCGTTGCTGACTGGAATAATCGGTTCGAGAATTATAGTGTGAGGGACATGTCTCCCAGACTAAATTCTGCTGAGGAATGTAAGTTATAAGTTACTTATTATTCGTATTAATTTAGTGTAAATAGTTTGCTAAAATTTTGTTTACATTTTGCAGACATGGGTAGCCTGGACTATAGGCAATGGTGGGGATGTCCTCTTATGAGCAACCGAGTATACCACTATGAGGAGCAAAGGTTCAAGAGTAGATCCGTAGATGATTCTACTTTGCGTGCTTTTGCCGATGGAATGTATGATTTGGTATGACTTCATTATACTTTCAAAAATACATATACATAGATATGATAAATATATTAATTTACAAGTTTCAAATTTCAGAGTGGTGTATACCGACAACATCTACAACGACCTCATAGAAACCTTTCCCCAGACAGTCGGCGTCTTATGGAGGAACTTGTGACTCGTGTTGAGCATCTGGGTATTGGACGGGAACCGAAAATGCCTCCAGTACAATCTCGTCTTCCACCGGACTATCCGACCGGCTTAGTACGACAGAGACACTCTCGTCGTCGTCGGAGGGATACTGTAGAGGACCATTATGCTGGAGCGGGCCCGAGTGACCAGTATGCTGGAGGGAGCCTGAGTTACCAGTATGCTGGAGCGGGCCCGAGTGACCAGTATGCTGGAGCGGGCCCGAGTGACCAGTATGCTGGAGCGGGTCCGAGTTACCAGACTGTTGGAGATAAAAGCTACCAGATATTCGCACAATTTTTTTCGACTCCATCAGCACCGCTGCCTACCCAAACTCAACAAGACGAGGACGAGGATGAGTAGATAATTTGTAACGTTGTATGATTACAATATTTGTATAATTTGTAATAGTTTTTTATTACAATATTTGGGTATTGAACAATTCTATTTTACTCTCTCGGTTGACTAGTACATCTTCTTCGGTTGTGTCTCATAGCACCACAATTACTGCAACGTAGATCTCTCGTCGATGAATCCCGGGGTTTGATGCGGTTCTTCTTTGGTCTTCCGGCTTTGCGTCTTACATCTGGCACCCCAATTTGTCCTCTTACCAAAGGAGCTTGGATCTTGTAGGGAACTGGAATTGGCTCCATTTTTGGTGCGTATACACTTTTCAAGGTTTTCGTCGAAAATACTGCAGGATAAAAATTATCAATACTAATATTGCAATATCTACAAACAAAATATGCATGTATACATGGTATATAAGTATGGTACCATCTAAAACATGTACAAGATCTGTCAGTTATATTAACAATATAGGTTCTACTTGTTGCCCGGTCTATTATTTAAAACTTATAACTATCAATAGCTAATATTTCTAAGCGATTCTTCTCTTTTATAATAGAAGCCATGTTCTTTAACATCTTCGGACAATAATTTGTGTCTATATTTTCAGCATTCTTTCTACGATTGTCATGAAGTGTAATAATCTTGGCTCTAATACCATCGAGAAGTATTGATATTGGCTTATCTCGTAATTTCTTAATCCAACTATTGAAACATTCAGCAAAATTAGAAGTGTTAATATCTAATCTAGGACAAGTAGCATACGTTGTTATCCAATATTCAAATCGACGACTTTCATCGTTTACACCAATAAGCCAATCGTACAAAATTATGTTCTCGGCTTTAATTATATCAAACACACTCTCTGTTGTCACGCCCCAGTCCCAAAATACCGAGGACTGGACACGTGGCAATGGCCAGCAGCACGCACCGATGGTCAAACCCAATTTAATGGATCCATCGGGCATACTTAAGCTGTATTACAACAGTCAGGGTTTTACTATTCTCATCCACAGATATAAGATAGCAACAGCAGAAAAGAAATATTAAACAACAACAGTCAAAGTAAATAAAATCGGAGAACAATCCGATATTAAGTCTGTTTACACAAGTTCTCAAAGAAAGGAAATAAATAGTTCAATTAAACAGGAAATAAAGAGTTTAATGAAACAGGAAATAAAGTCTATTTGCCATAAAGACTGAGCATGGCGAAGCAATTGTTCAGGAGAAGTCCTCAGTGATCACCTCGTCCTCAGGTTCAGGTACTGCTCCGAGTAGTGCCCCTGTTCCGTATACCTCTGGGTAGATCTCGTCTGCTAAATCTGGGGATATAATCCATTCCAGGTCCTCAGGGGACATAGCAAGGTACAGAAAACACAAGCCAAAATAAATGCAGTAAAGTAAATAAGGGAACAATAGGGTCAACTATATAACCTTCTATGTGATATGCAAGTTGAGAGCATCACTAGAACTTAGGCTGATACCACTACAAGCTCTGTGTCGGGGAGCCGGTAGCGGAGTATACTATGAATTTTACTATGTGTTTACTATGGATTTATATATATAATCAGCCTGTAGCCTGTGTGTCTCTCCCCACCCAATGTAACCACACGTCCCATGTCCATGTCACGTGAGATCATATCTAATGCAGTGAGTCATATTATGTCTATGAATATAACATCTAGGAATATAATGTCTAGACCAATCCTGCAACCTACACAGAATCACCTTGAATATTTCAGGAAGATTCTGTTTCATGATCTGTGTCAGGTGTCCTGGGTATAACGTACTTGATAATGCAAGTACAAGAATATAAATGTCACGATATCCATCTCTAATTTGACATTGCACAACCCCGCGTACGGTGTTGGCACCCGACTATAATCGGACGCTAAGCAAGTCACACGGCCCTAGGGTTGAGCATGTACAACAGTTAATTAAATCCAAGTACTATGTAATAAAGACTGCAAGTTGGCAAGGTACACTTGCCTGGGTTTTCAGCTCCAATTATCGCTCTGGCTACAGCTGGATTTGCAGACAGTACTCCGGTTGCTGAAATAGATATCACCATCAGGTTCAGAAAATATTAATCAGCTAGGAACGCCTGTCCTTGAGTCCAATTTGGAGACAAGGGCAAAAATGTCATTTTCGGGTCAAGGCGGGGTCCAAATGTGGGCCGCTTTGCACCGAAAACTGGGTCAGGGTCAAAGGTCTCCAAATCAGTCCAACTTAGTGTCAATATGTCAGGAACGATGATACGAACCCAACGGAACTTCCAGAATTGGATTTCGATGAGCCGTTCTCAAAATCGCCCGTCGGGTAGAGCCTGTGGGGCCCACGACACGCGATTTTGTCAACGTTCTCAGAATCTAACCAAACTTGGCTCACAGGACCAGCGTATTGCTACGAGTCCGATGGCATAAGTTTCGTCTCGATCTGACGTGTATACACTAAGTTACAGCAAATTACAAAAAAGTCGGATACGGGGCGATGTCCGCGGATACGCACTGATTCCGGTGTGCACGCACATCCAAATCATCTTCTGCGAAATCCTGCACGTCCGTATCGACGATGCGCACGTATCGGTGAAGACCGCACGCGACCAAGTCGTCCCGTTTGGCGGGGCGTACTTAGTTCCGGGGTGAAACAGGGTCTGGTTTTCCTGTTTTTGGATCGTGGTGTGCGATCACCACAGGACGCGATGCCCCGAGCGGTTTGTCCGGGCACCGAGAGGGTCATACAGGCTACGCGATACAATTTATGAAATTAAAATCAGAGCTACGAGCAAGAAGTTATGGGTACCTGAACAGGGTCTGAAATAGCGTATAAATCGTGTCCTGCTCGTGTCCGACACGCGTCCAAAAACTAGGGTTATGATTCACTGTGTCCGAGTCTGAGGATCCTGTGTCCGTGTCTACTGTTGGCGGACACAGCAGAGGCGGCTCAGGGCTGAGGGCAGCGGGCGGTTCGAGCTCGGGTCTCCGGCGAATGGGCGGAGCGTCGGCCGGCGGGCTGAAGGTGGGTTCGTCGGCTAGGGTTCCGTCCAGGGGATGAGCTCGTCGGCTAGGCGGCTTATATAGAGGCGGAGAGGGAGCGGCCGGTGAGGGGATGCGAAGCGAAGGGGCGGGGACGCGAGCGGGCGGCGGCGACGGGTTCAGGAAGCCGGAGCGGCGCGACCGTTCGCCGGAGAAGAATCGCCAGGGTCGTCGGGTTGGGAGGGATTAAGTTAACGGGTTATCGGGTGGTAATGGGTCGGGTCGGGTCAGGTGGATCCGGCCCGATCCAATTAAATTTGAATACGGGTCGGGTTCTTAGCGGGTCGGGTCTGACCCGGATCCGACCCGCTAGCTGAGCGGTCCGGGTTGGTCAGACCGGCCGGTCCGGTTCGGTTCAGTCTCAGGGTTTGGGTTTGGTCTATTATATTGGTTTAATTAATCAGTTAAATTTTAACAATAGTTTTTAATGCTTTAAAAATTCATCCGAAATCCAATAAATTCCCGAAAAATTATCCCATGTCCGGTTTTTAATTTTACACTAGAAAATATAATTTTTAGCATATTTTATTATTATTTATTATCATTTAAAAATTATTTAATAATTCAAACACCTGTATTTAATTTCAGAAAATTCTCAAAAATTCCAGAAAATTGTGGAAAATCCAAAAATTAAAATTCTTGAAAATCAGGGGGATTACATCTGCATCCATTTTATTATATGATATAGCAAGTGAGTCTAACAAGTGTTGAAATACTTGTTCTTTGGTAACTTTTTCATGTTTTGTTTAAAATATTGAATACAAAACAAATAAGGAGATGCATAAAAAATAGCACGAACAACATTTATTAATCCCTTTTGCTTGTCAGATATAAATAAAATTGTACTCCAATCATTAAAACAACTTTCAAAAGATATTTTAGGAGAATTTAAAAACCAAGACCAAGAATCACTATTCTCACCTTCAGCAACAACATAAGCTATAGGATATAATTGATAGTTAGGATCGTGAGCACAAGCAATAAATAAGATACCTTGATATTTAGACGAAAGAAATGTAGCATCAGTACTAATAATTGGTAAACACCCCCTTAAAAATTCATCAATACATGACTTAAAACAAATAAAAATTCGTTGGAAGCTATTATTTTCGACAGTTTTAATAAAACATGTACTACCTGGATTTGTCTCCATAATTCTATAATAATACTCCTCAAGACTAGCGTATGCCTCTGTAAACTCCCTCGACCAGATTTCAGTAATTTAGGATTAGTTTAGACTAATTAGAATTGTGCAACATTTTAAAAAAAAATTTATTTATTATATATTCTATTGTTTGTACACCTGTTTATTACATAATTAATTAGGGCATCCCACTAGCTATTAAACCCTAAATAAATTTCACATACCTGCCCTAGACTTGTTAGACTACATTTTCTGTATTTTTAGCAACTTCCAAAAACCTTGTTTGGTGCTTCATTTTATTTATTTCCTATTTAAATTTCTGCTCTTTACCCACCTCTGTACCCTAGTGATTTGAGGACCAGTAGACACCTGTTTTGCTCAACCAAAAATACGATAATATTCTACTCTAATTGTATTACAATTATCGTATTGACACCGTAAAAAAATTATGACCCTAACAGCCTCAGAATAATTAGTGAACACCGTGCGCAGTATTTATTAAATAATAAAAACGATGACCCGTATCACCTGCAGAATCAGACCCTGCATCTGCCCAAACTCACCCCACACTGTCCAAAACATTTTCCCTAGCTATTCCCCCCATTTTTGTACAATTTAGAAATTCGGAAAATCAGTATTTAAAATCAGGTAAATTGCGAAATTACGTAAAATACTAAATTCATGCTTTTATGCAAATATTGAAAAGTTAAGGGTTTTTATGCAAAATTGCATGCTAGGTGGCCTAATCCTATTGACTAGACCATAGGTGTGTGGAACCCACCCATAATTTCCAGAAAATACCCCTGAAGTTGCCATTAATTACGAAATTGTCATCCACCCCAAACCCCTATAAAACCCGACCCCCCCTCTCTTCAAACACTCACAGCCACCACCTCCGACCACCGCCTCCGGCCACACCCTGCCCGACCCACCGCCCTGACCCCCTCTCCCTTCCGGCCAAGCCCCGCCGCCTGAGCCACCCTCCTCCGCCGGCCACAGCCTCCACAAACACCCCACTCCCTCACTGCTACCCACAGCCACCACCACCCGAGCCACCTCCCCCGCCGCCTCCGGCCACCGTGCACCGCCACCACCACCCCCACTCGACTCGCCCCGACCTCCCCTACCTACCACCACCACCTCACCTCCCCACGACATCCCCTCCGACCGCCCTAGCCCCCGCAGCAGTCACCACCCCTAACCCAAGCTACTGCCACTCCTTCCTCCGACGGCCTCCAGCCACCGCCACCGCCGTCGTGGACCTCCGCCACCACCACCAACCTCACCGCCACTCCTCCCTCCACCGTTCCCTCACCCTGCACCGCCGTCCCCTCCGCCGCAGCCGCCGCTATCGCCTGCACAAGCTGCTGCTGCTGCAGTTGCTGCTAGCAGTCACTGCTGCTGCTACAGCTCCTCCGGCCACCTCCGGCTGCCTCCGCCGCCGTCCTCTCGTCGGCGACACCGTGTGGGACCCCCCTGCCAGTAGGTATAAACCCTAACCCTATATATATATGTATATACGTATATAAGTATATGTATATGTATATGTATATATATATGTATATATATATATGATATATATATATGTATATTTAAATATATATGTATTATATTATTATACTATATAGTATAATATTACTATATACATGTATGTTACTATAATATATGTATATGTATACTATGTATTTATATATGTATATTTACATGTATATATAAACTATGTATATATATGTATGTAATATATAAATATATATGCTATGTATATATTATATATATATGTATATAATATATATATTTAAATATATATTATGTACTATATAATAATTATATTATTCACTGTGAATATACACAGTATATATATATGTATACATATGCTATGCATTTTCCTTTATTTCATTTTCTGCATTTATTATAATTCCTACACTATTCATATATGTATATATATATATATATATATCTATATATATATTTTATCTATAAATATTATTCAGCTGGATATTACAGCCTATTTATATATGTATATTTATAATTATTAACAGTGGTCACATATAGACCCTGATACTATTTTATATTATAATTGCTGAATAGTACAGCACTTATATACGTATTAAATTTCTATACTGTCATTTCAATTTACCTATATATCTATATAATCAGTGGATATACCCTGATAATATATATGTATTTATTTTCTGCCCTGTCATTTAAATTATAATCAGTGGATATACCCTGATAATATATATGTATTTATTTTCTGCCCTGTCATTTAAATTATAATCAGTGGATACACCCTGATAATATTATTATATTATAATATTTATGACAGTGGATATACCCTGCTACTATATATTTATACCTGCTTTTATCTGTTCCTTATATACTATATATACTATTATATATCATATTTATATATATATACCTACCATATATAACTACATTATATATGTGTATATATATGCTTTATATATTATAACCATGATATTTACAAACACTGTCTATTTTAACAGAAACCAACTACAGCACAGCAAGTGACCCCCTGTCACAAGCACCCTCAACCCTGACTGTGAGATCAGGTTTTCAGTACTATCAGGGAGTAGGCAAGTATACCTTGCCAAGTTTAATGTTTAAATTCTTAAATATTGTTCTATGCTTCTTGTTTCTGAAATTCATATACTATGAGTACCAGAGACTGCCTCTGGAACAGTCAACTAATACATTGACGATTAGTGTAAATAACTTAGCATTACAGACTCACCAACAGCTGTGAGAGTATTTTGATATTCTCCTAGACCCTATCACGGGAACACGCAACATGGTTGCATTACATATTGGGATGCGAGCTGCGTATGTGATTAGCTACCAGTACGTGTGACCCGCATCACGGATTAGAATAACTCAGGAAATACACGATTTGACATTTAGTTTCATTGGGATGGGAAAGATAACTAGTAGACGTATGGGACATCCCCTCCATATATGATTTATACCTTCGTACCATGCTCCTCGAAGATGGTCGATTGCAGAGCTACCCGTGAGTCCGGGGGCATACGACACATATACTAGCCAGTCGCCACGATTGGTGAAATTCGTCAGCGTATGTCTAGCCACACATTTCCATGCGTACTACAAGGTCTTTATTTGCATTTCACATAAAATGGTTAGCACCCTGTATTTATTTCCTTTATTCAGTATTTACATACATGGCATGTCATTTTCTGTATCTTGTTATGTCCCACTGAGGACCTGGTTTCCTGCCAGATCTAGACGAGGCTTTCTACCCTACTGTGTACGGCCCCGATCAGGAGGCCAGATGTGCTACCGAGGAGGAGCTCGAGGAGACACCCTCAGAGTATACTTGATCCTAGAGGCCTGCCACCTGGAGATGGAGATCTTTTGCTCAGATAGACGCTACTTAGTCTATCTAATTTTTCTGCGCTATTATCAGTTTTTGTAGTAGGCTTGTATTCCCACCAGTTGTGTACTGTATCAGACTCAGTTTTATATATATATTCAGCACTTGCTTTTCTGACATTTTGTTGTGGATGAGATAGATACACCTGTTTTATACTTGTAGTATTTTAGGACAGCGTAGCACGTTCCTTTGGGTCCATCAAAGTGGATTAAGCCCTTAGTGACGTGTCAGCTGGCCAGTGGCACGTGGCCTAGTTCCTGATATTTTGGGACTGGGGCGTGACACGGTTTTAGTGGTGGCCCATGCAGGTCTATCTTTTCATTGCTAGTGGTATGATAACATTCCCAGCAAGCCTGCAATAGGATAGAAACATTAGGTCTCATCCTCACTGACACCATTTTTTTTAAATTTTTTTTATATATTTGCATCTTGCTTGATTATCAATTATTATCTCTTTTGTGTTTTAATTACTCTATTTTCTTCAGAAATATGGACATACCCGGGAAACCTGCGAATAATGGGGCTGACCAAGCCACAAACACCTCGCCAAGTGTCCAAGGAACCCCGTCCAATCACCAGAATTCTGGAGAGGAGACAACACCGCAGGCGGAGACACCATTGCCTCTGCCTCCAGCCTTGCCAATCCTAATGCCACAGCTTGAGGGTCAATCTCAAATATTGCAGTTCCTCCAAACGATGTTGCAGAACCAGTGGCAACAGACTGAGGCCCTGAGACAGTCTCAGTGGCAGCAGACTGAAGCTCTGCGACAGACTCTGATGACGGCTTTGGAGAGAGCTACTACTCCGGCACCCGCACCTGTCCAACCAGCGGGCACAGTTCGAGGCTTCCGCCAAATGAGCCCGAGAGACTTCAAAGGCAACGAAACTCCTGAGGAGATCTCCGACTGGATCTCCAACACCGAAATGCTGCTAGAAGGATCGCAACTCACCCCCGACCTATGGATGACCGCTGTAAGGGGCCAACTTCTTGGCAACGCCCATCACTGGTGGGAATCCATAGAGCGCAGCGTCGGCAAAGACCAAACTTGGCAACAATTCTTGGAGCACTTCAACGCCAAGTACTTTCCAGCGACAGTCCAGAATGCCCTATACTCTCAATTCCTGCACCTGGAGCAGGGAAATATGACTGTCGATGCTTACGACGCGGAGTTTAGCCGACTAAGTCATTTCGGTGCTGATCTGATCCCGAACGAGCTGAGGAAGGCTAAAAGATTCCACCATGGCCTTAACTACGAGCTCCAGAGGTACACAACAATGCAGTCAAGAATCTCCTACAACGAGGTTCTTACCGAAGCGAGGGAGCAAGAAGCAATTGGCCGAGGAGCCAGACGTTCAAATCCAACCTTCCCGGCCAAGAATCAGCAAGGAGCAGGAGGACCTATACGTCGTCCCCAATATCAGACTCAGCAGACAACGGGGCCCTACCAGAAGAAGGAGCTTCCGACTTGTCACTTTTGTGGCAAGAAAGGACATTGGGTTAGTGACTACAGAAAGAAGCTGGGATTATGCCTGCTATGTGGAGCTAAAAATCATATGGCCAGAGACTGCCCACAACGTAGAGGTGCAGCACCTCAGCAAGGCCAGAAGCCAGGAGCACAAGCCCAGAAGATGCTACCCTCCACATCAGGAGGATATCAGCGAGGAGCACCCTACTCAGGAAGCCCAGTTCAAGGCCAGACAACAACCTGGAGGGCAAAGGCACGGACAAGCCTTTGCGTTAGCTGCAGTTGCAGAAGAGCCTGAAGGGGAAACTATATCAGGTACCATTTTAGTTGCATCATTACCTGCAACTGTATTATTCGATTCTGGGGCTACTTTGTCTTTCATATCCAGTAGTTTCGTAGCCATGCACAAGCTATCCACTTTCCCGCTACCCAAGTGTTGGAAAATACTTACTGGAGGAGGTATTGTTCCAGTTACCAACATTATCGAAATCTGCCCGGTAGTTGTTTGTAGTAGAGGACTAAGAGCGCGATTTTTGGTACTCCCCATGCCAAATTTCGACGTTATCTTAGGCATGGACTGGCTAAGCCAGAACGATGCTATCTTAGACTGCCGTAAGGGTAGTGTTATCTTTAGACCCCCAGATCACCCAGAGTTCGAATATGTCCGAGGTACCATCGAGCAAGGAGTAGGCCAGACTCCTAAAGCTTACATGGCGATGGAGACAGCACTTCCATCAGTTATAGCAGAGTTCGCGGACGTATTTCCAGAAGAATTGCCAGGCCTACCGCCTGACAGAGAAGTGGAGTTCATTATTGAACTAATTCCCGGAGCTGCACCAGTATCCTCCAATGTATACCGACTGGCAAAGAAGGAGCTTGACGAGCTGAAGCTTCAACTGGAGGAATTACAGATCAAGGGATTTGTTCGTCCTAGTGCATCACCCTGGGGAGCACCAGTGCTGTTTGTACCGAAGAAGGACGGAACATATCGCATGTGTATTGATTACAGAGCCCTCAATGCTCTAACAATCAAAAACAAGTATCCCTTGCCGAGAATTGACGACCTGTTCGATCAACTAATAGGAGCCGTGGTATTCTCGAAGATAGACTTGAGATCATGCTATCATCAGGTCAAGGTACGCAGAGAAGACATTCCAAAGACAGCATTCAGGACTCGTTATGGTCATTACGAGTTTCTGGTGATGCCATTTGGACTGACTAATGCACCTGCTGTATTCATGAACTTGATGAACCGAGTCTTCCATTAATATCTGGACCAATTCGTGGTAGTCTTCATCGACGACATTCTGGTGTATTCGAAGAGCCACGAGGAACATGAGGAGCACTTAAGACTGGTACTAGAGACGCTGAGACGGGAGAGCCTTTATGCCAAGATGAGCAAGTGTAAATTTTTCCTTGATCGTGTTGCTTTTCTTGGGCACGTGATCACAGGAGAAGGCATCTCGGTGGACCCTGCAAAGATTTCATCTGTGGAGACATGGCCAACTCTGACCAATGTCTCAGAGGTGAGAAGCTTTCTAGGACTTACCGGATATTACCGGAGGTTCGTAGAAAACTTTGCAAGAATCTCGGAGCCGATTACTCGCCTTACCCGCAAGGAGCAGGAGTTCTTATGGACTGAAGAATGCCAGATAGCTTTTGATGAGTTGAAGAAGCGTCTAACTACAGCCCCCATCTTGACTATACCATCTGGATCCGGAGGTTTCGTCATCTATAGCGATGCATCCGGAAAAGGATTTGGTTGTGTCCTAATACAACATGGGAAGGTTGTAGCTTATGTCTCAAGACAGTTGAGGACTCATGAGAAGAATTACCCCACTCACGACCTAGAGCTTGCCGCAGTTATCTTCGCCCTGAAGCTATGGAGACACTATCTATACGGCGAACGAGTGGAGATTTTTACCGATCACAAGAGCCTGAAATATGTCTACACTCAGAAAGACTTAAATCTGAGGCAAAGACGATGGCTTGAAGTGATGACGGATTTCGAGATTGATCTACAGTACCATCCTGGGAAAGCAAATGTGGTAGCAGATGCTCTAAGCAGAAGACCCTCGGCATTCTTTATGATCACCCAACCAGATCTGCTGAGAGATCTAGAAAAGTTGGGAATAGAGGTCATTATGCCAGTACTTGACGGCCAGTTATCAAACTACCAGCTGCAATCAACCTTGGTGGAAAGAATCAAAGCTGCTCTACCAGCAGATGCAAGATTTCAGAGGCTTCACCAAAGAACAGAAGCTGGAATCCAGACAGGATGTCGCATACACGAAGATGTCAGAAGCTCTAAGATGTGGTGATCGTCTTTATGTTCCAAATGGAGAACTTCGTAATGAGCTGATGTCAGAAGCTCATAGCTCAACATACTTTATACATCCGGGAGGCACCAAGATGTACAGAGATCTGCGACAATATTACTGGTGGCATGGAATGAAGCGGGAGATAGCACGCTTTGTGGCCAAATGCCTGGTGTGTCAGCAAGTCAAGGCTGAACATCAAAGATCTGCCGGTCTACTTCAACCCCTCCCAATACCTGAATGGAAATGGGAACACATTACGATGGACTTTGTTACGGGCTTCCCAAGAAGTCCTAGTGGTCGTAATGCTGTCTGGGTAATTGTAGATAGACTCACTAAGGCTGCTCATTTCCTACCTTTCAGAGTCGGGCAATCTACAGAAGTCTTGGCAGATATGTACATGAAGGAGATAGTGCGTCTGCATGGAGTACCAGTCAGTATAATATCTGACAGGGATACGAGATTCACATCTTACTTTTGGCGAAGTATGCAAGAAAGTCTTGGTACCCGCCTCAAGTTCAGCACCTCGTATCATCCGCAGACAGATGGCCAGTCAGAGCGTACCATCCAGACTCTAGAAGATATGCTGAGAGCCTGTATGCTTGATTTCAGCGGATCCTGGGAAGATCACCTACATCTGGTGGAATTTTCCTACAACAACAGCTATCAAGCGAGCATCCAAATGGCTCCCTTTGAAGCTTTGTATGGAAGAAAATGTCGTTCCCCAGTATGCTGGAGTGATGTTGGCGAGAGACAGATTCTGGGGCCATAACTGATCATTCGTACGGTGGAGAAGGTAAAGAAAATCCAGGGACACCTACGAGCTGCACAAGATAGGCAAAAGCACTGGGCAAACATTCATCGCAGACCTCTAGAGTTCCAAGTAGGAGAGCATGTGTTCTTAAAGATCTCACCTACCAGAGGAACTATCAGATTTGGAGGAAGAGGGAAGCTAAGTCCAAGGTACATTGGACCCTTCGATGTGCTAGATCGCGTCAGAGAAGTTGCTTACTGGCTAGCTCTACCTCAGACCTTGGAAGGAGTACATGACGTCTTCCACGTATCTCAGCTGAGGAGGTATATTTCAGACCAGAGTCATGTGCTGGACTATTCAGAGATCACCATCGGGCCGAGCTTATCGTACCAGGAGGAGCCTATAGAGATCCTGGACCGTAGCGAGAAAGTACTGCGAGGTCAGACTATTCCTCTCGTTCGTGTTGCATGGAGACATCATGCACCAGGAGAATCCACCTGGGAACGAGAAGAGGATATTCGTCAGCGTTATCCCCATCTATTTCCAAACCAGGGTATGTCCAATATTTCAAATTCAATTTTTCTTAATCATCTTATGTCCTTAATCAATCTTTCATACTCAATATATGGTTGTTTTTATTTCGAGGACGAAATATTCTAAGGAGGGTAGATTGTAAACTCCCTCGACCAGATTTTAGTAATTTAGGATTAGTTTAGACTAATTAGAATTGTGCAACATTTTTAAAAAAAAATTTATTTATTATATATTCTATTGTTTGTACACCTGTTTATTACATAATTAATTAGGGCATCCCACTAGCTATTAAACCCTAAACAAATTTCACATACCTGCCCTAGACTTGTTAGACTACACTTTCTGTATTTTTAGCAACTTCCAGAAACCTTGTTTGGTGCTTCATTTTATTTATTTCCTATTTAAATTTCTGCTCTTTACCCACCTCTGTACCCTAGTGATTTGAGGACCAGTAGACACCTGTTTTGCCCAACCAAAAATACGATAATATTCTACTCTAATTGTATTACAATTATCGTATTGACAGCATAGAAAAATTATGACCCTAACAGCCTCAGAATAATTAGTGAACACCGTGCGCAGTATTTATTAAATAATAAAAATGATGACCCGTATCACCTGCAGAATCAGACCCTGCATCTGCCCAAACTCACCCCACACTGTCCAAAACATTTTCCCTAGCTATTCCCCCCATTTTTGTACAATTTAGAAATTCGAGAAATCAGTATTTAAAATCAGGTAAATTGCGAAATTACGCAAAATACCAAATTCATGCTTTTATGCAAATATTGAAAAGTTAGAGGTTTTTATGCAAAATTGTATGCTAGGTGGCCTAATCCTATTGACTAGACCATAGGTGTGTGGAACCCACCCATAATTTCCAGAAAAATCTGCTGGAAATATCCCCAAAAATCAAAATTACCAAAATACCCCTGAAGTTGCCATTAATTACGAAATTGCCATCCACCCCAAACCCCTATAAAACCCGACCCCCCCCTCTCTTCAAACCCTCACAGCCACCACCTCCGACCACCGCCTCCGGCCACACCCTGCCCGACCCTCCGCCCTGACCCCCTCTCCCCTCCGGCCAAGCCCCGCCGCCTGAGCCACCCTCCTCCGCCGGCCACAGCCTCCACAAACACCCCACTCCCTCACTGCTACCCACAGCCACCACCACCCGAGCCACCTCCCCCGCCGCCTCCGGCCACCGTGCACTGCCACCACCACCCCCACTCGACTCGCCCCGACCTCCCCTACCTACCACCACCACCTCACCTCCCCACGACATCCCCTCCGGCCGCCCTAGCCCCCGCAGCAGCCACCACCCCTAACCCAAGCTACTGCCACTCCTTCCTCCGACGGCCTCCAGCCACCGCCACCGCCGTCGTGGACCTCCGCCACCACCACCAACCTCACCGCCACTCCTCCCTCCACCGTTCCCTCACCCTGCACCGCCGTCCCCTCCGCCGCAGCCGCCGCTATCGCCTGCACAAGCTGCTGCTGCTGCAGTTGCTGCTAGCAGTCACTGCTGCTGCTACAGCTCCTCCGGCCACCTCCGGCTGCCTCCGCCGCCGTCCTCTCGCCGGCGACACCGTGTGGGACCCCCCTGCCAGTAGGTATAAACCCTAACCCTATATATATATGTATATACGTATATAAGTATATGTATATGTATATGTATATATATATGTATATATATATGATATATATATGTATATTTAAATATATATGTATTATATTATTATACTATACAGTATAATATTACTATATACATGTATGTTACTATAATATATGTATATGTATACTATGTATTTATATATGTATATTTACATGTATATATAAACTATGTATATATATGTATGTAATATATAACTATATATGCTATGTATATATTATATATATATGTATATAATATATATATTTAAATATATATTATGTACTATATAATAATTATATTATTCACTGTGAATATACACAATATATATATATGTATACATATGCTATGCATTTTCCTTTATTTCATTTTCTGCATTTATTATAATTCCTACACTATTCATATATATATATATATATATATATATATATATATATATATATATATATATATATATATATATATATATATATATATATATTATCTATAAATATTATTCAGCTGGATATTACAGCCTATCTATATATGTATATTTACAATTATTAACAGTGGTCACATATAGACCCTGATACTATTTTATATTATAATTGCTGAATAGTACAGCATTTATATACGTATTAAATTTCTATACTGTCATTTCAATTTACCTATATATCTATATAATCAGTGGATATACCCTGATAATATATATGTATTTATTTTCTGCCCTGTCATTTAAATTATAATCAGTGGATATACCCTGATAATATATATGTATTTATTTTTTGCCCTGTCATTTAAATTATAATCAGTGGATACACCCTGATAATATTATTATATTATAATATTTATGACAGTGGATATACCCTGCTACTATATATTTATACCTGCTTTTATCTGTTCCTTATATACTATATATACTATTATATATCATATTTATATATATATACCTACTATATATAACTATATTATATATGTGTATATATATGCTTTATATATTATAACCATGATATTTACAAACACTGTCTATTTTAACAGAAACCAACTACAGCACAGCCAGTGACCCCCTGTCACAAGCACCCTCAACCCTGACTGTGAGATCAGGTTTTCAGTACTATCAGGGAGTAGGCAAGTATACCTTGCCAAGTTTAATGTTTAAATTCTCAAATATTGTTCTATGCTTCTTGTTTCTGAAATTCATATACTATGAGTACCAGAGACTGCCTCTGGAACAGTCAACTAATACGTTGACGATTAGTGTAAATAACTTAGCATTACAGACTCACCAACAGCTGTGAGAGTATTTTGATATTCTCCTAGACCCTATCACGGGAACACGCAACATGGTTGCATTACATATTGGGATGCGAGCTGCGTATGTGATTAGCTACCAGTATGTGTGACCCGCATCACGGATTAGAATAACTCAGGAAATGTACGATTTGACATTTAGTTTTATTGGGATGGGGAAGATAACTAGTAGACGTATGGGACACCCCCTCCATATATGATTTATACCTTCGTACCATGCTCCTCGGAGATGGTCGATTGCAGAGCTACCCGTGAGTCCGGGGGCATACGACACATATACTAGCCAGTCGCCACGATTGGTGAAATTCGTCAGCGTATGTCTAGCCACACATTCCCATGCGTACTACAAGATCTTTATTTGCATTTCACATAAAATGGTTAGCACCCTGTATTTATTTCCTTTATTCAGTATTTACATACATGGCATGTCATTTTCTGTATCTTGTTATGTCCCACTGAGGACCTGGTTCCCTGCCAGATCTAGACGAGACTTTCTACCCCACTGTGTACGGCCCCGATCAGGAGGCCAGATGTGCTACCGAGGAGGAGCTCGAGGAGACACCCTCAGAGTATACTTGATCCTAGAGGCCTGCCACCTGGAGATGGAGATCTTTTGCTCAGATAGACGCTACTTAGTCTATCTGATTTTTCTGCGCTATTATCAGTTTTTGTAGTAGGCTTGTATTTCCACCAGTTGTGTACTGTATCAGACTCAGTTTTATATATATATTCAGCACTTGCTTTTCTGACATTTTGTTGTGGATGAGATAGATACACCTGTTTTATACTTGTAGTATTTTAGGACAGCGTAGCACGTTCCTTTGGGTCCATCAAAGTGGATTAAGCCCTTAGTGACGTGTCAGCTGGCCAGTGGCACGTGGCCTAGTTCCTGACATTTTGGGACTGGGACGTGACAGCCTCATCATAACTACCATTAATTTCAGCTAATGCTGTCTCTCGGGCTCTCCAGGCTTTGGAATAACTAACTTGTATACGGTGCTCCCTATATATATCTTTAACAATTTGTGATGGACTGTATGACTGATTATCTCTAATAATGTCAATTATCATGGTCTTAATCCATGAAGCGGTAGCTAGTCGATGACGTCCTGTACTAAGTCTTCCTAAACAAGAATGACGATTTTCTAATGTACTAACTTTAACTATATCGCCATTTCCAATAGATTTGACATATACTCTCCAATTACAATTCGGTTGATCACAACTATATATAATTCCACGAGCATTATTCATAACACTAGCTGAACAACTAAAATTATATTTAATTGCTAAATTACTTATAAAGCTTCTAAAGTGAGAACGACTAGGAAATGATTGTCCCTTAAATACTTCATCAGTGATAGCTTTTACAACATCACCATCTACCGTATAATCTACATTTTCAACTAAATTATCACTATTTCCATCGCCGTTGTCACTATCATCATCATGGTTAGATTCATCTGATGAATGACCTTCTTGGATAAATGAAACTATTTGTTGAGAAGAACCAGCACCCGAACTAACATGCTGATATTCAGAAAAATATTCATTATTTTTACTATCTAAGGCTGCTGCTACTTTAATAACATATATTTTTATATACCGTGATTGTGAATTAATCTCAAGAATATAATTCCATGCATCTTCACTATCTATCAAAAAATAATTAGAACAAAAAATAGACTTCAGAATAAAATCATAATGAATAGAACAACTTCAATAATATAATTACGTATATTTTTAAAACTAATATTCGGATAAGTTAAAAAAATTATACTTTCTCCTCCTTCGTAATTTAACCCATTTACTTTACCGCCGTGCGAGCATACAATTCTTACGCTACGATCCATGACGGTTGAGAACTTTTGCTACAGAAAACTCAAATGAACTTTACCTGCAGGCAAAACTTTAGCTAGTGGCAGAGAGACAGAGAGAGTGTTGGAGACTTTGCTAGAGGAAAGAGAGAAAATAGAGTGAGTGTGAGATGATTTGGTTGAGATAGGAAATATATAGAGGGAGAGTGTTGAATGTAATAGCCGTTGTGCAACGGCTATAATGACTTCCAAGTGTGGGAACGTATCCTTACTCGCTAACTGAGTTGGCGAGCAGAGTGCAACGATCACTGTCCGCAACGTAAACCATCACTTGCCAACTGAGTTGGCGGGCTGAGAATCCAACTCAGCATCACCCGCCAACTGAGTTGGCGAGCGGCCTCTCGAGGAGTGCGCCCCGCCAACTCAGTTGGCGAGTTACTCTCGACCACTGCACCCCGCCAACTGAGTTGGCGGGTCCTCCTCCTCCATACAATTTCATCTAACTTTTCCCTTTTCTTACAATTTTATATAAATTTATTACTTTATACGAAAAAATCCGTTTTTTTACAAATGTTTACTGATTAAAAATATTCATTAAATTTAATGTAAATAGTTAAATATTCACGTATATAAAAAAAAAAAAATTAAGTTGCGTATATTTAAATCAACGGTTAAGATAAGATGACTTAAACAACATCCAACAGTTATAAATACGGGGATAAACAAAATTGTAAATGTGGATCCTCATCGTGTGTGTGTGTGTATATATATATATATATATATATATAGCAAATGACGTCTAGTACGGATAGTTGGGTAAATGTTGCAAATTGCAAATGTTGTTTTTTTTTTCTTCTAAATATGTCATTATCTATGATTACTAATTAAAATTGATCATTAAATTTAGCACGGATATTTAGAAAATTAGATATAGAAGAAAAAAAGTTATCGTTTGCTATTTTCAAGTACTATTAAATTAAATATGTACAAGACATATACTACTAGCCTAGTTAATTAAGATTGATTCTTTATTCTGTACTTGTCAAGCGTCAAGTACCAGCTATATATATGAAGTTTCATCAATGTCATTGCATGTGCATATATAATGAATGAATTAGCTCTATTTGATTGAGAGAAGCTTCAATTTGTGTTTGTTTGGCTTGGATTATGAAGTTTTCTCACGTTGGGGAAGAACATGTTGGTTGTATAATTGTTTTTTTTGGTTATTTATATTTTTAATTTAACCTTTTATATAATTATATCCTAGGCTTAGAGCATCTCCTATGGACTTACTATTGAACCTCCCGGCCAAAATTTAGGGAGGAAATATAATTTTTGTTCTTAAATTAAGGATAACAAATTTGTAAAGAGCTCCCTAAATCTTCGGGACTTCTAGCATTAATTACCAATGATTAAAATCTATTTTCAGTATATATTTTTTATTTTTAATTTGGACTCTCTTTTTTTCTCAAATAACAAAAAGAAACACAACATTCGATTTCAGGCTTGAAGTATTTCCCTGATATGTTTGCATTTGGGTTTTAAACTTTCTTATGTTTTTGATGACGTGGTGGACATATATTTTTTCGTTGGCCAAACTATTTGTACTTCAAAGTAAATTTGTTCTTGAAAGGGTGGGTCTATAAACAATTTCTTTTCTTTTTTGTTATCTAGTGTCTTTGTTTTTCAGATAATTAATCATGTTGTTGTAGTGTCTTTTATTATTTTTTTCCTTCTATTAATCAAGTTGTTGTGGTGTCTTCGTTAATAAAAAAAAATTCAAAATAAATTGTAAAAAATAAAATAAATTTATTACTATTTAAATTTGTGGGCATCATTGGAGTAAAAATCATATAGAGTTTCCTAAAATAGCTTTCTAAGAATTTTAGCTAAAATTTTAGTGAAATACATAGAGTAAATCATATAGAGAGATCCCTAAATTAGTTTTCTAATATATTTTTGTTAGCTAAAATTCAACATAGAGCATCATTGGAGATGCTCTTAGTTTGCCAGAATAGCACATATAAACCTCAACCTCGGTTACAAATTCTTGAGTCTTCGGCCATGTTCAAATCTTGTATAACGTATCTTTTAAGTGTTTATGTTTATCGGTAGTCTAATTAAGAGCAGCCGAACAATATATTTTGAGGTTCAAATTTACAATATACTGTAGCAAAATTAATTTATATTAAATTAATGCAAACGAAATAAGTTTACATAAATTAAAAATAAAGACACAGTCCGCCAACTCAATTGGCGGAAAATACATCGCAGCGAACACGTGTACAACAAAAGCCAAAAGTGGACCCCACTGTCCAATTTCTGCCAACCCTGTTGGCCGGCACAATTTCGACCAACAAGGTTGGCGGAAATTAGACAGTGGGGCCTGCTTGGTTTAGGGTGGTTTGGTTTGGTTTGGTTTGGTTTGGTTTGATTTGATTTATTTTATGAGTTTTTTTAATTAGTTATGTTTTTTTTTTCTATTTAGTTTAGTTTTGGATTTTAATTTTTTTATTTAGTTTAGGTTAGGATTCTGGTTCGATTTTTATTTGGGTTTAAAATTTGGATTTTGGTTTGGCTTGATTTTTATTTGGGTTTGAAATTTGATCTGGGTCTGTGGATTGGTGTTGGTTCAGAAATTAGTTTTGGTTTATGTCCAACGGCTATTGTTTCGATTTGGTTTAACGAGCAATGAGCTAATGTTCTTTGGTTTGGTTTAACGAGGAAGAGACAAGAAATACTACACAACAAAAATAATGGACGACAAGAGACTTGACAAAAAAAAGCGACTTGACAAGAAAAAAAGAAGAAGATACATTAGAGAGTAAAGAAAAAAGAAGAAGAGACATGTCTGGTGGAGGGAGGAAGTAAAGGAGAGAAGTAATGAAATAAAGAGGAGAAGTTGGTGGGAGTAGTGAGTTATAAGAAGAGGAGGAAGAAGAAGAACATAGTGCACTAAGAAGTAAGACACATCAGTCCTTGTGAGTACATACCATCAATTCGAGCAGCCTTCATTTTCTCTCCTTTGTAAGTGGACACAACAATCTTTGTGAGCACACACAATCCTTATTATTGAAGGTCTCTATTCTATTCTGCTTCATTTATACTCTCATTTGTATATGCAATAATTTTATGTTAGTTTTTATTTTTTAAATGTTAGGATATTAGTGTTTATTTAGTGAATTTAAGTTATGTAACGTGCAAAACGACGGATAACAAAAAAATGTGTTTTGACAACCATAATTATACAGATGGGCAGCCAAAACGATGGACGTATTCTTGGAGGGCCTACTACGGATTTAATAATCCAGCAACGTGCGAAACATATATCTAGTTTGGTATTTTGTGGGAAGGTACAATAAAATTTAATTGTGTAGATCAATATGAATGATATTTTGTACATGTCTACTTATAACATCGTCTATGTTTTTCATATAGCAATACGATTATACTAATGATGAACGGTGCCGAGAGCATGTATCATGACGTCACGATAGCAGATTTGGGTATTGGAGGTTGAGCGACCACCAGGTGGCACTGTTGAAAATATTTGACTTTTATTATGTTGACAAGATATATTTTATGCAACACGATAGAGACTTAATCTTCAGTTTAGTTGAGTGTTGGTGGCCCGGACGAAATACCTTCTAGCTACCATTCGGAGAGATGAGTATTATTCTAGCAGATGTGGCAAATATTTCAGGTTTACCTATTATGGGTGAACCTATAATATTTGAAAAATTAATTTTCGTCGATATTATGATTACGAAGTACCTAGGTGTGGAGGTGCCGCATAATAAATCCAGTAAAAATCTTGTGACGTTTACGTGGCTCCGTCGCAATTTTTTGCACCTAGATCGTATTGGTGATCAAGTTATCTCAGTGGATGAGGATCGGGTAAGTATAATTTTTTTCGCAACTTATGTTATTATTTACGTAATATATTTTTAATTTAATTTAATGCATATCATTTCTTCATCATTTGTTCAGATCATTGCTTGCACCAAAGCATATTTGCTAGGTTTATTAAGTGAAATATTGTTTCCAGACTCATCAGATTTAGTTGATTTACGTTTTCTACCTTTTTTGGTAGACATGGCCGCACCTACGCGCCACGCTTGGGGAGCATCAGTGTTGGCATATTTATATAGTTCTATGACAGATTTTGTTCAATTTGAAGACATGGATGCAACGAAGGTAAATTTAAGTGGTTGCGCGACATTAATACAGGTATAAAAATATATGCACTTATATCATATGAAAAGTTTTACTTAATTTTATTTACATTGAAAATATGTGCACTATCATATGCTCGTATTTTATAGGTTTGGTCCTACGAGCACTTTCATATTGGTAGGCCAGTCTCCCGCATTAATACCGACGTTGGTGTCTTCCCGTCAGCCTAACGATGGACTACGGATGCAGCAGATCCAGTACACTGTGAAAATGTAGTTATCTCTTTATACCGGGGCAAATTTGATACACTGAAGTATAACGAGGTAAAATATCTGTATTATTATTATTTTATAAAGCCATTATGACCATTATCTTATAATTTTTTTATCGTAAAATAGGTGACATACTGTCTGTACCGGCTTGAGCAAAATCCTACTAAAATACAAACAACAACCTATGACCTTAGTGTCCATAGTTGTTTCCTAATATTCGACGGTGAAATTATGTATCATCCAACTGATCGTGTTATGCGACAATTTTGGGTGAAAAAAAAGATTCTCGATGAGCCACCATGTTTAAACCGTAGTAGTGGCAGTGCAACTAAAAGAGTAAGCAAAATAATTCCATAGTTGAATTCTACATTGGAGACACAACCCGCGATAGAGTCGTCTCAACTAATAGACTCTATAGATGAGGGTAAGTTATTTAAAAAGTTGAACAAAATAATTTTTTTAAAATTATATGAAATCATACGCTCATATTTGTTTAAATTGTGTAGCATTAGGTGATATTGCCTATAGATCTTGGTGGGGGGCTCCTCTTATCAGTAACCAATCCTACCGATATGAGGAGTAGCGATTCCAACATCGGGCCGTTGATGATGCTAGTTATCGTTAATGGTATCAACGTGTAATTGAGAATGTACGTATTTTGTTGATAAAAATGTTTGTCTCCATAGTTTTTTTATATGAATTAATTGGATTATACTTAATATTTTAGATTTCAATTTGAATCTAGCATGTGAAAATTATCCAGTGAGAGACCCGTTGAGCACACCAGTAAGGTCAATTTTGGATAATGTGCAAGCAATTCTGACTCCTCCGAACCCTTCGTTACATATTCCACCGGATTATCCTCAAGGCTTAGTTCGCCGACGGCAAGCACGTCCGCGCAGAAAGTATACCAATGTTTGGCATATGGATAGTCCGCCTCAACAAGATGACGAGGTCTCTCAGCAGGCTGAGCAAGGCAGCTTCAGCATGCTGAGCATGGCAGTTTCCAGCAGGCTGACCAGGGCATTTTCTAGTGGGCTGGCCAGGGCACTTATCAGTGGGCGGGCGAGGGGACGTCACAGGCACGTACTCCACAGATGGACCGAGAGGCGGGCGAGGGGACATCACAGCCTAGTGGTGACTATTGGGATTATTACATGCAGATGACCACTTCTATATTTGATGCACCATAATTTGATACAGCTACTCAGTTATTTGTGACTCCAACTGCGCCAGTGCAGACATAGGAGACTGATAAATTTGACCCATGGGCACCATTGCCCGGGGAGAGACCCGAGGATACAATAACAAGAAGCAATAGACTTGGTCTTAGGCCAAGGCCTGATAGGTATTATGACAGGATGGCAAGAGGTAGAGAATGAAAATCTTGTACTTCTAGGTTTTATTAGAAATTTATGTATTAGAAATAAAATTACATCAATGAAAATCTTGTACTTCTAGGTAACTTCGAAACGATCGTTAGACCAAACCGTTTTTTTTACAATTTTATGTATTAGAAATAAAATTACATCAATGAAAAATTTTATTTACAATTTTCTAAAAATACCAAACCGTTTATTTTTTAAATATTTTTCTAAATTTTTCTTTACAATTAGTTTATTTAAATTTTATTTCGTTAAAGTAAATTTTCTTAAACCAAATTCCAAAACTAAACTAAATAAAAAAAACTAAATCCAAAATAAAAATAAATAGAAAAAATTAAATAAAAAAACACCAAAACATAACTAATTAAAAAAATTCATAAACCAAACCACCCCACCCAACCCGCGGGCTCCACTGTCAAAATTTTGCCAACTTGGTCGGCCAACTCTGTTGACGAAAATTGTGCAGTGGGCCCAGGTTGGGGCCCATGTTTGCCTTTTGCTGTCCACGTGTCGGCTACGGTCTGTTCTCCGCCAACTGAATTGACGGACTGTGTCTTTATTTTTAATTTAGGTAAACTTGTTTCGTTTGCATTAATTTAATATAAATTAATTTTTCTACAATAAATTTTCTGTTACAATAAAAATAAATCTACAATGAATTAGATCTGTATAGAAATAGTAAAAAATAATACGGCAACATAAAATATTCTTTGGCGGCATATGTGAAAAAACTGTGGTAAAAAAATAATATTAAATCTAAAATATAGAAATTGAGGTTCCAAATTGAACATTATTATTCTACAAAAATAAGATTATAGTTCCTTCCCATGGGTGTGACAGAACCATTATAAAATTTCAGTTGAATCTTACTGTTCTATAAAATGAGATTCTATATTCTGAATCTAGAAACTAGAAATTGAATCGAGCCTTTAAATTGCTATTGATGCTCTAAAGTAGTTAAAGCACAACTCTTGTGGAAGCTCGGGCAGTAAAATGTATCCGTTCTGATAATGCATAAATAAAAAAGAAACAAATGACAGTCAACATAAGTAGGATATTCACACTTGAAGCCAACACCCAATGCTATAAGATTATAATTTAGTACTCCAAAATTCTCCAACAAAATGAAAGAAAATATTCCATGCCCAAATATATAAGTTATATACCTAACATAAAGGGGGCAACCGGAAAACTCAGTCCCCCCCCCCCCCCCCCCCCCCCCCACTCCAATGGGAGACTGACACGTAACTGCGGATTAGAGTGTGATCAAAAAGTGCGGTCTATATGTCACTGTCATTAAAATTAATTAAGAATTCCGAAGATCTTCTGAAATCTATATCTAATTAATATGTATGTACGATATATTTTCAATACCTAGAATTAATTGATCAATAGAGAACATGCAGAACAAGTACAAATGATCTTATATAAGAATTTTGATACTGAGCAGAAATGTACAGGAAGCATCAGATGAAGGTTGGCATGCAATGCATCATGATGATTGAAGTAGCTAGCATCTTCCACATTGGGGGAGGCATGGCCATGGCCTGCATGTGGTGGGGGAAGCACACCACCACCATAAAGATTTGATACTCTGCTACAAATATGTTTGTTTGTTTACAGGGTTGGGGGGCTACATATCATGCCCATGCATGTGAGATAACTGATCAATCAATGCAAGTGCTGAAGAGAGATCATTGTCGCATGCTATATCCATGTTTTTGTTTAGTCGCTAGCTAGCTGTGCAATACACTGCATGGAGGATGGGGAGAGTCATATAGGTCAGAAATAGCTGCACATTAGTAACATGCATATATATCGAGCTCTTAATTTTTATAAATGCTTACTTCGTAGTATATTACAAAAATATTGTTAAATAACGATGGATTTCAGTGACGGAAACTAATCTGTCGTTGACTTAGCGATGAAATAACGACTAAATTATTTATGTAAATCAAATATGTTATATTTCGTCAATATTCCGTCGCTAATCCGCCGTTATTACTTCATCGACGGATTAGCGACGGAAAATCCGTCGCTGCAAAAACTTAAATTTTTTCAGCCAGTTTCATTTTCCCAATTCTCATTCTCAATCTCTCTCACACACACTCTCTCTCGATCTCGACCCCCCCCCCCCTCCCCAACCGACCCCCTCCCCCTCTCCGGCGACCGCCTCCTCCACCGACCCACTGACCCCCCGACCTCCCCCACCGACCTCCTCACTTGCCCTTTCCTCCTCCTCCACTGACCCCCTCCCCCTCTCCGGCGACAAGTAGCCCCTCCTCCTCTCCAGCGAGCCCTCCTCCTCCTCCTCCTCCACCGTCCCCCTCGTTCACGACGACCCCTCCCTCTCTCAGTCTGCGGCAACCCCGAACCCGACCCGCCCCCTCCGACGACGACCCACCCCCGCTTCCTCCCTCTCTGGTGACTCGCCGCAACCCCTCTCCTCTCAGCTCCTCCTCCGGCTAAGGTAAATCCTATCCCTCGTTTCAATTTTGTTAATTATTGCATTTGAATTTTGGGTGCTCCTCACATATAGATACGATACGTTGGACACAGGCACGTACATACACGATACACTAGACACGGACCCGAACTATATCGACACAAACAAAGTAGGCTTGGCAAGCAGCAGAACATAGCTCATATTACATGCAAGGTTCGCAGTATCGGTATTGGAATTGGTATCGGACCATTTCTATGAGTGTCGGGTTTGGCGGTTTCAGATCGCTGACTTAGCGACGAAAATGCGACGGAATAACGACTAAATTATTTATGTAAATCAAATATGTTATATTTCATCAATATTTTGTCGCTAATCCGCCGTTGTTAGTTCATCGACGGATTAGCGACGGAAAATTCGTCGCTGCGAAAACTTAAAATTTTCCAGCCAGTTTCATTTTCCACCATTCTCATTCTCAATCCCTCTCACACACTCTTTCTCTCGATCTCGACCCCCCCACCCACCGACCCCCTCCCCCTCTCCGGCGACCGCCTCCTCCACCGACCCACTAACCCCCGATCTCGCCCACCGACCTCCTCAATCGCCCTCTCCTCCTCCTTCTCCTCCTCCTCCATCGACCCCCTCCCCCTCTCTGGCGACCAGCAGCCCCTCCCCCCTCTCCGGCGAGCCCTCCTCCTCCTCCTCCACCACCGCCCCCTCGTTAACGGCGACCCCCTCCCTCTCTCAGTCTGTGGCAACCTCGAACGCGACCCGCCCCCTCCGACGATGACCCGCCCCCGCTTCCTCCCTCTCTGGCGACTCGTCGCAACCCCTCTCCTCTCAGCTCCTCCTCCGGCTAAGGTAAACCCTAACCCTCATTTCAATTTTGTTAATTATTGCATTTGAATTTTGGGTGCTCCTCACATATAGATACGATACGTTGGACACAGATACGTACATACACGATACACTAAACACGGACCCGAACTATATCGACACAAACAAAAAACATTCATATTAGTAGGCTTGGCAAGCAGCAGAACATAGCTCATATTACAAGCAAGGTTCGCAGTATCGGTATTGGAATTGGTATCGGACCATTTCTATGAGTGTCGAGTTTGGCGATTTCAGATCGTTGACTTAGCGACGAAAATGCGACGGAATAACGACTAAATTATTTATGTAAATCAAATATGTTATATTTTGTCAATATTCTGTCACTATTCCGCCGTTGTTACTTCATCGACGGATTAGCGACGGAAAATCCGTCGCTATGAAAACTTAAATTTTTCCAGCCAGTTTCATTTTCCCCCATTTTCATTCTCAATCCCACTCACACACACCCTCCCTCGATCTCGACCCCCCCACCCACCGACCCCCTCCCCCTCTCCGGCGACCGCCTCCTCCACCGACCCACTGACCCCCGATCTCCCACACCGACCTCCTCACTCGCCCTCTCCCCCTTCTCCTCCTCCTCCATCGACCCCTCCCCCTCTCCGGCGAGCCCTCCTCCTCCTCCACTGCCCCCTCGTTCACGGCGACCCCCTTTCTCTCAGTCTGTGGCAACCCCGAACCCGACCCGCCCCCCTCCGACGACGACCAGCCCCTGCTTCCTCCCTCTCTGGCGACTCACCGCAACCCCTCTCCTCTCAGCTCCTCCTCCGACTAAGGTAAACCCTAACCCTCATTTCAATTTTGTTAATTATTGCATTTGAATTGTGGGTGCTCCTCACACATAGATACGATACGTTGGACACAGACACGTACATACACGATACACTAGACACGGACCCGAACTATATCGACACAAACAAAAAATATTCATATTAGTAGGCTTGGCAAGCAGCAGAACATAGCTCATATTACAAGCAAGGTTCGCAATATCGGTATTAGAATTGGTATCAGACCATTTCTATGAGTGTCGGGTTTGGCAGTTTCAGATCGAGGTATCAGATTTTTTTTTAATCGAAAAGAAAATAATTATTAATAAATTATTAACATTTTAGAAATTTCTACAACTAAATTGCACATCAAACTTCTTTCTTGTAAAGAAGTAGTTTGATTGCATCGTTAGTTTGTTTCTCACCATTTTGTTAATTTCTTTCGTGAACATAATCGTTGATTAGATCAGCTGTGATTACAATCTCATATGATTATACCCGGCAAATAATTATATTTTTACTGTAAGAACAAATAGAGTAATTGTCAATATAACTTCAGCAACAACATGTAGGTTGCACATATACTGATCGTATCCGTGTTCATGCACACCAAAAGACACTTCCTAGGTGCTTATGTTGGATATGCCTCACGTATGTCTAGGCTCCAAGGAAACTCAAAACATGATTCAAACTTCAAAGTGACTCGGCATTGTCATGATTTTACCGAACATAATTATAAAATGAGAAAGTAGAATTCTTTGTAATGATTCAAACTTATCTATCGCATGTAAATTAATCGACAACGGTGACTATTATTTTATTTATTTTTAAAAATACTAAGAAACAACACCGAAAATACTCAAAATTATGCATAAATATATAACATATTGTTTGAATATATATGGTATATGCAGAATCAATGAGTCGATACTTAGTTTACCGATCGTGGATGTACAATCGGCGACATGAGAGTAGAATTGGTTTGCCAGATGATTTTATGGCGGACATTGAGGAATTTCTTAAATACGCCAGTAGTCAACCTTATTTCATGGATGGGAGGCTCATCAAGTGTCCTTGTGTCAAATGTCATAATATACCATTCAAAATGGTGGATCTCGTGAGGGAGCATCTCTACAAGAAGTGTTTTATACCGAACTATAAGGAGTGGACGGCTCAAGGAGAACCTTTGTTTTTGTAATATCATTATTCTTCCTTCAATACAGAGGTAGAAGAGTCCACTATCGGAGATAACTTTGAATATCGACCGCAAAACCTGGCGCGTGAGTTGGTATTTGATGCGGCCGGTCCAAGTTTTGATCCGGAGGATCCTAATCTGATGCGAAGAAATTCTATGATATGTTTAAGAATGTCGATACTCTGTTATATCCGGGTCATGATTCTCATTCTGTCCTGTTGGTGGTGATGCGGCTGTTGAACCTAAAGTCTGATTTTAACTTGCCGCAGGAATGCTATGACCGGATAATTTTGTTTGTTAGAGAGTTGTTGCCAAAAGGATCGAAGGAGTTGCCTGAAAACTTCTACAAGTCAAAGATGATGATACAAAAACTTGAATTAGGCTACGAAAAGATAGATTATTGTTGAAACGGTTGCATGTTGTACTATAAAAAGAATAATGATAAAGATAGATGCATTTTCTGTCATGCAGACCGGTACAAGCCAATTCGGGGCAAAGGAAGGTCAACTGTCCGAGCAAGGTTGCGTCCCTATAAGTACATACAGTTTTTGTCGATCACAAAGAGGTTGCAGAGGATGTATATGTCCGTAAATACAGCACAACACATGATATGGCATAGCAAGGAACGAAAGATGGATGAAGGCAAATTATCTCATCCTTTCGATGGAGAGGCAAGGAAGCATTTTGATTTGTGTCATCCTAAATTTGTTGCGGAGCCCAGGAATGTCCAGTTGTATCTATGCTCTGATGGATTTACTCATTTCAGACAGTCGGAATCTCAGTACTCTTGTTGGCCAGTGATTTTGACTCCATATAATCTACCACCGTGGATGTGCATGAAGACTCCTTACATGTTCTTGACACTTATCATACTCGGTCCAAAAAATCTAAAGAAGAACATCGATATCTACTTGCAGCCATTGGTGGATGAGTTGAAATAATTGTGGCAATTCGACGTTCGGACATATGATATATCGAAGGAGCAGAACTTTCAGATGAAAGCTTCTCTCATGCGGACCATCAAAGATTTTCCAACATATGAGATATTATCGGGGTAGAGTACTTATGGTACTTTGTCTTGTCCGATATGTATGAAAATGAGTAAGGCATTCAATCTCTAGAACGAAGGAAAAGCATACTTTTTTTATTGTCACCGTCAGTTCCTTCCTGCGTCGCATCCGTGGAGAAGGAACAGAGATGCCTTTAGAGCTGGTAAACATGAACTATCTTCTCCCCCGTTGAGACTGACATGAGACTAAGTTTGGAAAGAGGTAGATGGATTGCCGAATGTGATGGAGATCCGATATTGGGTGATCACTTTGAAGGGTTTGGACGTAGGCATAATTGGACGAAGCGGAGTATCTTTTGGGACTCACCTTATTGGAAGAACAATCTCATAAGGCACAATCTTGATGTCATGCATATCAAAAAAAATATTCGACAACACCTTCAATACGGTGATGGATATCAAAAATAAAATAAAAGACAATGTCAAAGTAAGAAAGGACATGAAAATTATTTGCAGGCGTTCAGATTTGCACATAAAACGAAGTGGCAACGATAATTGGGTCAAGCCTCTAGCGTCGTATACATCGAGTATGGAGGATAAATTAATAATATGCAACTGAATTTCAAAGTTGAGATTTTCTGACGACTACATGTCAAATCTGGCAAGATGTGTTGATCTCAACGAACGCAAGCTAACATGGATAAAGAGTCATTATTGCCATATTTTTGTGGAGAGGTTACTACCTATTTCTCTGAGAGAGATGTTGCCTCATCAAGTTTGGACTCCGTTGAGCAAGTTGACTTTGCAACATATAATAAAACTTGAGGAGAAGATTGTATTGACATTGTGTAAGTTAGAAAAGGTGCCCTCCCCCCAATTTTTTTGATAGTATGAAGCATTTGCCGATTCATCTTACATACGAAGCACGTGTCGGTTCTCCCGTCCATTATCGATGGATGTATCCATTTAAGAGGTATAAATTATTTATACTAATAAATTTTTTATTCAAATAATTCTAAGATTCAGTATATTATCTATAGGTATCTACATCACCTGAAGAAGAAGGTTGGCAATAAGGCTCATGTAGAAGCTTCGATATACGAAGCATATATCATTGAGGAGGTTTCAAACATCTGCTCTATCTACTTTGATACTCATGTCAGAAAAAATCGTAATAGAGCCCCAAGTAATGATGATGGTGGGGTTAATGCCCCGAAGAGTGTAATCCACATTATCTTCAATATGGGAGGGAAGCCTACAAGTGCTACTAAAGTTCGTTGGTTGAAAGACGGTGAGTTTGAAGCCACTGAATGGTATATATTGTTAAATAGTAGTATAAAAGAGATGTAATATATTGAGAAGTAGGCGACACATCTTTCCTAGATATTTTAATTTATATATACTTGGAAAAGAATTGCTCTAACTGTTCTCCTTATTATCACATTACTTTTAGAGCTAAGGTAAAATCAGAGAGACCTAATATTATTGAAGATGATCTTGCTAGAGAGGTTGATAGAAAATTTCTATCGTGGTTCCATAATTATGTACGAATCCTAAACATTAAGCATTTTAAGCCATCTGGGCATCCTTCCTAGGCGCGAATCACCGTGCCAGCGCTTCTGCGGGACGATCATTTCCATCGGAACATGATATCGCACGAATATAAGCCGCCCGTGCAAGGCTATGATTTGAACATGCTGTAAGATGACTAAGCCACATAGTCGTACAGATAGTCCGAGTGTAGCAGAATAAGAAATGCACAGACGATTGGTAACAAGTTCATAGAGTCGTCAATAGCGGAAGCATTGAATAACACAAGTATCGAAATAAAACAAAATCTTTATTGATATTGAACAAGTGTTACATGCGGCGCTAAGTCGAGATTACAAGTCGCCCAAGCCTCTCTCTCTGAAACAGTAAAAGGGTGCCAAGTCGCTAAGCGATGTTCCAATATTATGTCTTGTACATGTGTGCTTCAGTTCCAGATGCAACGTTCCAAGGCTCAAGAGCAAACTCCGTACCTTAGCACGTACGAAGGGGGCATCTGCACCGAACGAAGTTCTCCTGCACCCTGCAAGCAATCTGGTGGGTTCTCATTACATGAATGCACTGGTGGGGAGGCTTCTCGCCCGCTCGACAAATCCAAACATATTATATAGGTTTCATGCACCATCTATTAAGTTATTTTTCTATTCTTGTCTTAGGATCAGTTTTATGGCATAATGAAAAGCCTAACTCGTGTGGTAGTGCACCGTACGATATAAGAGTAACACGGCGAGACTTACCAACTTACCATTTGTCCTTCCATGTCCAAGGCAAACCAAGTTAAAATCAAGCACAAGTATTTATAATGAAATCCAGAGGAAATTGCATAAACAAACACATGTGTCGTGAGCGAGATTCTGTTTCAGGAGCATGAGTATACAGGTTATCCAAACGTTTTGCAATGGATATTCAAGTGTTCAATGGATTGCTCAGGTTGCTCAATTTATGTATAGATGACTTATACTCAATATCGTTCAGGTGTTTTCGATTACTGGATGCGATGCAATGACTCGCACGCAGATTGTCGCTAGGCGAGGTTGACTTATCTATATGAACAAGAGTCGCTGGCATAGCTGTAAAGGACGAGTTATAGTCTCGGGACGATATTAGATACGTGAGGTCATGCATCCCTATACGTCACCTTCGCCCGGGACAATATGGAGTGCAACGCGAGGCCAAGGGGGCGTTCACTCCATGCCGTCCACTAACATATGACTATCGAAAAGTTTCGTCCGGATCGAATCAGCCCCGGTGCCCCGACGACCGTCCGCAGAAACTTGAACATGAATACCTTGTACACAAGTTATCCACAACATACAAGTCTTGGGTCTCAGGTTCACGGGATTCTTGACATGACATGTAAATTCTTGATTCTTATTCAAAACGAGTATGCTCCACGAGTTATGATTCTTGATTTTTTTGACATGATTCTTGTTCAGAGTTAAACTTGACATGGTACAATCCCATGATTCGAAGATTGCCTTGGTGACCTAACGGTCCTGGACACTTGCAGGTTCATATTGCACAAAAGGACTATTTAATAGTCTCCTGGCTAACTAGATGCATGCACGATATGGATAGTGTTACTTGATTGTGGCATAATTTGTGTGACAAGCATTAAATCGAGGCAACGAGTACAAACTACACGTAAACAGGCAAGCATGCATTTATATGAAACATAAGCATTTGCATTTGGCACAGGTCTAAGGGTAAAGCGAAGAGTAAAACTGTAAGGGAACATATCGAGCGACATAAGACGTGCAGTATAAACAAGTGAACAGTGCACTACGCAAAGTATATAACGATCTACTCGGAGCATAGCGGGGTCTACTTGCACAAGGCAAAGGTAGCATGCGAGGGTCCATTACATAAGCAAAGTTTTATTTCCATGTTCTAACACAAATAATACAAGTTGGAATTATTCCCTTAGCTAGGTGTGTTATATTCTTTATTAGCATGCAGGGTGGTGATTCACCTAGCGACTAGCATATATCGTCCATATTTTAAGTGTGCTAGCTAAGCAAAGACAATTTTATCGTAGCCACCCACCTTAGCGATGATTCGCCTTGGTCGAGCGATCCTCTGAGCGAGCCTTTGAAAGTCTAAGTCTGAACTCCTGAAGGACCAAGTCTGAAAATCCTTTTCCTCAAACGAGTTTTCTCGTTGAGCAAAGAGGCTCGGGTCATTGCACTTGCGCTGTTTGAATCGGCTGTTCGTTTTAAGAGAACGGGTCGTTACATTATACACCAATCAAAAAAAGTCTCGGCCTCGAGACTTCCTGAGCGCAAGCCATTATATCACATTATCGAATCTATCCCAAGCATAGCAATCGGTACCACTAGATCCGTTTGAATACAATTTCCTATTCGTTCCTTATACCGTGTCGCGTGTATGCTGGGTTGGTCTCATTGAATTACTCTATCATTCAATCCATGGTCTGACTCGGTCTTAACTGCGCCTTAGCACAAAAAATATATTGTCACGACCTGCACCCGGAAAATCGGGCATGAGTCGTGGGTACGTCCAGCCTACGCCGCAGCATCGGCGGTAAAACGCTGTCTAGGTCAACTATCTAGATAACAATCTCACACAATCAATATATAAACCTGTAAAGATCTCAACTCCAAACGGAGGAGCAATATCATAATGATAATCAAGTACTCAATCACGAATCTAAGCACGATAAGATAACAAAGAAGACTAACAACTCCAAAGTCTATCCAACAACAACTACTAAGACCACCACAACATCAATAATAATAATACATCATCCAAAATAATATACAATACAAGGTCTCAATCCAAAACCGGAGACAAATCCGGTGCTAAAAGCTAATAAAAACAATAACAAGGTCCTAGTGATCCCGGCTACCAACCCGAAAATCACCCCTAAACTAGAGGGTCCATGTCTGCACCATCGACAGGCTCATGTCCATAATACGTCGGACACCAATCCTCCGGATACTCTGGAAAAATATGTCCAGTCAGGACTGGAGCAAGTATATCTCTAACAGCAGTTCCATTTAAATGATAAAAACTATAAAACAGTTATAGCAAGTAGCAAGAAGAATGAAATAAGTATGAGACAAGAAATATATATATCACTGGTGCATAAAGGTAAAGATGTAGGAATATCAGAAATAAGATAGTAATGACTGCAAGATACAAGAAATCTACACTAAGAGTAAGTCCGTGCACAAGAACGTGTAGTGAGTCCAGCATGAATACATGTAGTGAGTCAAGTCCAGAAACATGTAAGTGAGACCAACAAGAATGCAAGTGAGTCCAGACTATAAAGAATAAACTCGTTGTCTTTGAAATACTTGTTTCAACATATAAACGGCTAGGGGTAAGTACGGATCACCGCGCACTGGGTGCGCGACTGCTATCATTCCAGATTAGACCAGAGGGAGTGATTCTTGATGATTCCAGATGAGAATATTTACATGTCTACTCGAGTATTTCTCCGCCCCAACTAATACAAGTGAATCCAAGACCCGACACGTAAATCAAGATGAGTCCAGCCTGAAACATGAGTGATGCCTATAGTGATGCATGTAGGTGATGCCAGTAGTGATTCCAGAATAGAGGCCAGAAACATAAAATATACGTGTCGCAAGTAAATAAATCCAGAAATACCAGTCAGTGTCCCGTGTTGTACAAGAATAATCAGATGATACTATACTAGAAGCTGAATCATAATAATCATCAGATAATGAAAACTATCAGAGAATGTACTCGCCTGACGACCTGAGCAACTGGCGATCCGAATTGGTGTCACAAGGACCTATTGCGAAAAGCAAGGTTAAACAGATTTCTAATGAGTTAAACAGATATAAAATAACTAAAAATAGGCTTCTAGGGTCGTTCTAGGTCAAACGGGTCAAACCGGTAAAATCTGGGTCAAAAAGTCAACTCTTGGTCCAAAAAGTCAACTCTGGGTCAAATCTAGGTCAAAAGTTGACTTTGGCGGTTAACTGAGTCAACTACGGTCAACTCTAGGTCAAACTAGGGTGCTCCTAAAATTCTAGGTCAAAACTAGGTCATTAAGCTAATAAACCCTCAAACTCGCCTCCTTGAGATACCGGGATATCCTCGGTATCCGATACCTCACCCTACGCTATACGCCCCGCTTATACCCTCTAAAACCTATGCTAGCACGCGTAAATATATACACATATACATAAAAACCTATCTCTAAACTCAAACCTAGGCAATTGCTCAAAAACCCCGCTCGAAACTCAATACCTTGGTGAGATACCTTGATATCTCAAGGTATTGGAATACTCTCCAATACCCCCTCTAACTACCCCTCTAGTTAGCTATCTAGGCTTATAAATATATTTCTAGTTATTAATCTAGGCTAGAAAATATATATATAGCACATATATATATACACCTAGATATCTACATGCATATACATATATATTCACAAACACATACACATACCCATACATACCTTACCTTACCTATACATATATATATATAACTATATGTATATAGATATCTATACACTTAGATAGATATATATCTAATACCTAGCTATATATCTATCCATCTAACTATTATCTATCTATCTATTGATCTACGTATCTATCTAACTACCTATTTACCTATCAATCTATCTATTTCTTAATCCATCAATCCCTCAATCTAACTATCCTATCTAGTATCTATCTATCTATGTAACTATCTATGTATTTATAAATATATCAATCTATCTAACTATCTATATAGATATCTATTTACCTAGATATCTATCTACCTATTCATTTATCTATCTAACTAATATCTATTTACCTATCTATCAACTATCTATCTATTTATTTATCTATGAATCTAGCTATCTATCTATCTATCTATCTATCTAAGTATCTATATATATCCACATATCCATCAATCTATCTATTCATCTATCTATATCTATATATATATATACCACTCTCTCTCCCTCGCTCTGCTGCTACTGCTACATGCTGGAGCTGCTGCTACCTAAAAACTGCTGCTGCTGCACTGCTTCAACCTGCTGCTGCTGCAGCTGCTAGTTGCTGTGCACTGCACAGCAGCTGCTGTGCATGCTGGCAGCGCGCTGCGCTGCCTCCCCCGCTGCTCGCTGCCCCTCTCGCTCTGCCACACGCACACACACAGACACGCCCACACATATATATCTATATATATAAACATACATATATATATATATATATATATATATATATATATATATATATATATATATATATATATATATACACACACACACACACACACACACTAATATATCTACTAACACACACATTAACATATAAACACACAAGCACACACACACTAATACATATATAAACACATATCTATATATATATATATATATATATATATATATATATATATATATATATACATATACACATATATCTATATATATATATATATATATACACTAATATATATATATATACATATACACACACACACACACACTCAAACATATATATATACACTCACTCACACACTCTCACTCTCACATACCCTCACACACACACTCTCACACACACACTCACACAAGCACTCACTAACACACTCACATATACATAGAAACACACATATATTTATATAAATATATATACATATATAGACACACATACAAATATATATATATATATATATATATATATATATATATATATATATATATATATATATATATATATATATATATATATATATATATATATATATATATATATAAACACAACACACCACAACGCACAACGCTCACAACGCTCCACGAACGCGCGCCCAACGACCCCGACACGCATAAATACCTATAAATATATAAAATATAGCCCGAGAATTCTAGCACACACTCCCCGATGCTAACCCAACGCGTGCACAAGCCCAAAACTAGAAAACCACGCCAAAATGGCCATTCGGTTATTTCGACGAACACGCGGTGTGCGGTTCGGAAAATCTCCTGAAACGCACACCAAACCAACTCGAAATCGGCCCAAAATTTACCCATGGGTCCTAAACGATGTCTAAATCCTAGAAAAAATGCTACCGCATCGATTCTAGGTCCGTGGCAAACGTGCACGCACTTAGAACCGGCGACGACGAAAACCCCGAAAACGTCCGAAACGCCCATTTCTTCGCGACATGACTTCACGTGCCCGAACGGAGACACGCACTCACCCTCAAGACACCCGACAACATCTACCTAGGTCCGTCTAACCTAGGATATCACCCAAAATTGGGCCAATTTTGGATTTCACCCGAAATTGACACAAACTTAGTGTTAAAGTCTCTAAACACAACCAAACTAGTTCCAACTTTCTCCCACGGGTAGCCTAAGGGTCTAGGAAGGTTCTAAACTATTAATTATACTATATAAGAGTAATTATAAGGGAGGAAATTAGGGTTTACCTCTTGAGAGTTGGAATCCCAAGCCAAAGTCTCCAAAATGCTCCAAATCCACCAAACCAAGCTTCCAAGCTCCCAATCCAAGCTCCAACACCAAATCTAAGCTCTACCCACCTAGATTGGAGAAAATGTAAGGTTAGGGTTAACACAAGTAGAAGAAATGGAAGAAGGAAGAGAAGAAAAAGGAGAAAACTGACTTGGGAAGAAGAAAGGAAGAAGAAGAAGTAGTGAAGAAGAAGAAGAAGAAGAAGAAGAAATGAAGAAGAAGAGGATGGGGCTGCTGTGTGCTGCTGGTCGGGTGCGATAGGGGCTGTGAGAATCGGCCACAAGCAAGAAATAGGGGTTAACAAAAAGCCAAAAGACCAAAATGCCCTCCTAACTTGGATTTTGGGTTTCGGGGTTCCAAAAGCACTCAAACTAACTCCAAATCTCTCCAACTAACCCACTAAAAATATAATAAATATTCTAAACCCAAAAATAAGTCTCACAAGGGTATGGGCTGGGTCGGACATGGGTCCACTAGGGTCTGACATGGGTCCAGGCTAGCCAAAACCCTAAAACAATCAATATAAAAATAATACAATCATCAATTAAATATAAATACAAATATTTATAAACAATACACAATTAACTAAATTAAAAATAAATAAAAATATCCGGCTCTGGAAATGGGGTGGTGACATATATCCCTTAATGCGGGGTCCATTACAATCCAGCTTGAATGACGATCTATGGCTGAGGCAAACTTATACAAGTCGTTATACTTGTCCATGCGAGTCTAATTTTTTTACTTGCACTAGCATTTGAGATCAACATATCGCGAGTCTGGATCGCGCACATATTCAAAACGTCCTTCAAACATATGCATGTCAACCAACTTAGCGATAGTGAAGTCTTTGCACTCGAGTTCAATATATCACTGATTCTTAGATCGTGCACACGTTCAAGACGTCCCTCAAACACATGCATTCAATTAAACTTAGTGATAGTAAATTCGGACAATCTACTTCCAAAAATATCAAGGGTTCTTGTCTTTATGAATCACAAGGATACTTCCGACAGGGTCTGTAAGCCCCTGATTTTTTTAAAATATTAAAATTAGGATTTTTCCCAATTTTTTGGAATTTTTTGGGAATTTTCTGCAATTAAAATCAAACTTTTCAATTAATAAATGATTTTTAATTAGCAATAAATAATATTAAAATATCATGAAAATAACATTTTTGGGTGTAAAATGGAAAATTAGACTTAGGGTAATTTTTCTGGATTTTTCTGGGCCTCAGACATACTTTTAAATGCCTGAAAACTATTTAATTAATTATTTAATTAATTTTCTAAATTATTTACTTATTATTTATTATTTATTATTTATTATTTATTTTTATTTTTATATTTTTCCTGGCCCATTGGGCCGCGGCCCAGCCCGCTAACCAGCCCAGCCCAGCCGTCCTATCGGGTCGGGTCGGGTTCAGCCGAACCCGACCCGCCGTCAGCCGACCCGCCCGCACGACCCCGTCCCCCCCCCCCCCACGACGCCCCGATCCCTCCGCCGCCCTCCGCGCGCAGCACCGCCCTCCGCGCGCTGCGCCGCTCCCCGCGGCCACGTCGCCCCGCTCCGCCTTGGCCGGCTCCCCTAACCGCCTCGCCCCTCTATTTAATCCCCCGCCCCTTCGCCGTCTCCTCCACCACCCTCGCCCTAACCCTAACTCTCCGGCCACCCCTCTCCGCCTAGCTCCGCCCTGCCTCGCTGTCTGCCCAGCCACCGCCAGCGCCGCCTCCTCCCTCGGCGCACCTCCTCCCCTCCTCCTCTCCTCCTCCGGCGCCGCCGCCGACTCCAGCAACCGCAGCAGCAGCACGAGCAGCCCCCACCGCAGCTGCCGGCCGCCCTGAGCCACCGCCGACCGCCAGCAGCTCCGCTTAGCCCCGGCGAACCGTCCCCCGCCCTCGCCGACGCCTCTCCGGCCGCCCTCCGCCGCCTACGGCCGACACACGTCGAAACCCTAACCCTAGCCCTAATTTGGACTTCGTGTCGGACACGACACGGACACGTCTCGATCCTGATTTTCGGGTCCCCTTCAGGTGCGTGTATCTTTTTGCTCGTAGCTCCGTTTTCGATTCCGCAAATTGCATTATGAAGCCTGTGTAACCCTCTCGGTGTCCGGACAAACTGTTCGGGGCATCGCGTCCTGTGGTGATCGCACACCGCGATCCAAAAACAGGAAAAACCAGACCCTGTTTCATCCCCGAAACTGAGTACGCCCCGCCAAACGGGACGACTTGGTCGCGTACGGTCTTCACAGATACGTGCGCCTCGTCGATACGGACGTGTAAAATTTCGTGGAAGCTGATTCGGGTGTGCGTGCACACCGGAATCAACGCGTATCCGCGGACATCGCCCCGTATCCGCCTTTTCTATATTTTACCCTAACTTCGTGCTCACTCGTCAGATCGAGACGAAACTTGCGCCATCGGACTCGTAGCGATATGCTGGTCCTGTGGGTCAAGTTTGGTTCGATTCTGAGAACGTTGACGAAATTGCGTGTCGTGGGCCCCACAGGCCCCGCTCGACGGGCGATTTTGTGTTCGGCTCATCGGAATCCAAATCTGGAAGTTCCGTTGGGTTCGTATCAGCGTTCCTGACTTGTTGACACTAAGTTTGGTAAATTTGGAGACCTTTGACCCGGACACGTTTTTCGGTGCAAAGCGGGCCCACCGGCGGACCCCGTTTTGACCCGAAACTGCCGTTTTTACCCTTGTCTCCAAATTGGACCCAAGGACAGACGTTTCTAGCTATTTGACATCTTCTGAGCATGATGGTAATGTCTATTTCAGCTTTTGGACTCATCTCTGGATTTTTCCCCAAGAACCCAATTAATCAGATCCAAACAACAGGCAAGTACCTGCACTTCAAGTTAATCTTTATATATTATGATAATTAATTCCCTGCCATACATGTACCCTTGATGTTTATACCTAGTGTTAGAAATACTAAATTTCATGTCTTGAATATTGGTAGTTCCTGTCTTGTTTTTCATGTCGGGTGGGAGAATACCTAGAAGGCATGTAGTTTACCCTTTCCCCTGTATTGTCTAATAGCTGTTGGTACACGACTGTCCATCAGCCGGATCTCGATTGTATTGTCTAATAGCCGTTTATGACGGCCGGATTAGCCTTATAAACCCCTACATGCCAACTATGTATTCTAAAACAAACACAAGTTCACACAGATAGTTCTGGTCATGTCATATTCCTTGCTGGCTATTGTAGTTTCATTTCCTGTTTCATTTATTTCTGTTTCTCATATTCCTGTTTACAGCTAACTCTGAGATAATAATGTTCTGCTAATGCTGTTTCTCAACATGATATCCAATATTTAATTGTCATAAAATATTTAGTTTAATCTTGTTGTGCACTGTGTACTTTGCTCCTTTCCTGACTGGATCTGTTGTTTAGGCGATGATGAGAACCTTGCCCCCACCTATTATGGCCCCTATGAGGCAGCAGGTGATACAGTTGCAGAGCCAGTTCCCGCACAGGAAGCTACTCCTGCTGAGTAGTTAGCAGTAGTTATCTTAGTTTTGCTCTTTATCTCAAGCAATCGGGTTTGTCCCCGATTTCATTCTGATTCCTGTACTAAAATATTTGAATCTGTTGTCACATTTATTTCAGTTGCAATCGTAAGTTTCATTTCTCATTATTTATTATCTTGCCTATGTTATTTGTGAATGAGCTAGTTAGTAAATCTGGATTTGACCTAGACAGCGTACTACCGCCGATTCTGCGGCGTAGGCTGGACGTACCCACGCACTCGTGCCCGAATTTCCGGGTGCGGGTCGTGACACGTTTTTGTGGTGGAACATGCAGGTCTAAACGACTAAATTGTTCGGTTTCAACTTAGGGACCGAACAGGCCTGCAATAAGATTGAGGATTCTAGGAAAAGCTCATTCACAGTATAGCGTCCTTATTTCAATTCTTGATATCATTGCTGCTCAAATTTTTCCTATCGCCTTTGATTTCCAAGTATTCTATTCTGATCTTCCTATCCCTTAATCTTTCAGAATGGTCCAGACCAGGAACACAGTAGGAGGCACATCAGAACCAGCTGAGCAGAATGTGCCCGAGACTCTTGCACTCCCGCCGCCTCCATCTGTCCCGGCAGTTACCCTAGATGGGGCACAACTGCTAGGAGTGTTCCAGGGACTAGTGGAATCCCAGAAAGAACAGACTGCACTTCTACGGACCAGCCTCTCAGAAGCTATTAAGTCCTAGGAGTCGCCACTCAAGAGGCCAGGGAGTGCCAAAGACTTCAAGAATCTAAGACCCCTGGAATTTTACGGAACTGAGGGCATTCTCTATGCCGATGAGTGGATAGAGAACGTCGAGAGACTCCTGAAGACTGCTCGTGTTCCTGATGATCTCAAAGTGGAGTCTGCAAGCCTGCAACTGTTCGATATAGCTCGGACCTGGTTTAGAGACGAACCTCAACTATCTGCTCCTGACCTCACCTGGGAGGACTTCAAGAGACTGTTCAAGGAAAAATTCTACCCCGAAGTGGCTCGGAAAGCTCTCGAAAGTCAATTCGAGAGACTGGAACAAGGTAACCTATCTGTAGATGAGTATACTGCTGAATTTAGCAGGTTAAGCCACTTTGCGGAGTACATGGTTCGTACCCCGGAGGACAGAGCCCGTAGATTCAAGAAGGGGCTATCTCCGGATATTCGCCTTGCTGTCACCACCAGCCGAGCTCGCACCTACGAGAAAATCTTGAACGTGGCACAAGGCGTTGAGAGAGACATGGGGCATAAGCTAAAGCGAGAAAGAGATACCGGAAATGCGGGACCCAACAAATGCCCTTTTCAACAACAACAGCAGAGGGCCCCACAACAAGCTCAGCGTCCTCTCCCTCGAGCTCCAGCACCCCAACACCAGGTCCAGGGACAGAACCAACAAGCTGCTGCTTGTAACTATTGTCATAGACCAGGCCATACTTGGCAACATTGCAGAAAGAGGCTAGGTGTTTGTCTACTTTGTGGCTCAGCAGCACATCAAGTGAAGGACTGTCCCGCTGCTCAAGGACGCGGACAGGCTTACGTAATGACCGTGGAGAACGCGCAAACTCTGGAAGCAGCTAATGCGCATAAGTGATTCGTAGATATCTTTTCTAGTATTGTTTTCGTGCCTATTGGTTCGTGACCTCAGCCCCAATCTAGTAAATTTTGAACTTGCTAAATACCTGGTATGCTTTTAATTTGATAACTGTTTTAGAGGATTTTGCTATTGTGCTTATTTTGTGTCATTTTGTGAACTTCAATAATTTGCACCTCCTTTTCATCATCATCTAGCGCACTTAATTTTGCTAAACTTGACTTATGCTGCTATTTTATAGCCTAGTTTTGCAAGCTTACCCTTTATCGGGCTTGTTCATGACACATGTATTATTGAGGCCTGATCAACCCCACTAATACAAGTGTCTACTCAGAATCAGTGTACTACGGTCTGATCAACCTTAGTGCATTTTGATTCGCACTTCGCATGACTACTTATGTGGATTGAGGTATAGTCGACTAGTTTACTTGCCCTTAAATACGTCCGAGCATATCGTTTCAGCATTACCAGAATAGAACCTCGATCCTTAAACCGCCTGACAATTCCCATTAGAATTCCTGAAAAACGCCTTGATCACTATACCTCTGTTCTACCACCTCGCCCTTAAAACTCTTTATTATTGATTCTCGTCTTTCCTCATTTCGGAAAGACAAAGACCTGTGGTTGGTATAAGATGATTTGTAGTGCTAGACATACCCCTCAGACCGGACGAATTGATGATAACCCTTTATGACTAAGACAAGACCCTATGTGCTGTGTTTTGTGTTGCAGACTTAAGATTCAATACCATGATTTATTAAGTTGAGACCTAGCCTCACTAGTTGTACAGTCTTAGAGGATATGGGTAAAATACTAAGTTGGGTAGCGACCGCAATGTTCACCTGAGAGAAACCCGCTGGACTGTAATCAAGTGAGTTTGGACAGAGAGAAGCCTGCCATATTTTAAATTTCGAGGACGAAATTATATAAGTTGGGTAGATTGTAAGCCCCTGATTTTTTTAAAATATTAAAATTAGGATTTTTCCCAATTTTCTGGAATTTTCTGGGAATTTTCTGCAATTAAAATCAAGCTTTTCAATTAATAAATGATTTTTAATTAGCAATAAATAATATTAAAATATCATAAAAATAACATTTTTGGGTGTAAAATGGAAAATTAGACTTAGGGTAATTTTTCTGGATTTTTCTGGGCCTCAGACATACTTTTAAATGCCTGAAAACTATTTAATTAATTATTTAATTAATTTTCTAAATTATTTACTTATTATTTATTATTTATTATTTATTATTTATTATTTATTTTTATTTTTATATTTTTCCTGGCCCATTGGGCCGCGGCCCTGCCCGCTAACCAGCCCAGCCCAGCCGCCCTATCGGGTCGGGTCGGGTCGGGTTCAGCCGAACCCGACCCGCCGTCAGCCGACCCGCCCGCACGACCCCGTCCCCCCCCCCCCCACGACGCCCCGATCCCTCCGCCGCCCTCCGCGCGCTGCGCCGCTCCCCGCGGCCACGTCGCCCCGCTCCGCCTTGGCCGGCTCCCCTAACCGCCTCGCCCCTCTATTTAATCCCCCGCCCCTTCGCCGTCTCCTCCACCACCCTCGCCCTAACCCTAACTCTCCGGCCACCCCTCTCCGCCTAGCTCCGCCCTGCCTCGCTGTCTGCCCAGCCACCGCCAGCGCCGCCTCCTCCCTCGGCGCACCTCCTCCCCTCCTCCGCTCCTCCTCCGGCGCCGCCGCCGACTCCAGCAACCGCAGCAGCAGCACGAGCAGCCCCCACCGCAGCTGCCGGCCGCCCTGAGCCACCGCCGACCGCCAGCAGCTCCGCTTAGCCCCGGCGAACCGTCCCCCGCCCTCGCCGACGCCTCTCCGGCCGCCCTTCGCCGCCTACGGCCTACACACGTCGAAACCCTAACCCTAGCCCTAATTTGGACTTCGTGTCGGACACGACACGGACACGTCTCGACCCTGATTTTCGGGTCCCCTTCAGGTGCGTGTATCTTTTTGCTCGTAGCTCCGTTTTCGATTCCGCAAATTGCGTTGTCAAGCCTGTGTAACCCTCTCGGTGTTCGGACAAACTGTTCGGGGTATCGCGTCCTGTGGTGATCGCACACCGCGATCCAAAAACAGGAAAAACTAGACCCTGTTTCACCCCCGGAACTGAGTACGCCCCGCCAAACGGGACGACTTGGTCGCGTACGGTCTTCACAGATACGTGCGCCTCGTCGATACGGACGTGTGAGATTTTGTGGAAGCTGATTCGGGTGTGCGTGCACACCGGAATCAACGCGTATCCGCGGACATCGCCCCGTATCCGCCTTTTCTGTATTTTACCCTAACTTCGTGCACACTCGTCAGATCGAGACGAAACTTGCGCCATCGGACTCGTAGCGATACGCTGGTCCTGTGGGTCAAGTTTGGTTCGATTCAGAGAACGTTGACGAAATCGCGTGTCGTGGGCCCCACAAGCCCCGCTCGACGGACGATTTTGTGTTCGGCTCATCGGAATCCAAATCTGGAAGTTCCGTTGGGTTCGTATCAGCGTTCCTGACTTGTTAACACTAAGTTTGGTGAATTTGGAGACCTTTGACCCGGACACGTTTTTCGGTGCAAAGCGGGCCCACCGGCGGACCCCGTTTTGACCCGAAACTGCCGTTTTTATCCTTGTCTCCAAATTGGACCCAAGGACAGACGTTTCTAGCTATTTGACATCTTCTGAGCATGATGGTAATGTCTATTTCAGCTTTTGGACTCATCTCTGGATTTTTCCCCAAGAACCCAATTAATCAGATCCAAACAACAGGCAAGTACCTGCACTTCAAGTTAATCTTTATATATTGTGATAATTAATTCCCTGCCATACATGTACCCTTGATGTTTACACCTAGTGTTAGAAATACTGAATTTTATGTCTTGAATATTGGTAGTTCCTGTCTTGTTTTTCATGTCGGGTGGGAGAATACCTAGAAGGCATGTAGTTTACCCTTTCCCCTGTATTGTCTAATAGCTGTTGGTACACTACTGTCCATCAGCCGAATCTCGATTGTATTGTCTAATAGCCGTTTATGACAGCCGAATTAGCCTTATAAACCTCTACATGCCAACTATGTATTCTAAAACAAACACAAGTTCACACAGATAATTCTGGTCATGTCATATTCCTTGCTGGCTATTGTAGTTTCATTTCCTGTTTCATTTATTTCTGTTTCTCATATTCCTGTTTACAGCTAACTCTGAGATAATAATGTTCTGCTAATGCTGTTTCTCAACATGATATTCAATATTTAATTGTCATAAAATATTTAGTTTAATCTTGTTGTGCACTGTGTACTTTGCTCCTTTCCTGACTGGATCTGTTGTTTAGGCGATGATGAGAACCTTGCCCCCACCTATTATGGCCCCTATGAGGCAGCAGGTGATACAGTTGCAGAGCCAGTTCCCGCACAGGAAGCTACTCCTGCTGAGTAGTTAGCAGTAGTTATCTTAGTTTTGCTCTTTATCTCAAGCAATCGGGTTTGTCCCCGATTTCATTCTGATTCCTGTACTAAAATATTTGAATCTGTTGTCACATTTATTTCAGTTGCAATCGTAAGTTTCATTTCTCATTATTTATTATCTTGCCTATGTTATTTGTGAATGAGCTAGTTAGTAAATCTGGATTTGACCTAGACAGCGTACTACCGCCGATTCTGCGACGTAGGCTGGACGTACCCACGCACTCGTGCCCGAATTTCCGGGTGCGGGTCGTGACAGGGTCAATAAAATTCTAAGTCATTTTCTTTCCAACCAAAGGTCAAGCATTGCACTACCGTTTAGCATGATCTATCCGATCAATCAATTAGCATCCATCCGTTCGGGTCAAACATAGCACACGTAATCGTTCCAAGTCTAACTATAAGTCTTGATGCCCCAGTTATATGGCTTGTTCAAGCAATATTTTAAAGTCGGTCATACAAGTTCTTTCACTCAGCACAGGATCATCTGCCTAATTACTAGGTCAGCTCACAACGTCATAGGTACAAGTTCAAGCACATGATTCATCGTGCAAATTTGTCGCACGATGCTCGTCCCAATTCCTAAGGTCAAACCATTATTCGTTTGCACAGAATATTCTACCCAAGACCGTTTTACTCATATTTCTAAACATTGAGCACAGATCATCCAACATACAATAACACGTTCGTTGCACAGGGTTCGAGTGTGTTCAGTCAAATCCATGATATATCCAAGTTGTAGGACAAGCCTAGCAATTCGCATAATCTATCTCCTCAAGCATGTTTTGATAATATCCATATATCCATTCTAAGTCTAGACCACCAAGCCAAGATTCAATTCTAAATCTTTGATTAAAACTCCAAGTCGTCCAACAAGATTTATGTATCCGTTCACGAAACTATCAAGCATGATTTATTCCAGGTTCTAGGCTAACTTATCCTCGAAATATTTTTGATTCAGTTGCATTCCCAAATTTGTCTTATCGTGTCAAACCAAAAGTCTAAGTCTGAACTCCTAAAGGGCCAAGTCTGTAAATCCTTTGCCTCAAAAAAGTCTTCTCGCTGAGCAAAGCGGATCGGGTCATTGCACTTGTGCCATTTGAACCGGCTGTCCGTTTGAGCGGAACGAGTCATTACTGGTCATGCCTCAACTTGCATATATGAGTTTGGTCGGTGTTGATGGTATGGAGGTTGACGTTACCGTAGAGGATGATAGAGTTGATGAAGGAATTGACATAAAAGATTTACCTTATATAGAAAAGAACTCTGATATGGAGGTATCGAGCGAGAAACAAGAATTGGATGATGAAGGTGATAGTGATAGTGGAAGTGAAAATGGAAATGAAGAAGATTGGAAAAATGATTCGGAAGACGATAACGATTCGGAAGATGAAGAAGATTAGTACGTACATACATATGCATTAGCTTAGATATTTATTTAATTATTTTATCATCACACTAGTATTTACTATTTTACCACACCATGCATCACTTTATGATTATCTGTTTAATGACACCATTTTTTTATTTGTTGCAGATTTACCTATAGTATGGAGGGACGAGGACGAGTGTCACGCCCCGATCTCCCACAGGCTAAATGACCGTCCCCACTAGGCAAGAATCACTGCGCCAGCGCTCCCGCAGAACGATCGCTTTGACCCATCCCAGCGTGATGCCGCACGAGCGTGAGCCACGCCCGTGCAAGGCCGTGGTTCATTGGCTGACGGTAAGAGTTCTAAGCCACAGAGTCGCACAGATTGTCCGAGTGCAGCGGAAGCATAAACGCATAGGCGATTTGGTAACAATTTCACTGAGTCGACAATATAGCGAAAGCATTGAATAACACAAGTTGAAATAAAGCAACTCTTTTATTGATATTGAATATGTGTTACAGGCGGCGTATAGCCGAGATTACAAGTCCTCAAGCCTCTCTCTCTGAAACAGTAAAAGTGTGTTAAGTGGCTACATTTGTGGAATGATTGTACATGCAATATTCAGGCAACGTTCCAATATTATGTCTTGTATATGTGTTTCAGTTCCGGATGCAGCGCTCCAAGGCTCCAGAGTGAACTCCATGTCTTAGCACGCACGAAGGAGGCTTCCGTACCGAACGAGGTTCTCCCGCACCCTGCAAACGATCTGGTGGGTTATCAGTATATTGAATGCACTGGTGGGGAGGCTACTCGCCCACTCGACAAATCTAAATACGTAATATAGGTTTCGTGCACCAACTATTATGTTGTCTTTCTAGTTGCCTTAGGATCAGTTTTATAGCAATATTGAATAACCTAACTCGTGTGGCAGTGCGCCGTGCGATATAAGAGAAAATACGGCGAGACTTACCAACTTACCATTTACCTTCCCTGTCCAAGGGAAACTAAGTTAATTCAAGCACGAGCATTCATAATGAAAACCAAGGCAACAACATATGCAAACACGAGAGATTGCTATATCATGATCGTTCAGGTGTTCAGTTGTTCTTTTGATGCGATACAATGACTTGCACGCGGATAGCCGCTAAGCGATGATGACTTATCTATATGAACGTTTGTCGCTGGCATAACCATAAAGGACGAGTTATAGTCGATGAACAAGGATGGTATGCAACGAAGCATGTGAGGCGCTACACGCCATCCTGTCCGCACGTGAGACTATCGTGAAGTTCCATCCGGATTGGATCGGCCCCAGTGCCCCGGAAACCGTCCGTGGAACCTAATGACCTTGTTTCCAAGTTGTTCGCGACATGCAGGTCAGGGTCTTTCCAAATCCACAACTTGATATGATAATCCATGATTCTTGTTCTGAACCGAGTGTTTGCTCCATGAGCTGGGATTCTTTCTTTACGTGACGTGATTCTCGTTCAGATGTAAACTTGATGTGATTATCATTCAGTTGTAACGTGACAGGATTCTCATTCAGTATTCACTTGCCTTAATGCATGCCCCTGTTTCGGGGATTGCCTTGGTGACCTGACGGTCTCGGATACTTGCAGGTTCATTTGCACAGAAGAGCTATTTGATAGTCTTCTGGCTAACTAGAATGCATGCACGATACGAGTAACGTTAGACATTTGTAAGCAAGCAAGCATATGTTTCTAAGGAACTTCAGCAAACACGTTGGCTCGGGCCCGAAGGTAAGCCGAGGGGTAAAACCGTAAGGGACTTTCCGAGCGACATAATCTAGGGTAGCATGCGAGGGTCTGAATATAAACAATATTTTATTTTCATGTTCTAGCACAAGCAATACAAGTTGGGATTATTCTCTTAGCTAGGTGCATTGTATTCTTATTAGCATGCAGGGGGTGATTCACCTAGCGACTAGCATGTATCGTTCCATATTTTAAGTGTGCTGGCTAAGCAAAGACAAATTTACCGTAGCCACCCACCTTAGCGATGATTCGCCTCGGTTGAGCGATACGTCAAGCGAGCCTCTGAAAGCCTAAGCCAGAATCCTGTAGGGACAAGTCTGGATATCCTTTGCCTCAAACGAGTATTCCCGCCTGAGCAAAGCGGGTCAGGACATTGCACTTTTACCGTTTGAATCGGCAGTCCGCTTGAACGGAACGGGGGTGTTACAACGAGGACGACGCCATATTCAGAGAGGATCATCTTCTTAACATCCTCCTTCCACTATGCCTGCTTTTCCAGATTCTCGTACACGACCTGAGGACGAGTTCGTAGATACGGCAGATGGTTTATCCCCACCATATACTCATTTTTTAGTAGGATGAGCTACTCCATCTACCGGATTACCATCAGCTGCTACCCCTTCTTCTACTCCAGCCACTACCGGTACTACTACACTGGCTACTCCACTAGTTGCTCCCACATGAGCAAATCCATTTCCAGGCCTTCTTGTGGAAAACAGAGTATATGTCCGCCACCCTGGATTTGTAGAGCTCCCTACTCTACCAGAACGACCATTCAATATCTCTCGTCCTAAGCTATGGACCGATGGAGCGACGTAAGCATTTATTTGTTAATTCACACATTTATTTTGTATTTTTATTCTAATTGTATATTGTCTACTTATTTCAGATTCTTTCCGATCAAGGCTGGAAATAATCTGGGGGAGATCATGTGGGGCTACTTTGATGGCCCTTATATCAACTTTAGTGACATTCCGCTCGATCGATGATTCACTTGGCTGGAGAAGCTCGGGATATGCATATAAATTTTATTTATAATAATATTTAATTTTTTATTATAATATATATTTTTTTTTATTACAATGATACAAAATATTTTTCTAATTTCTAGAGGTTGTACTGGTGGCCGGATCATAGAGATAGTGATATCCGAAAGTGCTACAAGACCGTCGCTAAAAAGAGGTTGAGAGATATGATCAATGACCAGAAGGCGCTATCGTTACTTGGACCCGATCATCGCAAGGAGTGGCTGAAGACGAAGTACTGGGAGCAGATGAAGAAGAAGATGGACACCTCGGCCTACAAGGCCAAGTGCGAGAAGGCAAGGGCTGCCCGTGCTAAGGGTGGTCTACATACTGGTGGATCTATTCCGACCGTCGAGCATTTTCGACGGATGGTTAGTATTAAATTTTTTTGCTATATCGGTTTTTTGTAATTCTAATTTTTTTTGCTTATTTATTAATTGCTTAATTTTTACAGTGCGACGAGACCGTCAAAGCCGGGGAAGACCCCAAGACTGTCGACTTTTCAGCAATTTTTCAGCGGACCTACAAAAGAAAGAAGGATGGAAAGCTCGTAGATGAGCGGGCCGCCAAAGCATATGTAAGTTGTCTTTATAATTTTTTTCAATTTAATTAGATTATTTTTATAATTTAATTAGATTCTAGGTTTCTAGGTCAAAACAGTCAAACTAGGTCAACTCTAGGTCAAACAGTCAAACTATGACATTTCCTAGTTTCTAGGTTGATTTTGTATCCATTTTAATGGTTTATGAAGTTATATTAGATTATACATGAGCTACATGGGCTGGTCCGACAGTTGATAGACACGCGTGATGCTTCAGCACCTACTCCTCCGACGGCTGCTCCAACTACTCCGACGGCTCCAGGTCCTCCGACGGCATCGATGGGTCCTCCAGCTCCTTTGACGGCTCATGCCACAGCTCCATCTACCGTTGCCCCCGATGATCTACAAAATAACATCGCTATGGTTGTGGCGCAGTACATAATTAGCTGACAGCCGCTACCGCCTCCGCCTCCACCGTCGACTTGATAGATTTTTGAGTTTATGGTATTTTTTGAGTTGGTTGTATTTTTGGACTTGATTGTATTTATTTGACTTGATTGCATTTATTTGAATTTGTGGAATTGTATAACACCGTCGTATTTTTGGATTTGATTTGTATAACACCGCCTCCGCCTCCACCGTTGTATTTTTTGAGTTTGTGGTATTTTGGATTACTCTACTTTTTTAGTTCATTGTATATATAACATTTGGACATGTTTGTGTGGATTTTTATAGTTTGTGTGAAATTTACTTGTGTCGAATTTATTTGTGTAAAAATTGGTGAATGTATAACAGGTATATGCTCAGCAGAAATTGATTTCTGGGAAAAATGTTACCTTTAGCGACGGACTAGCGACATAATAGCGACGGAATATCTGAAAAATCTCGGGTCAGCGACGCATTTTCGACGGAAAATCTGAGGTCAGCGACTACCTAGCGACGGATAAAATGTCTGAGACACACAAATGTACCAAACATGTATCAGGCTCCGTCGCTAAAATTGGTTGCTAATCCGTCACTGAGAGTGACGACTTAGCGACGGATTAGCGACGAACTATGTGAGCCCAAAATGTTCAAAACCTTCTGAAAATTTTGATAATTTTTGGGCTCACATAATCTGCCGCTATTATGTCGGTAAGTAGTCAGAAAGTTTAGCGACGAAACTTATATGTCACTAATACGTCGCTGACATTTTGTCGCACATTTTGTCGCTAAGCCGCCGCTTGAGCGACGGATTAGCGACGAAAAATCTGTTGTGACGTTAATATTTCTGACGGAAGAATTCCGTCGCTAATTCGTCGCTATTTAAAAATAGCGATACAAATTTGTATTTTAGCGACAGATATTTTCGTTGCTAAAATAATGTATTTTTGTAGTGGTATAGAGAGCTCAACATGCATGCTTTATCAATTCACTAATTAGCTTCAGAAGAGATATAATTAATTAGAATGAAGAAGAAGAAGAAGAAGAAGAAGAAGGGAGTATGAATCATATGATCAAGATTGAATAAAGAGTTCAAAGGATTGAATAAATAAGTAACTTTTGAGAAAGGTCTTGGGTCTCATATAAGTTATAAACTTTGTATTTTGGTCTCAATAATCGATCTATTATTATTTGAATCTTAGATCAACGGTTGATTCATCTGATTGGATTGTGTTGTTGTAAGAATTCTTGTATTTGTTGGAATGGGTGGGGTTCCCAACCTATGTGAAAAATACCTCGGAGTTGGATTGAGTATTTCTACATATAATAGGAATACCATAATTTATTTGGATTGGATATTCCTAAATATAATAGGAATATATCAATAGATTTGGATTGGATATTCCTACATATAATAGGAATATGTCAATGGATTTGGATTTGGATTGGATATTCCTATCTATAATATGAATGATAGTTGTGGGTTTGAGGCTATATATAGGTGTCTCCTGGCCCTAAAATATCTCTCTCTCTTTCTTAAAAAATATAACAACAAGGAGAGAAAAGGAGGCAAGAGTGTCTTTGCAACATTGGAGAGGAGAAAGAATGATTGGAGGCCGTTTCGAATAAGGATATCAGTTTCGAGTATTTCTCGTTGTCTTTCTTCTTTGTGGTTATAATCTATTTTCTGTTCCAAAAGAGTTGTGGTGATCCGTTTGGATCGGTGAGAAGTTTGTAAGGAGTCGGTGTATTTCTTATTCCATTAGTGGAGGCTTTTCAAGGTTGGACTCCGATCGTCCCGTAGTTTTTTTTGCAAGAATTTTCTACGTAAAAAATATCTGTGTCTGCGATTTATGTTTGGCCTTTTTTGGTTTGTACGTTTTGCTCGGTTCTCTCGTAGGTACTCTCTGGTTTGGGGAACAGTTTCCGCACTTTCGTTCCCAACAAAGTGGTATCAGAGCCAGGTTCTAGAATTTCAGAAGGGAGTCAGGAGTTGACAGGAAAACCAGGGAGGAGAGATGGACGCGAAGCCGGTGCGCATGGTAAACCTGAACGGTACCAACTATTATTACTGGATGAACAAGATGAAGGATCTGCTATTTGTCAAGAAGCTGCATCTGCCGGTATTTGCTTCTGAGAGGGCCAGTAACAAATCCGAAGAGGACTAAAATTTCGAGCATATACAGGTGTGTGGGTACATCAGGCAGTTCGTTGATGAGAACATGTACAACCACGTTACCAGTATTGAGCATGCGAGGAAACTGGAATAAGTTAGAATCTTTGTATGCGAAGAAGACCGGAGTAAATAAATTGTTCTTGATCCGGATGATGATGGGTCTGCGGTACAAAGATATGACGTCTATTACGGATCACTTGAGTGAGTTCCAGGTCGTGGTTGACCAGCTATCCTCGATGGAAGGCAAGTTCGACAATGAGTTTCATAGACTATGGCTGTTGTGTACATTGTCAGACTCATAGGAGACTGTACGAGTGTCTATAATCGCTTCTGGTCTGTAAGGCGTGGTCAGTCTGGAGTTTGCCAAGAGCGGGGTACTGAATAAAGAGATATGGAGACGTTCGCAGGGCACTTTATCCATATCTCACTCAGAGGCGCTTGTTTCAGAGAGTCGCGAAAGGGATAAAAAAAAGGGGTCCAGGCGGTGGCAAAGACAAAAGCAGGGAAAGTTCTAAGGGTTGGTACGAGAAATTGGAGTGTTACCATTATGGCAAGAAGGGCCACATCAAGCAAAACTGTTTCGCTTGGAAGAGAGAGAATAAAGGCGACAAGGAAAAGCAAAGTGAGAACACTATAGCGGCGACCTCGACACATGGAGGCGACGTGATCATTGTAGGTGATGAGGTTGTTATGAACCTCGCCCGTGATGACAACTCTTGGCTGGTGGACTCAGGTGCTTCAATGCACGTATCTCACAACAGGACACAATTTGCTACATACACAACAGACGACTGTGGAGTGTTGAAAATGGGTAATGGAGATGTGTCAAAGGCGGTTGCCATTGGAGATGTGTATTTGAGGACAAAGACAGGTGCAATTCTTATTCTCAAAGATGTCCGTCATATCCCTGATATCCGTTTTAACCTGGTGTCGGTTGGAAGGTTGGATGATGAGGGTTTCTTCAGCCTCTTCGGAAATCATCAGTGGAAGCTTTCCAGAGGTTCGAAGGTGATTGCCAGAGGAAGCAAGAGGTCCAGACTCTACTATATGGAAGGGAGCGCACAGGAGATACATGAGGTTAACGCAGCTACTAATGCGTCTACTGAGTTGTGGCATAGGCGGCTCAGCCATATCAGTGAGAAGGGGATGAGCTACTTGATGAACATGAAGGTGATTCCAGGATTAAAGTCTACAAAGTTGGAGAAGTGATTGTACTGTTTGGCGGAAAAGCAAAATATGGTGTCTTTCCAAAGTCACCCAAGTTCAAGGAAGCCGTCGTTGCTCGAGTTGATTCACTCGGATGCCTGCGGTCCTATGAAGGTAAAATCCATTGGTGGTGCTTCCTATTTTGTAATATTTATTGATGACTGTCCCAGGAAGGTTTGGGTCTATGCCTTAAAGACCAAGGATCAGGTGTTGCCCACTTTCAAGGAGTTTCAGTCCTTTGTTGAATGAGAGACGGGCAAGAAGCTGCTTTGTGTTCGGTCGGACAATGGCGGCGAGTATATCGGTCCCTTTGATGCTTATTGTCGAGAGCAAGGGATACGACACCAGAAGACTCCACCAAAGACACCGCAGCTCAACGATGTAGCGGAGCGGATGAACATGACGCTAATGGAGAGGGTACGATATTTCTTGTCAGAAGCAAACTTGTCAGGCAGCTATTGGGGTAAGGCTGTAACACCCTATTTTTTAAAAAAAAATTAAAATAAATTTTCTGGATTTTTCGTTAATTTTTAATTAATTATTAAAAATGTCCTTCAGGGATTAATATTTTATGGATTAAAATAATTATTAAAATATTATAAAAAATTATATTTTTGGGTGTATTATTAATTATTGGATGTTGTGTAACTTTTCTAGAATTTATTGGGCTCAAAAACTATTTTTAAATAGCTAAAAACCAAGTTTTAATTGAACCAGGCTCAAACCGGACTAAACCGGATTGAACCGGGTTGAACCGGACTGGACCAACCCAGCTGATCCAAACCGTAACCTAATGGGTCGGGTCCTACCCAACCAGACCCGACCCTACCCGACCCGTTAACCCGCCCCCTCTCCCCACGATTTCCCCCGTCCCCGCATCGCCCGGCCACGATCCCGCCTCCGTTGGCGCAACCGCTCCGCCATCACCGCCTCCGCCCACGATCCCCCCTGCTCCGGCCTCCCCGCTCCCCCTCTCCCTCTCCCCTTCTCTACATAAACCCCGAGCCGAAGCCCACCGCCACCACCACGTTCACCACAGCTCCGGCCACCCCGATCTCCGCCGCTCTGAGCCACCACCGAGACCCAGCGCCGACGACGCCTCCGCTCCAGCGACCCGCCGATGACCCGACGGCCACAGCAATGACCCGCAGCCGCACAGTGCTGCCGTGCCGCGTCACGACTCCTTGCGAACGCATTTTTCAGTCGATACCGACCCCCTGTTCAGGTGAGAATTTCTCTCTCCTCGCCGCCTTATTTTTCGTTCTGTCTGCTGTGACGCGTACCCTGCGTAACCCTCTCGAACCCCGTGCAACTCGTTCGGGGTATCGCATCCTGTGTCGGTCGTAAATCGTGACGCAAAATCAGGGCAAAAACCCAATTCTAAAAATTTAGAAATTCGTCCCGAACTCGCAAGTTCACGACCGTTTTGCGTGTAACCTGTTAAATGTTTTCAAAATCCACTTAAACAGTAATTTAGACCTTATGAACAAGTTTTAAAACCCTATTTTTGTTTAATTTTTGGGGTTGTAGATTGTGATTAATTTGCAGGTGAAAATGGCCAAAAACTTGGTTAATTAAAACCCTGATTTTTCTCGGAACTAGGTACGTCCCGCTAAACGAGGTAACTTGGTCGTGTGTAAACTTCACCCAAAGGTGTGCGCCATCGATACGGACATGTGAGATTTTGCGGAAGTTAATTTGGATGTGCGTGCACTCCGGAATCAACGCGTATCCATTGACAACGTCCCGTATCGGCCCAGTTCTAAAACTCGATGTAACTTCGTGTGTGCTCGTTGTTTCGAAATAAAACTTGCGCTATCGGATTCGTAGCATTTTTTTGGTCCTGTGGCCCAAGTTTGGTTCAATTCTGAGAACGTTGACAAAATCTCGTATCGTGGGCTCCACGGCTCCACTTGACGGGCGATTTTGTGATCGGCTCATTGGAATCCAGTTCTGGACATTATGTTGGGTTCGTATCATCGTTATGGACTTGTAGACACTAAGTTTCATGAATTTAAAGAATATTATCTTTGGCACATTTTTCGGTGCGAAGTTGGGCCATATTTGGACCCCACTTTGACCAGAAACGGTCAATTTTGCCCCTGTGTCCAAATTGGAGTTATGGACAGACAATTATAGCTATTTGATATCTTCTGAACATGATGGTAGTATTTATTTCAGCAACAGGAGGAGTACCTGCAGATCCCGCTGATACCAGTGCAGCAGTTGGAAACCAAACCCTAGGCAAGTGTACATTGCCAAACTTGCAGTAGTTATCTGATATTGTTTCTTGAGTTATTCATACATATATACTTCTGTGATGTACATAGTCAACCCAGGACCGTGAGACGTTGCTTAATGTCCGAACAATATTCGGGTGTCGACGCCGTACGCGAAGCCGTGTAACGTCACTAGAGATTGATATCGCGACCCTATACATTTTCGTGCTTGCATTATCAAGTACGTCATACCGCAGGACACTTGACACTGTTTATGAGACAGAATCTTCCTGAGATATTCATGGTGATTCTGTATAGGTTACATATTCGTGACATAGATATTGCATGTGCTTAGCTATCATTATGACTTGCTGCATTAGATATGATCTTGCGTGTCATGGACATGAGACGTGTGATTACATTGGGCAGGGAGAAACACACAGGCTACAGGCTGATTATATATATAAAACCCTTATTAATGCGGTGCTCAAGACTCTAAACTTGAGCTTGGCCCATTACGTGAAATCACTGCTACCGGCTCCCCGACACAGCTTGTAGTGGTTTCAGCATGAGTTCTAGTGATGCTCTCAACTTGCATATCACTTAGCTGGTTACATAGTTTACCCTATTATTTCATTTATTATTGCACTACATTTATTTTGGCTTGAGTTATTCTTGTACCTTGCTATGTCCCCTGAGGATCTGGATCCGGATTATGTCCCCAGGTATAGCTGAGGAGATCTATCCCGCGATATACTGGACAGAAGCAGACATTGGAGCAGTACCAGAATCCGAGGACGAGGTGATCTCCGAGGATTTCTCCTGAGTATCTGGTTTATTATACTCAGTTATTTCTGTTTCTAGTTATCTTATTTCCTATCTATTGAATTGATGTATCAAACTTATTCTCGGGTTGTTCCCCGAGACACTTTTTATTGAGACTTGTTAGTTTATATTTTACTTCGATTATTCTGGCTTTGATCTGTGTTTACCTTCTGTGGATGAGATTAGAATTAGACTGTGACTTGTATCGTAGACCTATTTGTCGTATTTTCTAGAAAAGAATATTTTGGTCATTTTATAATTAATTAAATATTGTGCATGTTAAATATTTATTTATTGTATTATTTATTTATTATTAGCATATTAGATTTATTTTCGGACTTGTGTTAGTGGACCTAACTAGTTTAGTTTAGACTCATGGACCAACATGTATTAATTGTTAGAATTGAGCCCAACTAGAAAGCCCATTAATTAGGAGGATGATTAAATTAATTAAATCATTGGACTAGAAGCTTCCCTCCTTAATTAATTTTTTCATGAGAGGCCCCAAGGGGTATTTTAGACTTTATATAGTAGCTTGAGGGAGGGGGCAAGTGAGGCCTATATAAAGGGGATGAAAACTTTCTCTCTCTTTATTTTTATTCCAAATCTAGATCTAGAATTTTTCTCAACCAAAATTTATCAAATCCCTACCAAATTTTCACCCAATTACTTCTCAAATCACCATTGGAGACTAGAAGAGCAAGGATCTAGAAGGAGGAAACAAGGATCTACAAAGAGGAGCAAGGATCTACAAGTTAGAAGCTAATTTCACCAATTTTGGAGGTTTCATTGGGAATCCATCTCCCAATAGGTATAATTCAGTTTTTCCCTTAAAATAGCTTCTAAATCTGAGATTTAATCATGAATAATCAACCCATATATATGTACTACCCATAGGATTTGGTTTTGTGTTCATAGGAGACCTATGGAAAAAATTATGGTGATTTTTGTGTCAATTTGGGGAGAACTCCGAAAATAACTTTTGTTGTGTGTGTCAATTAATCCTATAGATCAATTTGGCATATGTTTGTGTGTTTGGGACTAGTGTCGTGTCCACAATTGGGTACGTGTAGGTCGAATCCCAACAATTTGGAGATACGTGTTGTTTTGGGGGTTTTCCCTCCGACGCGGAACTTTGTACATGTCGTATTTTGACACGGACACATATATCTACATTTGACACTTTGTTTTGTTCATAAATATTATATATGATTTGTTTGTGTCCTTCGGGGTGCAATTGGATGAGTGGTGGACTCGTGTCGCATGCGTATCCTAGATCTAGTGGGATACGGTGTGATACTCTCCAATTGTTGTGTGTTTATGTGTAGATCTAATTAATTGTGCTTTAATTCTTGAATTATAATTGTGTATGTATCTATATATATTATATATGTATTATGTATATTTATTATAGTGTTTATTGTATCATAGATCTATGTATTATATATGTATTAATAGAATATATATTATGTAGCTTTCTTCTACATGCATTAATATATATGTTATAATATATGTTAGGGATGTAAATATATGTATATATTTTATATAATATATGTGTATGTTTAATTAAGTAATTAGATTATTTATATATGATTATTTATATATATATATATATGTATGTAGATATATATTTATAAGTGGTAGCATATGTATATATAATATAGTAGATATATTTATATGTGGTTATATATATAGTTATATTATATATTGTTATGTATTTATATTATTGTATGATTATATATATGTATAGTTATATATACATATTACTATATGTGTGTGTGTATGTTACTATGTGGTATTTTATACAATTTACTATGTATAAGTGTATGTATAGTTATATATAGTTTTATATGTATATTGTATAAATATATATATTGTGGGTTATATATATGTAATTAAATATATATTGTATAAATATATATGGTGGGTTATATATATATATTTATATATATATTGTATATATATATATACATATATTTTCAGCGACAGCAGCGAGCCAGAAGTGTCACAACAGCAGCAACAAATACAAATAATAGCAGCTTTTCAGCGACAGCAATCAGCGACAGTTGCAGAAAACTGTCGCTGAAACAACAGTGTATCAGCAGAGTATCAGAAGCTTCAGCGACAGTTTTTAGTGACAGTGCAGGAAACTGTCACAAAACCTGCAGTGTATCTATATACACAGCAGCTTTCTGTGACAGTGGACAGGGTATTTAGCGACAGTTTGGCAGTTTTTAATATATTAGATATTAATATATATATAGATATATATGTATATATATATATGGTAATTAATATATATATAAATATGTTCATAATTGCTATTTGTATTATAGTATACTATATATGTATATATTTAGTTGTAGCATATAAATTTATTAGAATAGTTAGTTATCAATTGTTATGAGTATCTTTTATATATTATATATTTGTAGGTATGTATGTACGTATATATGTATTAATAGTTAGTGTGTAGTTGGTAGTTAGTATTATTCTATTAGTACATACTAGAGTTATATTAGATTGATATATGTAATTATTGATGGATAGTTAGTATATATATGAGATTTTGGCAATTACCTTGAGATATCAAGGTAAGTATCAAGATATACCAAGGTATGAGTAGTAGGTATTGGCATAAGTAATAGGATAGTTGTAAACTAATTATGGGTTGGTATTAAGGTGACTAAAATAAGGTATATAGTATTATATAAATATTAAATACATAGTAGTTTATAATTATTGTTGGGTAGTTAGTATAAATAAGGTTTTGAATTTACCTTGAGATGCCAAGGTAAGTATCAAGGTATTGGAGGATAATCAAGGTATTGGGTTTGGATATCAAGATAGAGATTTAGTATTGCGATACCAAGTTAGTTCAAAACTAAGGTATCCATTTAGCATTTGTAATTAGGATTATATATATAATATTGTTTGATATGTACATATGTGTTATATTTATCCCTTGTTTGCGTATCCTGAGATACGGTATCTTAGTATCCTAAGATGTAGCTTGTATGGCCTAGATTCATAGTGTGTGAGCCCAATATCTTTGAGTTAGACTCGTGCAACCTAGAAATAGGTAGTTGACCATAATTTGACTATAGTTGACCATAGTTGACTTAGAGTTGACCTAGTTTGACTTTTGATTTAGAAATAGTTTTATGACCTAGAAATTGACTAGTTTAATTTATTTCTCTTCCCAAAAACTTGTATTAATGCAATATTTCATATATAGGTCTGTGACACAAGTTCGGACATCATTTTATCATTTGCTCTGGACCACAGGCGAGTACATTCTATGATAGTTTTTATTATTTGATTACCACTATAATTCAAGTATTTAGAAATGTTACTTATGATTCTTGACACGATGGTACACGGATTGGTATTGTTATTGGATCGTTAGTCATGGGATGTTACCTTGATTATGGAGATGGTATCGGATACTGTCCTTGTTGGTATTGGATAATATTGAATATTGTAGATTAAACATTGGATAGTGACGTGTCATGATTCGATCCATCATATCAGTCGGGGCGGGAGAAATACCAATTAAATATGTGATCAAGAAACTATCGGCTAGTAGTGTAATCATTGGCTACTAACTAACCATGCAATTCACGTATGGTTGAGTTAGCTCCTTAGTGTAATCATTGAATCTCCCAGGCCGATCATATATTTAGTTAGTATCTCAAATCACATAGTTATTGTAGATTCCATTATTCAGTTCATTGATTACCTTGTTCTATTCTGACATTATAGTTCATTCCTTTATTCTTATACGCATTGATTATATTCTGTTGTTAGTATTGCCTATTCTCTCATTATTCTTGATTATCAGTTATATCCTCATCGTAGATAGCATCTTCTATTCTACTGCTTTATAGTTTTTGTCAATTAATTGAAACTGCTATTGGGTTGTACTTCGCTCCATTCCTGACTGGAAAATATTTTTCAGAGGATCCGGAAGATTGGTGTCCGACATACTACGGACCTCAGCCTATTGATGGTGCAGACTTGGACCCACTAGTTCTGGAGTGACTGTTGAGAGATTTAGCCGGATTCACTAGTTAGCATAGTTAGTTCTCTTTAGTATTTTGGTACCGGATTTGTTTTCGACATATATTTGTGTTTGGATATTATTTTTATTTGTTGTTGTTATATTTTTAACTGCTTAGTTATGTTAGACTTCTGTGATATCTTCTCGTGCCATAGAAATGTGATTGAGTATTGTGTTGAATTAAGTTGATTACTCTCTTCTTGGAGTTGAGATATTATTGGAGGTTTATGCTTTATAGTGAGATAATTAGATAGTATAGTTGACCAAGACAGCGTTCTACCGCCGATGCTGCGGCGTTGGCTGGGCGTTGTTCCCGACTTGCATCCCTACACCGGGTGATTGTCGTCCGGATGTAGTTGACGGACAATGCCCACTATTTCAGGCAAGGAGGAGCCCACTGAAGTTCATGAGTGGCTCACAAATACACAACATCAATTAGAAGCAGCTGAGCTTCCAAGAGAGCGTTAGATGATTGCCGTCCGGATGTAGTTGACGGACAATGCACATCACTGGTGGCTATCTAAGGAGAGACGACTCAGACCAGACCGAGTCACTTGGGAGGAGTTCTCCAGACTCTTTCAGGAGATGTACATTCCATCTACTGCTCGATCGAAACTTCGGGACAAGTTCAATCGTCTCACTCAAGAAAATATGACAGTGGTGGAGTACAATGTAGAATTCATCCGTTTAGATCGCTTCGCCCCTACCCTGATCCCGACAGAAGAGGAGAAGGCTGAGAAGTTCTTCGACGGACTAAACTTTGAGCTACAAAGAATAATCGGATCCGTTGCACCTACTTCGTACACGGACGTCCTTGCTGCAGCCCGACGCATGGAGCGCGTCACCAGGAGAGAGTCCAACCTTAAGCGGCCATTCACATCAGCACTAGCCAGAGCACCACATGGAGAAACTGCAAAGAAACCTCATATGCATCAAGCACCACAGAGAGCTGGATCACAATCCGTAACCCTTCCTACTTGTCACTACTGTGGCAAGGTAGGCAATGTTGAGAGCGAGTGCAGACATAAATTGGGATTATGCTTGATTTGTTAGTCCAACCAACATTTAGCCAAGGAATGCCCTGAGCGTCGAGAGAAAGCAACAATGGTAAACCGACAAGCTTTACCAGTACCGAGACCACCTTTGGCAACCCAGGCAGCACTTTTTCAGCAAGCCCAACAACAACAGAGGACACCGCCACAAGGACGTGGACAAGCTTTTGCGATGACCATGGAGGATGCACAAACTCGTGGAGTAGCAAATGCGCGTAAGATTTAAGTTATTCATAGATATTTATTCCTAGCATTGCTTTAACACGTGCCTATTAATTCCTTTCCTTAGCCTCAAACCTTGTAATTTTTAACTTGTTAATAATTGATAACCTATTTTTCCTAAGCTGTAGTTTTTCTTGCTCTAACCAGATTTCTTTACCCTTGAATTACCTAACTTTTATTGTTTAGGAAAATACTTTAGGTGTTTTGCTTAACCCTCATCTTTCGATTTCTTCTTGATCATGATTCTTTGTTTGTGTCGTGCTTCGAACATGTCTTGCAACCGCGTCATCTCTGTTGTCGGTTATTTTCTTAATTGCGAGGACGTAATTCTTTTAAGGTGGGTAGATTGTAACACCCTGTTTTTTTAAAAAAATTTAAAATAAATTTTCTGGATTTTTCGGTAATTTTTAATTAATTATTAAAAATGTCCTTCAGGAATTAATATTTTTATGGATTAAAATATTATTAAAATATTACAAAAAAATTATATTTTTGGGTGTATTATTAATTATTGGATATTGTGTAATTTTTATAAAATTTATTGGGCTCAAAAACTATTTTGAAATAGCTAAAAACAAAGTTTTAATTGAACCAGGCTCAAATCGGACTAAAATGGACTTAATCGGGTTGAACCGGACTGAACCGGACCGGACCAACCCAGCTGACCCAAACCCTAACCTAATGGGTCGGGTTCTACCCAACTCGACCCTACCCGACCCGTTAGCCCGCCCCCTCTCCCCACGATTTCCTCCGTCCCCGCGTCCCCCGGCCACGACCCCGCCTTCGCCGGGGCAACCGCCCTGCCATCACCGCCCCGCCTCCGCGCACGATCCCCCCCACTCCGGCCTCCCCGCCCCCCTCTCCCTCTCCCCTTCTCTATATAAACCCCGAGCCTAAGCCCACCGCCACCACCACGTTCACCACAGCTCCGGCCAACCCGATCTCCGCCGCTCTGAGCCACCGCCGAGACCCAGCACCGACGACGCCTCCGCTCCAGTGACCCGTCGACGAGCCGACGGCCACAGCAACGACCCGCAGCCGCACATCCAGAAAAAGTCAAATTAGCGACATCTAAAAACTTCGCTAAATAACCAAAAATCGTCGCTAATTAGGTTTAGCGACGTAATTAGCGACGTTTTAAAGTAGTCGGAAAACACCAAGTCGCTAAAACAAAAAACGTCGCTAAACGTCGCTATGCCGACGTTTTTTAGCGACTTTAATGTGTCGCTAAATTTAGCGACGTTTTGCGACGCCAAGTCACTAAATAGCGACGTTTATAAAAGTCGCTAAACGTCGCTGATTAGCGACGTCTATCGCGACGTTACACCGACGTCTTTAATGACCTGGCTATACTGCCATGTCGGCAATTGGCGACGTATAGCGACATCATTAGCGACGTATTTAGCAACTTTTTACAGCATCACTAATTAGCGACGTATTTAGCGACGTAAATTAATGTCGCTAAACGTCGCTACACGTCGCTAATAATGTCGCTAATTTTTAAAATAAAAAAAAAATAATAATGTCCAGAAGCAAACATTGGTGATTCCCTGCAGTTTTACATCATCTTCATCATACACACCAACATGATTCAATCTAGTTAACTATATAATCCAATTAAATTAAAAACCACAAGAAGTATCAATCCAATTAAATATGGATAACTATATAATCCAATTAAATTAACTAAAAAATTAAAGACCACAAGAAGCATTATACATCATGTTTATTGTTGAAGTATCAATAATTCATAAATAATAATAAAAATAACTATACTACTACGGATCTGCAGGAGGCTGACCAGCGGCGCGCTTGAAGGATAACAACTCCTCATACTCGTCCCGTGGAATCGACACCGATGTCGATGGAGAAGGCAGTGACGTCGGTGGAGGCCGTGCCCGCTCCAAGTCTGCGAGTCGCTGGTTGTAAGAATCCAGGGTAGATAACAGCCTCGTACTGCTATCACCCATTGAATCCTGCATCCTCGTCAGGTTCTCTCCCATCGATAGCTGTGACGTCTGCATCCTCGTCAGCTTCTCGCCCATCGATAGCTGTGACGCCTGCAGCTCCATGATGTTGCGATCATTGGAGGCTCTAATATCATTTGTCAATTCTCGTAGCTCCGTCATGCTGCGGTCGAGCATATCCAATCGTGCGATAAGCATCGGATCGTCCGCCTGCGGCTGGGACCGGGACTGGTCCTCCATACTTCGCAACAAGTCGTCACGGAGAGACGCAATCTGACGGTCAACGGCCTCCTGGACGGCCTCCTGGACTCTGGCCGACGACTGCGAGGGCTGCGACTGCGAGGGGTGTGTGGAATGCACAGCTGTCGGGGAGGCCCTAGATGACTGCGTCGCAACCAGGGCGCCATAGGAGCCCGTACCGTAGTACGTACCCCTCTGGAGACCACCAGCTGCGGTCACCCACAGGTCGTTCGCCGACGGAGATGGACCGGGCCGCGACGAAGCACCAGCCTCTCCAGGTGTAGGTGCACTAGCAGTCGCCCGCTCATGAAGCCTAAGATACTCGGCCTAGAAAAGGTTTGGAAACTCAATAATTGCCTAAGTTATATTAAAATAAACACAAAGTAAAGTAATACTTACATAGGTCTGTGAGGCCCTCTCATCAATGAGATTTCCGTCCTTGCGATGGGTGGCCAAGAAGACGGTCACCATGTTTGCATCCTCACCCCTCTGTACCTGTTAAAAATATATTTTTTATTACTAAACTTAAATATTTTTTCCAAGTACCATTTTATGGTACTTATATTAAAATAATATATTTTAAAAGAAAAAATATACCAAACGACGGAAATGTTCCGTCATCGGAATCGAGCTACCACACCACTTGGCAGCATTCTGCCTAGCCGCCTTGGCCTTCTTAGACCTTTCCTTGTAGCTCGGATCGTCGAATCTAGCCCTCATCGCAGTCCACTGCTCAGGCGTGATCCAACCTTGGATCAGTTTTCCGGCACGATCACGAGCCTTCTGGTCATTCAGAGCATCTCGGATAAGCTTGGCGGCAACGGTAGGAAAGAGCCGCTCGATCAACTCGGTCCGGTGCGAAGGATAAAAATACGTTTGCTACAATAAATAATTCATTAAGTTAGCATCACGAATATGCATAAATTAGAGGATTTATTTAATATACTTTTACCTGAAAGTGCGCAAACCAGAACGCCTTCCTCTCCTCCGGAGCCTCAGAGTAGTTGATCCAAGGGCCACCGTAGTTGTTCCTCAGAAATTGGCCCAGGCATCTCTGAACCGACGATGGACGATATCTATACAGAAATAATAATTTAGATTACTGAAAAAGTCAATATACGATGAATAAAGAGAAACACAAATATATACTAAACCATCTAATTGACTTACTTTGTACCGTCGGCCCAAATCTCTGTCCTCGTCTCCTCCGGTGGTGCGCATGGAGGATCTTGCTGATGCTGGGACAACGTCGGCACGACCTCCTCTACTCGCTCATCTGTCTCCATGGTTCCGTCAGTAGGAGGAACGCTGGACGAGAGAGTACTATCACGCCTGGAACTACTCGTCCCAGGAGTGATGCCACGCAACGTCGTCGTAGTCGAAGATGTGACTGATCGATATACTGGAGTACTGGGCGACGATGATCCGGAACCAACTGTAGGCAGTACCGGAGTGGCACTCTGTCTACCTCGGAACCTGCCGAATCCTCCGCGTCGTCCTGTCATATCTGATAACAACATATGATGAATATAGAGAAACACAAATATATACTATATTCTACAGTCGAAATGTGATACATATCTCAAAGCATTATACAGTCAAAATATAATACATATATTCGTTAATGTCAACATCTACTTCTACATGCAATATTTACAGTCCAAATATAGTTACATTCTACATGGAATATTTTATATTTTCAATCATCTTCAGAAAATTTATCTTGTTCGCCTTCCTCGTCCTGCTCTTCCTCTTCCTCGTCTTCACTTTCATCTACTTCGTCGTCCTCTCCGGATAATTCTACATCTTCTACATTATTACTCGTGTAATGAGTAACTTCCGTTGAGTCCACATCTACAATATTTGTTACAAGAGGTAGATCGTCCTCCTGATAAGCTATTTCGTCAATGTCAAAGGTATTTCTAGCTTTAGTCTTGCATACTGCCCACCAATCCGACCTCGCTGTCCCCCGTCTAGGATAAGTTGTGAAGTACACGAGCTGAGCTTGACTTGATAGGACAAATGGTTCGTAGCCTTGATATCTACGCTTGTAGTTTATATCCACAAGGTCATGCTTGTCAATTTTCCAACCTTGATCTTGAATCGGATCGAACCATTCACACCTGAATAGCACGATATTGGCAGGTTCTGGGCCATAATTATATGTCAACTCCACAATCTCTCGTAAGATGCCAAAAAAATCATTGCCCGGATTGACGTCTTTGTAGTTTGAAGATTTGATACACAAACCACTGTTTTTCGTGGAATCAAGATCCAGAAAGCTGTCTCTGATAGGAGCATTTGTTGACTTGAACCTGAACCCATTCACACAGAAACTTGGCCATATTTTTACGGCAGTAATTGGTCCCTTGGCTAGAGTCCTAATAGATTCAGTCTCGGGTGATATTAGACGATCGACCTAAATACCAAAGTAGCGATAGTAAGTTATTGTTTTGTAAGTGCAGAAATAAAAAGTAATTACCAAGCATCTTACATATGCGCTCAACCAAGAAGGAAAATGGCATCTCATATCTTGTTCTACTTCTTCGTCTGTTATGTAGGGTCTAACCGACCTCAACTCATCATTATATGTGCTAAAAAACAATGAAGCAACTGCTGATTAGTAGCATAATAGTATCTTATACGATTACATTAAGATGATGTAAATGTGGACGTATTAATTACTTACCCCTCTAGCTTCTCCACTTCATCCTCGTCGCAATTGAGTAATATATACAATTGAGCAGCCCTTAGCTCATCGTCATTCAAATATCTCTTCTTCATTTTTCCCGAGGGCTTTCCGGATGCATTGAATACTTTGAGTATTGCATCATTAGATTCCTGATATGCGTCGTCGTTTCTGGAATCTTTTGTCCTATTAGTAGCAACATGCGGATTGAAATACGTCGAGCAAAAGTTTATAATCTCCTCGAGAACATAAGCTTCACAAATAGAGCCTTCAACCCGTGCCTTATTTTTTACCTTTCTCTTTAGGTGGTTCAGATGGCGCTCGAAGGGGTACATCCACCGATAATCGACAGGACCACCAACACGTGCCTCATAGGAAAGATGAATTGGCAAATGCTCCATAGAGTCGAAGAATCCAGGAGGAAACACCTTCTCGAGCTTACATAGTGTTACCGCAATGTCCCTCTCTTGCTTTTCTAGACGATCGACGAGCAACTTAGTACAACAAAGATCTCTGAAGAATATGCTCAGCTCTGTCAATGGGTCCCAAACGACCTGCGGTAAGAATTCCCGAAATGCAATCAGAATTAACCTCTCCATGAATACGTGACAATCGTGGCTCTTCATACCTACTAGTTTGTTCTCCTTGAGGTCGACGCATCTTTTCAAGTTCGACACGTACCCGTCTGGAAACTTTAGACCCTGAATCCACCTACAAAGTCTACCTTTATCCTCTTTATCCAGTGAGAAAACTGACTTAGGTTGCTTTAACTTTCCATTCCCCTCCTCTATCAAATGCAATACAGGACGTCTACATATGTCTTCTAAGTCCAACATTGCCTTCGGATTATCTTTCGTCTTCCCCTTTACATCTATTACAGTATTAATTATGTTATCAAACACATTCTTCTCGATATGCATGACATCAAGGTTATGTCTGATTAGATTGGTGCTCCAATATGGCAGATCCCAGAATATACTCCTCTTCGTCCAGTTATGGGTGCGACCAAATCCGTCACACCTGTACCCCTTAGCAGGCTCTTGGATAGCACTTGGTAAATCTTTTACCTCTTCCCATATCGTGCATCCGGGCCACCTTGGCGATGGATTGGCCTTCTCCACAACTCCCGCACGAAAAGCATTTCGATTCCTCCGGTACGGATGATCCTTTGGCAAAAATTGTCGATGACAATCGAAGAAGCACGGTTTGCCTCCGTGTTTCAAACGGAAAGCCTGAGAATGGTCCATGCAATACGGACATGAGAGACGACCATGGGTGCTCCATCCTGATAATATTCCATAGGCCGAAAAGTCGTTGATGGTCCACATAAGTGCTGCCCTCATCTGAAAATTCTGCTTTCTAGAAACATCGTACGTGTTGGCACAGACTTCCCACAGCTGATTCAACTCATCTATCAAAGGCTGTAAATACACATCGATGTTCCTTTTCGGATTGTTCGGACCCGGGATAATAACGGTTAGGAACATATACGGAGTCTTCATGCACATCCAAGGCGGTAGATTGTACGGAGTGACGATCACAGGCCAACACGAATACTGGGAGCCCGAAAGTCCGAATGGGATAAAACCGTCAGAGCAGAGCCCCAATCTGACATTACGCGCTTCCTCGGCAAAGTATGGATACTCTCGATCAAAGTGCTTCCATGCTTCTCCATCGGATGGATGATCCAATACTCCTTCGATCTGTTTTTGCCTGTGCCAACTCATGTTTTCTGCAGTCTCCTTAATCATAAACAACCGCTGCAACCGCGGCGTCAAAGGCAAGTAGTGCATCGAATCGGTAGGCTTCCTTGCACCGACAGACTTTCCTCTAACAGTGGCCTTGTAGCGATCAGCACCACAGAATCTGTACGCATCTTCATCCTTGTCGTCTTTGTAGTACAATATGTACCCGTTGCGACATGCATCGATTTTCTCGTATCCCATCCAAAGCGATCTCACCATCCTCTTAGATCGATAGAAGTCTTTAGGCAACTTTGTACCCTCGGGCAAGATCTCTATAATCAAATCGAGCAGTCGATTATAGTATTCTTGCGACATGTTAAAATCGGACTTGATGCTCAATAATCTTGTAACCACCTCCAACGGTGAATGATCCTCACAACCAGGATATAGTGGAGTCCTTGCATTCTCAAGCAACTCCATAAACTTTGCAGCATCGGCATTCGGTGCCTCCTTAGCTGTATCATAATTGTCCGGATTGAAACTAGGTCCCGCCGCATCATAATTGTCAGGATTGAAACTAGGCCCCGCCGTATCATAAACCATGTTCACCAACCCGTCGTCGTAAGCATCGTGGTCTTGGACATCCATATACGACTCCACATAGGGCTCCGACTCCGATGCTAGAGATACAAGTTCTCCGTGCACGGTCCACTGATAGTAATTCGGCGTAAAGCCCTTCGAGTATAAATGATATGTAACTTCCACTTCAGGATGATATTTCCTGTTGCGACATCTCACACACGGACACTTAATTTTGGTACCGTCCATGTATTGAGGGAACGCCTTTGCGAACTGCAGGAACTGCTGTACACCCTCAATGAATTCATCCCGCACACCGCACATGTCATCAGGATGACGGTTGTACATCCACGAACGATGACGCAGATAGTAATTCATATCCATTTCTAGAAACTTCTGCAAAATTGACAGTATGTATCATATAAATCATTACATGCAAAATTAACCGTACTATAAAAATTATAACTGATATAATACATATTTTCATTTATCAAAACTGCAGCTGCCCCCAACCCCATAGTACTATGAACTGCACTATAAGTGTGCAGTCAACACTACAAATAGTGTGTCATACTATAGAACTGCAGCTGCCCCCAACCACACTCCTAGGTCAGTGTCCGTTATGGGAAAAGCAGTCATGGCATTGCACTAAGGCACCTGGTGCTTGAACAATTTTTGCATCAAAAGTTTTCCAAGTACACGGGCTATTGCTCTATGAAATGGATAACCCCATGCATTGTGGCTGTACTCACTCACATTTACCGGCAGATTACTGCACTCCGTTTGGCATTGGCATTTGATCAAGATTTACTCAAAAACATGCAAAAAATGAGTCACATATATAATGAGCAAGAACTACCGACGATTACCTATTTCAATACATATGTTTATCTACAAATTGAGTTCAAAGAGTTTGATTTATGTAATATCATCTGTTTAAGCCATAATTAGTGCCATAGGGGCTGGTACTATTTGAAAGCATTAAAATTGACTTTTGGTTCAATTTTTATAGATATTTTCTTTTTAGAAAAATACTAAGAATTATCAGTACCTTATAAATATGTTATTCCATATTTATTTGAAACATATTAAATATTGATTTCGTTCTTTATTTAAATCTTTGTCTCCGTTTCTTTAAAGTTTAACGAGTACGTACATGCATGTTCTTAGCCATGTCTTGTATGGATATTGAATCAAGAATTGCAAAACATGCTAGCTAAGTCACTATGGTATGAATCCTTGCCTTTGCTTGTTTATAAATCCAGTTATATATATAACTGTGTGTCCTAGTATTGAGTTGGACCATCGAAGAAATTTCTACTTGAAATTTGATGGAGGATTGTTTCGGGTCTAATTTAAAATAATTGACAAGTTTTCGGATCAAGAAATACCAAGGAGACTACGCAATTTTTTTTAGAAAATTTAGGAGATAGCTAAATTTTACCTGCAGATCTAAGCATGCCAGCCCTTCACACCAGATTCTATCATGGTTTTGTTTTTTTTTAGTTCAGGGGGCGTTATTTGCATAGGATATATGAAATCATATTTTTCTAGTCAATATGAAGGAAACTACTTGATAAAAAAGATGGGTATGTTCTACAATATTTGCCCTGTGATAGACCTAGCTTAAGTTTTTTTTACAACTGATAGCATACCAGGTGGTGGACATGGATCCAAAATGGAATGGATGCCAGTCGGCCCTAACCCTAACCCTAACCCTAACCCTAACCCTAACCCCATGTCAACAAACCTAACCCTAACCCTAACCCTAGGTCCTGATCAGTGTCTGTGTCAGTGTGTGTGTGCCGTGTCTGTGTCTGTGTCAGTGTCTGTGTGTGTGTCGTGTTTGTGTCAATGTCACATGTGTCCTGTGAGAGAGAGAGAGAGAGAGAGAGAGAGAGAGAGAGAGTAGGGTTTACCGGAGTAGTCGCGGTGGAGAGCGGGTCGACGGAGCGCGGGGGGGGGAATTTTTTTCTTTTCGAAATTTCAGCAGATGGGGAAAAATGAAACCGATCCCTAATTAACCAAATTTTAGCGACGTTTAGCGACGTCCAAGAAAAACGTCGCTAATTTAATTTTTAGCGACGTCAATGCGTCGCTAAACACGTTGCTAAATATTTTTAATATTAAGGTCGCTATATACGTCGCTAAACGTCGCTAAATTAGACATATTAGCGACGTTTAGCGACCTAAACTGAACTTATAGCGACTTATCTTTTAAAATCTTAATAAAAGTCGCTAAACGTCGCTAAATATCGCCATTTAGCGACGTCTAGCGACGTTTTAATAAGGAGTCGCTAATTTATATATTATTAGCGACGTTTCTTTTGACGTTGCTAAGACCGCTTTTTCTAGTAGTGGTATAATTCAGTTTTTCCCTTAAAATAGCTTCTAAATCTGAGATTTAATCATGAATAATCAACCCATATATATGTATTACCCATAGGATTTGGTTTTGTGTTCATAGGAGACCTATGGAGAAAGTTATGGTGATTTTTGTGTCAATTTGGGGAGAACTCCGAAAATGACTTTTGTTGTGTGTGTCAATTAATCCTATAGATCAATTTGGCATATGTTTGTGTGTTTGGGGCTAGTGTCGTGTCCACAATTGGGTACGTGTAGGTCGTATCCCAACAATTTGGTGATACGTGTTGTTTTGGGGGTTTTTTCTCCGACGCGGGACTTTGTACATGTCATATTTTGACACGGACACATAGATCTACATTTGACACTTTGTTTTGTTCATAAATATTATATATGATTTGTTTTTGTCCTTCGGGGTGCAATTGGATGTGTGGTGGACTCGTGTCGCATGCGTATCCTAGATCTAGTGGGATACGGTGTGATACTCTCCAATTGTTGTGTGTTTATGTGTAGATCTAATTAATTGTGCTTTAATTCTTGAATTATAATTGTGTATGTATCTATATATATTATATATGTATTATGTATATTTATTATAGTGTTTATTGTATCATAGATCTATGTATTATATATGTATTAATAGAATATATATTTTATATAATATATGTGTATGTTTAATTAAGTAATTAGATTATTTATATATAATTATTTATATATATATATATGTATGTAGATATATATTTATAAGTGGTAGCATATGTATATATAATATAGTAGATATATTTATATGTGGTTATATATATAGTTATATTATATATTGTTATGTATTTATATTATTGTATGATTATATATATGTATAGTTATATATACATATTACTATATGTGTGTGTGTATGTTACTATGTGGTATTTTATACAATTTACTATGTATAAGTGTATGTATAGTTATATATAGTTTTATATGTATATTGTCTAAATATATATATTGTGGGTTATATATATGTAATTAAATATATATTGTATAAATATATATGGTGGGTTATATATATGTATTTATATATATATTGTATATATATATACATATATTTTCAGCGACAGCAGCGAGCCAGAAGTGTCGCAACAGCAGCAACAAATACAAATAATAGCAGCTTTTCAGCGACAGCAATCAGCGACAGTTGCAGAAAACTGTCGCTGAAACAACAGTGTATCAGCAGAGTATCAGAAGCTTCAGCGACAGTTTTTAGTGACAGTGCAGAAAACTGTCACAAAACCTGCTGTGTATCTATATACACAGCAGCTTTCTGTGACAGTGGACAGGGTATTTAGCGACAGTTTGGCAGTTTTTAATATATTAGATATTAATATATATATAGATATATATGTATATATATATATGGTAATTAATATATATATAAATATGTTCATAATTGCTATTTGTATTATAGTATACTATATATGTATATATTTAGTTGTAGCATATAAATTTATTAGAATAGTTAGTTATCAATTGTTATGAGTATCTTTTATATATTATATATTTGTAGGTATGTATGTACGTATATATGTATTAATAGTTAGTGTGTAGTTGGTAGTTAGTATTATTCTATTAGTACATACTAGAGTTATATTAGATTGATATATGTAATTATTGATGGGTAGTTAGTATATATATGAGATTTTGGCAATTACCTTGAGATATCAAGGTAAGTATCAAGATATACCAAGGTATGAGTAGTAGGTATTGGCATAAGTAATAGGATAGTTGTAAACTAATTATGGGTTGGTATTAAGGTGACTAAAATAAGGTATATAGTATTATATAAATATTAAATACATAGTAGTTTATAATTATTGTTGGGTAGTTAGTATAAATAAGGTTTTGAATTTACCTTGAGATGCCAAGGTAAGTATCAAGGTATTGGAGGATAATCAAGGTATTGGGTTTGGATATCAAGATAGAGATTTAGTATTGCGATACCAAGTTGGTTCAAAACCAAGGTATCCATTTAGCATTTGTAATTAGGATTATATATATAATATTGTTTGATATGTACATATGTGTTATATTTATCCCTTGTTTGCGTATCCTGAGATACGGTATCTTAGTATCCTAAGATGTAGCTTGTATGGCCTAGATTCATAGTGTGTGAGCCCAATATCTTTGAGTTAGACTCATGCAACCTAGAAATAGGTAGTTGACCATAATTTGACTATAGTTGACCATAGTTGACTTAGAGTTGACCTAGTTTGACTTTTGATTTAGAAATAGTTTTATGACCTAGAAATTGACTAGTTTAATTTATTTCTCTTCCCAAAAACTTGTATTAATGCAATATTTCATATATAGGTCTGTGACACAAGTTCGGACATCATTTTATCATTTGCTCTGGACCACAAGCGAGTACATTCTCTGATAGTTTTTATTATTTGATTACCACTATAATTCAAGTATTTAGAAATGTTACTTATGATTCTTGACACGATGGTACACGGATTGGTATTGTTATTGGATCGTTAGTCATGGGATGTTACCTTGATTATGGAGATGGTATCGGATACTGTCCTTGTTGGTATTGGATAACATTGAATATTGTAGATTAAACATTGGATACATTGGCTAGTGACGTGTCATGATTCGATCCATCATATCAGTCGGGGCGGGGGAAATACCAATTAAATATGTGATCAAGAAACTATCGGCTAGTAGTGTAATCATTGGCTACTAACTAACCATGCAATTCACGTATGGTTGAGTTAGCTCCTTAGTGTAATCATTGAATCTCCCAGGCCGATCACATATTTAGTTAGTATCTCAAATCACATAGTTATTGTAGATTCCATTATTCAGTTCATTGATTACCTTGTTCTATTCTGACATTATAGTTCATTCCTTTATTCTTGTACGCATTGATTATATTCTGTTGTTAGTATTGCCTATTCTCTCATTGTTCTTGATTATCAGTTATATCCTCATCGTAGATAGCATCTTCTATTCTACTGCTTTATAGTTTTTGTCAATTAATTGAAACTGCTATTGGGTTGTACTTCGCTCCATTCCTGACTGGAAAATATTTTTCAGAGGATCCGGAAGATTGGTGTCCGACATACTACGGACCTCAGCCTATTGATGGTGCAGACTTGGACCCACTAGTTCTGGAGTGACTGTTGAGAGATTTAGCCGGATTCACTAGTTAGCATAGTTAGTTCTCTTTAGTATTTTGGTACCGGATTTGTTTTCGGCATATATTTGTGTTTGGATATTATTTTTATTTGTTGTTGTTATATTTTTATGACCACAGAGAGCTGGATCACAATCCGTAACCCTTCATACTTGTCACTACTGTGGCTAGGTAGGCAATGTTGAGAGCGAGTGCAGACATAAATTGGGATTATGCTTGATTTGTTAGTCCAACCAACATTTAGCCAAGGAATGCCCTGAGCGTCGAGAGAAAGCAACAATGGTAAACCGACAAGCTTTACCAGTACCGAGACCACCTTTGGCAACCCAGGCAGCACTTTTTCAGCAAGCCCAACAACAACAGAGGACACCGCCACAAGGACGTGGACAAGCTTTTGCGATGACCATGGAGGATGCACAAACTTGTGGAGTAGCAAATGCGCGTAAGATTTAAGTTATTCATAGATATCTATTCCTAGCATTGCTTTAACACGTGCCTATTAATTCCTTTCCTTAGCCTCAAACCTAGTAATTTTTAACTTGTTAATAATTGATAACCTATTTTTCCTAAGCTGTAGTTTTTCTTGCTCTAACCAGATTTTTTTACCCTTGAATTACCTAACTTTTATTGTTTAGGAAAATACTTTAGGTGTTTTGCTTAACCCTCATCTTTCGATTTCTTCTTGATCATGATTCTTTGTTTGTGTCGTGCTTCGAACATGTCTTGCAACCGCGTCATCTCTGTTGTCGATTATTTTCTTAATTGCGAGGACGTAATTCTTTTAAGGTGGGTAGATTGTAACACCCTGTTTTTTTAAAAAAATTTAAAATAAATTTTCTGGATTTTTCGATAATTTTTAATTAATTATTAAAAATGTCCTTCAGGAATTAATATTTTTATTGATTAAAATATTATTAAAATATTACAAAAAAATTATATTTTTGGGTGTATTATTAATTATTGGATATTGTGTAATTTTTATAAAATTTATTGGGCTCAAAAACTATTTTGAAATAGCTAAAAACAAAGTTTTAATTGAACCAGGCTCAAATCGGACTAAAATGGACTGAATCGGGTTGAACCGGACTGAACCGGACCGGACCAACCCAGCTGACCCAAACCCTAACCTAATGGGTCGGGTTCTACCCAAATCGACCCTACCCGACCCGTTAGCCCGCCCCCTCTCCCCACGATTTCCTCCGTCTCCGCGTCCCCCGGCCACGACCCCGCCTTCCTCGGCGCAACCGCCCTGCCATCACCGCCCCGCCTCCGCCCACGATCCCCCCCACTCCGGCCTTCCCGCCCCCCTCTCCCTCTCCCCTTCTCTATATAAACCCCGAGCCTAAGCCCACCGCCACCACCACGTTCACCACAGCTCCGGCCAACCCGATCTCCGCCGCTCTGAGCCACCGCCGAGACCCAGCGCCGACGACGCCTCCGCTCCAGTGACCCGTCGACGAGCCGACGGCCACAGCAACGACCCGCAGCCGCACAGTGTTGCCGTGCCGAGTCGTGCCTCCTCGCGAACGCATTTTTCAGTCTATACCGATCCCCTGTTCAGGTGATAATTTCTCTCTCCTCGCCGCCTCATTTTCTGTTCAGTCTGCTGTGACGCGTACCCTGCGTGACCCTCTCGAACCCCGTGCAACTCGTTCGGGATATCGCGTCCTGTGTCGGTCGCAAATCGCGACGCAAAATCAGGAAAAGAAAACCCCATTTCTGAAAATTCAGAAATTCGTCCCGAACTCACAAGTTCACGACCGTTTTGTGTGCTACCTGTTAACTGTTTTCAAAATCCACTTGAACAGTAATTTAGACCTTATGACCAAGTTTCAAAACCCTATTTTTGTTCAATTTTTGGTGTTGTAGATTGTGATTAATTCGCGGGTAAAAATGGCCAAAAACTTGTTTAATTAAAACCCTATTTTTTTTTTGGAACTAGGTGCGTCCCGCTAAACGAGACGACTTGGTCGTGTGCAAACTTTATCGAAAGGTGCGCACCGTCGATACGGTCGTATAGAATTTTGTAAAAGTTGATTTGGATGTGCGTGCACACCGAAATCAACGCGTATCCGTCGATAACGCCCCGTATCGGCCATATTCTGAAACTTATTGTAACATCGTGTGTGCTCGTCATTTCGAAACGAAACTTGTGCCATCGGATTCGTAGTATTTTTCTGGTCCTGTGATCCAAGTTTGGTTCGATTCCGAGAACATTGACAAAATTTCGTATCGTGGGCCCCACGGCTCCACTTGACGAAAAATTTTATGATCGGCTCATCGGAATCCAGTTCTGGATATTCCGTTGGGTTCGTATCGTCGTTCTGGACTTGTAGACACTAAGGTTGACGAATTTGGAGAATATTGTCTCTGGCACATTTTTCGGTGCGAAGTGGGCCACATGTGAACCCCACTTTGACCAGAAACGGTCACTTTTGCCCATGTGTCCAAATTGGACTCATGGACAAGCAATTCTAGCTATTTGATATCTTCTGAACCTGATGGTAATATTTATTTCAGCAACTGGAGGAGTACCTGCAGATCCCGCTGATACCAGAGCAGCAGTTGGAGCCAGAACTCCAGGCAAGTGTACCTTATCAATCTTGCAGTAATTGCTACATGTTATTTTCTTGATTTATTTATATGTTGTATCTGTTCAACCTAGGACCATGTGACATTACTTAACGTCCGAATAATATTCGGGTGTCAACGCCGTACGCGAAGTTGTGTAACGTCACCTAGACCTGGATATCGAGACCCTATACACTCCCGTGCTTGCATTATCAAGTACGTCATACCTCAGGACACCTGACACTATTCATGAGACAGAATCTTCCTGAGATATACATGGTGATTCTGTATAGGATACAGGTTTCGTGACATATACTTTATACATGCTTAAATATCATATGACTTGCTGCGTTAGATATGATCTTGCGTGACATGGACACGAGACGTCGTGGACATGAGACGTGTGATTATATTGGGTGGGGAGAGACACACAGGCTACAGGTTGATTATATTATGACGGTGTCATAGTCTCTCTCCGAGCTAGACAACTACATGATATCACTGCTACCGGCTCCCCGACACCGAGCTTATAGTGGTCTCAGCCTGAGTTCTAGTTTACCCTATTGATTCATTTATTATTGCACTGCATTTATTTTGGCTTGAGTTATTTTGTACCTTGCTATGTCCCCTGAGGACCTGGATCCGGATTATGTCCCAAGGTTTAGCAAAAGAGATCTATCCCGAGGTATACGGGACATGAGCATTAGCAGAAGCAGAAGCAGGAGCAGGTGCATACATTGGAGCAGTACCAGAAAACGAGGATGAGGTGATTGCTGAGGATTTCTTCTGAGTATATGCTTTATCCATACTCAGTATTTGTTGTTGTTATCTTTATTTCATGTCAGTTGAACTATTGTATCAGACTTATTATTGGGTTGTTCCCCGATATATATATATATATATATATATATATAATATATATATATATATATATATATATATATATATATTTTATTGAGACATTGATGTTGATTTTTATTTCATATTGATGTATTCGTTTCTGTGGATGAGATTAGTATATTAGACCCTTATTGTTGTATTACAGCTTAAGTACATCCTGATGGGTCCATTAAATTGGGTTGCCCATTGGTGTGTGCTGCTGGCCATTGCCACGTGGCTAGTCCCTCGACATTTTGGGACTGGGGCGTGACAACCAACCAGCTTGTTGTAAACAAGAAAAATGGACAAAAAGTCATAATATTTTATAGGACAAATAAAAAATATTTATAATTTTTAAACAAAATCCATCAATCTCTCTTGTTAACCTTCCCATTAAAATATTTTTGTTGAGATCTTCAAATAGAATCTACTATTGAATATATTTGTTGTTAGTATTTTTTTTATTAGACTCATTTGATTAATAAAATAATATTTAAATAATTTGGCAAAAATTAATAGAATAACATCAAATTTTCTAAAATAAAAATACATTGACTTCAAAAAACATAAACAAGTACATCAAAATTTAAAATAACAAAACCAACAATATTAAATAATATAACGTTAATGTTATATTAAAAAAATCATAAACAAGTACATCAAATTTAAAAGAACGCAACCAACAATATTAAATAATATAACGTTAATGTTATATTAAAAAACACATAAACAAGTACAATAAAATTTAAAATAAAATAATATAATATAATATTATCTCGGTAATAATATTAATAGTATAACGTTAATGAATATGATTATATTAAATTGTGGTAAAAAAAATAAATTTATGTAAAAATAAATAATGGTTGTTTATTATTTGAGGATTGGTGGGTTGGAGATGTAAAATTTTGAAGATAACATAATATAGAAATATTTCTTTTTTAGTTATCAAATTGAGAAAACTTTTGAGAATGGGTTGGAGATGGCCTAACATTCTCTTCTAAACCTTCTCCCTCAAACCAAATATAAATTTTATTTCTTTTTACTTTAACTTTTTCACACTTCAACTTTTTTAGCCCAAAGTCCAAGCAGTCCCGTGACTGCTGGTAAAGAAAACAGAAAGTTGCGTATAGAGCATCGAATTTTGATAAAATTGCGTCAAGAGTATAGAAGTCTGTATTATTTCGAAAAAGCATAAAAACATTCTTAAAAAGTGCGTTTTTGAACATTTGTTCAAAAACGTCCTTAAAAAAGACGTTTGGGAGCAAATTTGAATATTTACATATACTTTCTCTCTTCCAAACATTTGGAAGCAAGTTCTCCTCTCCTTGTTCCTCTTTTCCTGTTGATTTCTTTTCTTTTTTTATTAATTTTTTTCTTTCAAATATTTAAATATTTAATATGTTCTCAAACGTTTTTAAAAATGACGTTTTTGAACAAATGTTCAAAAATGTCTTTTTTAAGAACGTTTCTATATTTTTTTGAAAATAATTAAATTTTTATGGCCTGGACATAATTTTATTAAAATTCGATGCTGCAATTTTTTGTAAAGAAAAATAAGCCTACGTCGTCAAGAAGCAGTCATTTTGCCCATTTCCCCAAGTTAATAGTAGTAACCATCAGCGGCTCAAAAGGCTCTTGTTCCCATTGAGGGTGTCAAGAGATATTGCGGCGATTGTATGCCGTGACGAGTACTTTTTCTTTTACTTTTCTTCGGCCAACTCTCATTTTCTCGTCTAGGAATGACTGTAGCGGCGAGTGGTAGGGTATTTATTGGTGCCTGAGGATTAAGATAAAGAATAAAGAAAAATCCAATGAGATGTTGTCTGAACATAGTTCAATGTTTACTAAGGGTTCGTTTAGCAGGAGAGATGAAAAAGTAGGATTTTTTTTTTTTCGTATTTTTCTTTTATGTGAAAATAAATATTATTTATTTTGTTTGTTTTTGGTAGGAACGATGGAAAAGGAAATTTTGTTTTTTTTGTTTTGTTTTTTGTTTTGTTTTTGTATGTAAGAATAAGTGAAAAAAAAATAAAGTAAAAATATAAACTTTATCAATTTTATCCTCAGCTAAATACACTTATTTAACATTTGCCTTCATTAATAATTTTTAAATAGCACAATTAATATGGAATATAATTGTTAATTAATATAAAATTTACTAGCTTAACAGGGAAAAGTAATCTCTTCACTTTTTCGTCCTTCCACTTTTTCTTTTATACAAAAAAAAAGAAAATGTATCTTTTCTCCACTTTTTTCTCCTTCATTTTTCTTTTTTTCACTTTTCTCTCCTACCAAACACACCATAAAATTCCGTTTATAGGAGGAAAGAAAAGCAAATGTACATCCTATTCATATGAAAAGAAAAGATTATTTCTTTCTATTGTCTTTGGTAGGATAGAAGAAAAATGGAAGTGATAAACTTTTTTTTGTTTGATATGGAGAAAAAAAGTGGAAGAAATAAAAATAAAAATATAGACTTTACCAATTATATCCTCAACTAACAATATTTATTTACCATTTGACATATATTGAACTATTTTAACATAATATAATTACTATAGCTAATTGTAAATTAAGATGACATTAACTTTTTCTTCCACATTTTCTCTCACTTTTGGAGGGATTGATTTTCTTAGGTTACGAAGGAAAACTAATCCCTCGACTTATTCTTCCATCAACTTTTCTTTAGATACCAAAAAAGAGAAAATGTATCATTCCTTAAACTTTTTTTCCCTTCATTTTTCTTCATCATATTTTTTCCTCCTACCAAATACCCCCTAAGATTATAGACTAAAAAGAACTTGGGTCTCGTTTGGTGTCACACCCGTTTCCAGATTTGGTATTTTTCGAATTTCTAATATTCAAATTTATTTTTCTGATAATGTATTTCTGTTGTATTTGCATGATAATTTATGTCATTTGTATTTATTTCTGTTGAGAGAGACTACCTGAGACCCGTAGAATACCCATTGGCATTGCCATAGACCCGGTTTAGGATCCGCAAGTAGACTGGACATCTGACTTGGTTCATTTGACTGAACCCATGGCTAAACCATCCCCCCTCTCCCTATATATATATATATATATATATATATATATATATATATATATATATATATATATATGAGTGTTTTTTCTCTCATTCCTTTCATTATTCATCTTACTCTTTCCACTTTCTTTCTCCTTCCTTTGCTCTGTTCACTCAAACCCTAACCCTGGGAGAAGTTGTTGTGACTTGGACCGTGAGAAGTTGACGCTATGAAGCCACTTCAGGCAAGTATATCTTGCACAAGAGAAAACCATGGGTTTATGCATGCTTTTAGTTCGTAATATTTTTCTGTTTATTTCTAGCTCATATTGTTGGGACCGAGCACCCCTTCATCTTTAATATCTTAATTTTTTTTTGTTGGAATTGCATGGACCTGAGTTTGGATTTGTGGGTTCACTTTTATTTTCCTGGGGTTTGATTTTCCAAAACTTTGTGCTTTATAAAACTAATTAGCTCATAGTGTAGAGCACCATATTTTATGTAACTTTGCTTTCGGCTATCACTACCACATTTCTGGATGAGGGTATTTTAGTCATTTTTTTCATATATTTATTTTGGTGAATTAATATTTGTTTATATTGTACTATTTATTTAAATTGTGCTTGTGCTATTTAATTAATTGTTAGTGGGCTAGCCTATGTTTATTGGACTTGTCACTAGTGAGCCCATTAGTTAGTCATGACAACTTAACCAATTAGTTAGACTAGTCTATTTTAGACCCAAATAGTTAACAATTCTCTTCATTTAAGGATTAGTCTTAATCTTCATTAGGAAGAGAAGCTTCCTAACTAATCTATTCTTCATGACAACCCACTAGGGGTATTCTAGTCATATCACATTGCTTGGGTAAGGAGGAAAGGGGGGTCGGCCCTAATTAGAGGGAGGAGTTATCTCTCCCCTCCCATTTCTTCATCCAAAATATTTTCTATTGGTGTTCTTCCCCAAAATTGATTCATCACTCTAAAAATTCCACCAAACCACTCTCAATCCCTTTCTCATTCCCCATCTAAGGAGACTAGAAGCTTGAATTTCAAGGAGCATTGGAGAAGAAAAGTTTGGCTAGGAGCTTATGTCCAAATCGTGTCCTATTGAGTTTTCACTGAAAATCCATCTACCAATAGGTATAATTCTGAATTCACCTTCTTACTAGCTTCTAAATCATGCATTTTATCATTATGAACCCACATATGGACTAGGGCTACCTATGGGAAGAAGAATTGACCACTAAGGACTCCTATTGTGAAAGTTATGATATGTATTGTATCCAATTTGGGAGAAATCCGAGATTGATGCATCAAGTATTTGTCATTAGGCTTATTAGGTCTTGTATGGTTGTGTGTGACTAGGTACGTGTCCACAATTGGATACATGTAAGTCGTACCATGATATGTCATGATACGAGAGTATAGATTGGTGTTTTCCTTGGTATGGGTACCCATTAGAATCTAATTCTCTATATTATATGTAAGTAATTGTTTATATATATGTATTATGTTATAGATAGTATAAGCATGGGGATGTATGTATGTATAATAAGGTGTGTTTAGTTAGTGTGCAGGTGTAGGTGTTAGTGGTTAGACTTGCAAGGGTGGAAATCAGGGGCTTGTGCATTTTGATGAAGAAGTGTTAGTATCAGCCATGTTCAGTATTGTGGTGTTTGTGTGTCCTGTATGTACAGACTTGGGAACTCGAGATGAGTTGATGTGTTGTGCTAATATGGGGTGATGGTCAAGGTATTGCAGGAAGGTCGGGGGAGTGCTGTGAGGTTGCAGGGGATGATGTGCATTGGTGTCAGGTGTTGCAGTAAGGAGTGTAGATGATATTAGCTCGAGTGTAAGGGTAAGCCGTTGTTGTAGGATCGGGTGTTGCAGTGAGGGGCGTTTAGGGTTGGTATAAAGATCATTGGGATACCAAGGTGGGTATTAGATTAGTAACCAAGCATCAGTTGTGCAGTCGGGTTAGGCAACTAGGTGCTCGTAGACAGATGGGGAGAAGCTCTACAGGACAATTATGAGAAAGATTGGTGTTCAGTCATGATTTGGGGATTGGGGGTGCAGTTAATCAATATATGGTATAGGTATCTTAGGATATTAGTGTATTAATAATTGAGGTATATGTGTGCATGTATAGTTAGAAGCTAACCTGGGAATTTAATTGGATGGAGGTTAGTAGGAACTTGTGATTTAGATACTCCCTAACTGAATATAGTAGCCACATGAAAATAGAGTAAGGTATCAAATAACTAGGCAATGATGCAAGAGTGGTAAGTGAGGTGATGTTCTGTACAGAAGTGCCACCTTGCACACTGCAGTACAGATTTCAGATAGCATGCTCTGTAAAGAGCAGCATATATTAGGTGCAGCGGTTAATGTGGTGTATCTGTGATTAAGTAAATGTGTGTTCTCAGTTATTGTTTTAGGCATTGGTTAATTATCTTGATATTTGTAGTTAAATTAGTATTATTATAGTTAGTTACAGTGAGTATCTAATTGTATCAGTTAGTAGTAGTTCTTAGTTGATTATATGAAATGGTTAGTATCTGGGTGTCTTTCTGCAACAATGCAAGGAGAAGGGTGTTGGCATCAGGTTTATACTGGAAACCTGGATGTCCACTTGAAAGCAGTCAACATTTAGTATTAGTTAGTGTTGTAATAAATAAATGAGTATTAGTTTAATTAGTATCAGTTAGTGATTAGTTAGCAGTAGTGTTACTAGATGTCAGTGTATATAAATATACTAATATATGTTAGTAGATATCTGTATCTGTTAGAGAGGCCAGTTAGTTTAGTGTATTAATTAAGCTAGTACATATACTAGTAGTAAGAACTAGTATTGTATCAGTAATCTCATTACTTGTTAGTATAAATAGATAGGGTAGTGTCAGTTATTGAAGGTTTAGTTGTATGTAAGTGCACTAGTGTAATAGTTAGAACTGGTTATTAGTTAATATCAGTATTAAATGAGTATCAGTTAGTGAAATGAGGAATTAGGATGTTAGTATCACTCCTAGTTAATATTAGTTAGTACCACTCGTTCAATAATGGTTAGATTCAGTTATATATATATATATATATATATATATATATATATATATATATATATATGTGTGTGTGTGTGTGTGTGTGTGTGTGTGTGTGTGTGTGTGTGTGGAAATACCTGTTAGAATCAGATATAGTGATTGATAGTGAGTTAAGTTATGTTAGGGTGTGTTACTTTAGAGTATCAATTGCCAGGTATTGTTAATATTTGAAGCTTAACAAGAGTAACAATTCTCTGCTAGGAATTAGTATATATTATGTCAGTCAGTTAGTATTATAGGCTAAATTAGTGTATCAGTTAGCCTATTACTTGTTTATATATATATATATATATATATATATATATATATATATATATATATATATATATATATATATATATATTATTAGTTTAGTATATTATTTAGTATACATAAGTGAAAGTAAGATATTAAGTGTCAGTTAGTCTAGTTAGCAAGTGTTATTTAGTTATGGTTAGTTGCTAGTTAGTGTAATTAGTATCAATCCTAAGTTATTAGTTAATCATACTAGCTAGTGTAAGTGTTAGCTTAGATAAAACCTAGTGAGACTTAGAAGTGACCTAAAAAGTATATTTTAGTGCATTTAGCTCATTTATCATTTATTTACACCCAATTGACATGCCATTCATAACTAGGTGTGTGTGACACCAGCTCGGACCACCGAGTGGCATCTTTTGCTCTGGGCCAGAGGCGAGTATATTCTTTGATAGTTTCTATTATTTGATAATTACTATAATGTAAGTATTTAGAAATGTATTACATCATTCATGACACATTGGTACACGGATTAGTATATACATGAATCTTCAGTCATGAGATGTTATTTATTGTTTCATTGATCCTCGTGTTCTCATATAGTTAATAGACAATGTTCAATGTTCAATGTTTAAAGTTTAATATTTTACAACGCCTTGAGTATCTTGCGTCGTAACGTGCCATGATTCAATCCATTGTACTAGTCAGAAAAAATGGAAGTATTAGCTAGATATGTGATCAAAGCTTAGACAATGTTCAATGTTTAAGTAGACAATATTTATCCAAAGTTTAAGTAGATAATGTTTAATCCAAGCCGATCACATATCTAACTAGTATTTCAAACACCTAGTGTAGTTACAGTTCTTCACCATATTCTATTTTATTGTGATCAGTGTATACCATATTGCTCTTGTTTACCTATTTCTTCTACCATAGTATGATATTGTTCATTATTTTTCGTCTTGTATTACTTTCTCTATTTCTGTTTATAGTCATTATCAATTAACTTGAAACTGCTATTGGGTTGTACTTCGCTCCAATCCTGACTGGATATATTTTTCAGATGATTGGTTAGAGGAGATGTATCCTACCTTTTATGGACCACAAGATGGTGAGCAGACTGAGGATTAGTACCGGCCACTAAGGCAACTTAGATTTTCATTAGCATATTGTTTATATTTTGGTTTAGACATTGGCATGTACATATTATTTGAGATTTGCGTTGTAGCGAGACTATTAGTCTTGGATGTATTGTATTATGACTTTTGTGACTCTTCTTCTATTCCATATCGTGCCATTATCTCCCTTTAGTTTTTATTGTAATTGAGTATTGATTTTCATTTATTATATATTATTTTATCCTCTATTTGGAGTCGAGATGGCATGACAGATACATTATATATATTGTGTGAGATGTTTAGATAGTATTGTTGACCTAGACATCGTTCTACCGCCGATGCTACGACGTAGACTGGACGTACCCACGCACTCGTGCCCCTACACCGGGTGCGGGTCATGACATCGACCGTGCTTGATTTCGAGTCCAGCTAAGTTCAGTACTTAACTTGACACAATACATATACCAAAATGGCTGACTGGAGAAGAAGAACAGTGCTTTGTGAAGAGTATGCAAGAGAACCCATTTGACGTAGAAATACGTATGTTTTACTTTGGGCGCATTGGAGTGATGTTCCAACTCTTCGTGCGTACTAATCATACTGCACTCAATCTCCTAGCAAAAGCGCGCCAGTCACACTCCTTGAGTCAGTGGCGCACTTTCGAGAGAAAATACTGCTTGGCGTACTTTGGTGCATATCCAATCAAAGTTCTCTATGAAAAATCAAAAAAAAGTGTGCCACAGTCGTTAGCGCTCTTCGCATTTTATAATCTGGCGTACTTTTTCTATGTTTCGTCAGTCGGCGCACTTTTCTTATGTTTGGTAGCTCGCGCACTTTCTTCCCCCTTCGTTTCCTTAGAGACGCAGTTTTGGTTGATTTTTTGATTTCTGTGTTATTGATTTGTCTGCTCCCCAACTGTCGAGCTTTGACATCGGATTGTGTGTTTTATCTTTTAGCTAGCTTGCTCGCTCACTTTCTTTGAAGCATGTCTTATTCTTGCACGCAAACCTTTGTCAAGTGTGTCGTGTTGGTTAACTTGACAAAGTACGCCAACCTTGTTTCTTTTAGGTTGTGTGCCAACCTTATTTTTGCTAGTTTGTATGCTAACCTAGTTTGTGCGCCAACCTTGTTTTTGCTAGTTCATGCGCCAACCTAGTTTGTGCACCTGGTTTTATTATGTGTTTCTTTCATTTTTGCTTGGGATATTTCTTTTTGTATTATATAGATGGATGTTGTGCTCTTACAATTTAACACATGTTCTGACCCACAAGACACCGTGGAAAATTATTGTGTATGATAAATCTATTGCTTTTGGCATCGGATAATTAATTGTGAGTATTGCCCAATGTGCGTGTCGCGGATACGCTAAGTTCGTCAGTGATAACTTGTGAATAGCTCGTACTCGTAACTCGTCATTCTAGGAAGTTCTCGAGTGTCCATGACTCAAGAACTTGAAATAATGATTAAACGAGATAAAATTTGACTAGATCATTGGGAGGAAAGAATATTGTGCTACCGGCTACCCCGATCTCCAACGGCCCAATGAGGCTTGGACCAATCCTGTTAGGCAAGGGTCCCATGACCTACCAAGTTTAAGTATGCCACGGTACATACAAGACTTTGTGATGTACCATGGTATTTATATGATTTGTTGCATAATGTTGTTACAACTGTGATGTGCTGCCGCACTACAAGTTGTTGTTATTGAGCCGAGGTTCATAACATTATGTATTTCAGTATGTGCATTCCAGTATATATTCCAGTTATGTTTCAGTTTCAGTTTATGTTACTAGATAATTTACAAATAAATTATGTTTACAAAAATCAGATTATGTTTACCAAAACCAGTTTAGGCCTAAGTTATTTTGTGTGATGCTATCAGTTATCTGCTTTTGTTCTTTATTCAACATTGTTTGTGATGTGCACTACAAGTACTAGACAAGCGTACCCTTGGCCATCCGGGTTGACTGCAGTACCCGTAGTAGCGATATTCTTCAAACATACATTTGTTAGTAACTAGGTTTGTGATAACCCTAGTTAGTTAATTATAGCAAGCAGTATCCATGTTTGGCCGTGATATGAACGTTTGTCTGTTCATCTAGCTCGCCCTGTTATATTCTGTTTACTTTCGACGCATGGTTAAAGTGCAAAGTTCTGCTCGGGTGAAGGTCTTCAATCCCGGTCCTTGTTTGGTTTAATGGTTGTTGTCCTGATTCAGAGTAGATCCTATGTCCTTTTGCCGCTCGTTGCCTTATATTCCTTATAGTTAGTTTATTATCAATGCACCAATGCTCATAATTATTTTATCGAGACAAGTACATTGGTACCGTACAAATCTCGACCCGTATTTATTTAGTTATTCGTTTGTCTCTTATTTTTGCTGATTGTGGTTTTGGTTAACACCTTGATCTCATTTGTGGTACTTGTTGCTTGGGGTTCTGACCCCGCTGGTTTTGCTTGACCAGATTTACCTGAGGAGACACATGATCCACCGTACTTACAACAAGATGGCTCGCACTCGTAGGACTGCGGCCGAAGCTCGCGAGTGGGTTTCCTTCTTCCACCCCTCGTTTTGATTTCTTGATTTGTGGTGTTAGCAAGGGAGTAGAGTTAGCTCCTTATATTTTTGAGACTACGGTGAATATATATATATATATATATATATATATATATATATATATATATATATATATATATATATATATATATATATATATATATATATATAAAAGACCATGGCTGATATATTTGATAATGTATAACTATACTCTGCTAGTATTTTCACTAGCTTCATGATCATATGTTGTATGTATTTTGGGATGGCTATTTACATTCATGTATGATATACTCTTGAAATTGTTTTTGATTGATTGAGATATTAGGATTTGTCGGCCTTGGGACCGACGTCATAGCATGCTAGAGTCCACCCATTTGTCTTCTTGACAACCTTAGCACATTGCGGCTTACTTCGATATTCTGCAAGGTGTGGTTGGCCATGTCAGTCCTTGTATTTATCCAGTATTCTGGGAGCGAGACGTGATATTTGGTTTCCATAATTATGACATTGGGAAAGAAAAGTCATTCATTTTCTATATTTGAATGTCAAGGGAAAGTAGGAGGAAAGAAAAATGATTTCCATAGGAAAGAAAAATAGGAAAAAAAAAAAATTTTCCTACCAAAACAAGTATTCACTTTTCCACCATAGGGAATTCATTTTTTCCTTCCAATTTTTTTGGACCCTCCAAACATTGAAAAAAAAAATGGATGAAAATTACACTTTTCGAAAAGATAAAAAAAAAAAAATCATTTTCATTCCTTTTCACGAATCAAACAAGGCCTTGGAATGAGGCTGACAATGGAATACAAATATTTGAAGTGACCTTTAAAATGAAAGAAAAGAATTCAAATAGGACATATAACTCATTCTTCACATATATCTACTCTTATAATGGGTCTTCAAAACGGCTCAAAAGTGAACCGTCTAAGCAGTTTGTAAATACTTAACCATTTATTTAAAAAATTAATATTATGTAAAAAAAAATTATTGGAAAAAAATTAATTTGTTATAAATAACATCATAGAAAATCGAACTTGACCAACCAAAAAGAATGACTCACACCTTAACCACATGAGTTATAAGAAATGTTTGATGATAGTTATATAATATTATATAGTTAACAAATTAGTTAAAATTTATTTAATTTTTAATTTGTGAGGATATACGTACAATTTAGACGGCTAGTCTTTTCGAATTTTTTTATAAAAAATTAAAATATATTCATAATAAATAATAATTATAATATATTTAAACTATTTTATAATAATATTAGAAAATTTTATTTTCCACGTGAGTGAATTTACTAGTGAGAGTTATAATGTTGTTAATAACATGCAAGATCCAAGTTCATAAACTAGTAAAACGTTTAAAGACCGAATGATGAGCTTGACAAAGCACATGTTTACCAACTGTAAATTTAGGTTCAATTCTCTTTTGAGAGCAGGATTAAGGTTTGGAAGAGGAGAAAGAGAAAAGAAAAGAGAGAACATGTTTTTATTGATTGATAGTAGTTTTTCAATTTTCTTGCACAATTGTAGGTATATAGTAAGAAATAACTTGGCATTAAAAAGGAAAGAAAAAACAAGATAAAGTGGAAAAAAAAAAATTTCCTCTTAGATATAAGCTTTTAGCAAAAAAAGATTTCTAGTTTAAGTAAATTATCAAATTTTTACAGTTGGTGCAGTTTACATCCAATTTAATTTCTGTCGTTAACCGATGTTAAATTAGATATGAAAATAACGATTATATCCATATAAAACCTAAGGATAAAGTGCAAAAAAATTCTCTTTCCATTCTCACTTGTCCTTCTCTCCGGCAGTTTCTCTCCTACTTCTCCCACGACGACGAAGGCACAGCAGCGACGGCACAAAAAATAAAGTTAATTGATACAGACGTCTACAAGATCTTATAAGAAGAGATTTTTTTTGCACTTTGCAAAAAAAAAAAAAAAAATCAAAATCAAAATCAAAATCAAAACAGCCCCTACTCTTCAGCTGTAGCCTGTAGAAATTCGCAAGCCCTGTAGTTTCCTGCAGCTTGTGCCCTTTTCTAACCACAAAACCCCACTGTACCTCTAGAGTCTAGACTAAGCTTTTACCAATCAAGAAATGGAAGAACTATCTACATTGTGCAAGTCCTTTTCCATGTGTGTTGGCATGTGATTAGGGGAGTAAATCAAGGAGATGTAAATGACCAGGAAGGAAAACATGATCGTGAAGAAAGTTGGGATGACCAAGGCCGGCCCCACCAAAATTGGATTACAGTCGGGAAGGAAGCAGCATAAAGGGGGACCCAAACCATTCCTGAAGCAGAGCTAAACTAGCTTTCCCCTTCCTCTCTAAGAAACAAAGTTCATAATACCACCGCCACCGCCACCACCGTCGCCACCGCCACCGCCACCGCCACCACCACCATGGTTAGGTCTCAGCAGAGGTATCGCGGAGTTCGCCAAAGGCACTGGGGATCCTGGGTCTCGGAAATCCGCCACCCTCTATTGTAAGCTCCCATATCCACTTCTCTCTCCAACCACACACTATGTCGAATAGACATGGACCTCACACTCGGGGCCATTTATGACATTAAAGATCATGTACAAATACTGAAAAATTGGGCCTTCTTTTGTTTTTTTTAGAAAAAGTCTTTTCTCTGAGCTTCGAAGGTCTTGTTATTTCCGTTTCTAAAGAAATATGAGACAGAGATCTAAAAATAAATATTCCACATTAGTAATTATATATAATGAGGTTTTTTTTTTCAGAAAATTTACTGTAGCGAAATAAATTTATATTAAATTTATTTAAACGAAATAAGTTTAAAAAAATTTTAAAAAAAATCACGGTCCGCCAACAGTGTTGGCGGAAAACTAAATTAGTGTACACGTAAGCAAGAAAACAAATATAAAAAAAAAACGTGGGCCCCACGGCCAATTTCCGCCAACAGAGTTGGCTGAAATTGGGGGGGGGCCAATTTCAGCCAACTCAGTTGGCGGAAATTGGCCCCGTGGGGCCCACGTATTTTTTGTTTTGGTTTTGTTTGGTTTGGTTTGGTTTGGTTTGGTAGTTTGGTTTGGTTTTTTCGTTGGTTTATTTTAATTAAGTTATATTTATTTTTGTTTTATTGATTTAGTTTAGTTTAGTTTTGTAATTAGATTTAAGTAAATTTATTTTAACGAAATAAAATTAAAATAAATTAATTGGAAAGAAATATTTAGAAATATTTTTTTCGGAAATTTGTTTCCAAAGCATCAAAATTTGTATATATTCCATCTAAAGCATAAAAGTACGAAAAAAATATCAATATGAATTGGACGTTTATATTTATAAATATTATATTTTTATCGTAAATTTTTTCGTCGTTAACCGACGTTAAAAAATAATAATATTAAAAATCTGTCGTAAGACTATTACGTCTGCCGTCGAGCAGACTTCGAGCGGCCATAACTACTTGTTTTTAAATCGTTTTTCTTTAAATAATAAGTCGATTTGTATGTTTTCGACGAAAGTAACACAAATCATGTAGAAAAAAAATTTATCCGAAACAAGACGCATATGTTACAGGCAAAAATATAAAAAATAAAACTTTAAAGTATCATAACTTTTGACTGGGAGATCGAAACAAGCTCCAGTTTGAGCCAAAATGACCGTATGGAAAAGTACTTCGGGATAAACATGATCGTTTCACCGTTTGACGGACTTTCCAAATTTTTAGAATCGTCAAAAAACGATGTTTCGACCTCTAAATTTGACTTTCAGTAATATTATTTTTGAATATTTAAAATTTACTGTAGTGAAATAAATTTATATTGGATGTGGGGGCCCACGGATTTAAAACGATGTTTCGATCTCCAAAAAATTTTTTAGAAACATTTTAATTAATTATTTTATGTCTATTATGAAAAAAACTAATAAAACAAAATAAATAATCAAACCAAACCAACCAAAACAAACCAAATAAAAAAAACTAAATAAAAAAATATTGCTTTGGAAACAAATTTTGTTTTGGAAACTAAATAAAAAAAATATTGCTTTGTCTAAATAAAAAAAATATTGTTTTGGAATTTATACAAATTTTGCTTTGGAAACAAATTTCCGAAAAAAATATTTCTAAATATTTTTTTCCAATTAATTTATTTTAATTTTATTTCGTTAATAAATTTACTTAAATCTAATTACAAAACTAAACTAAACTAAATAAATAAAACAAAAATATAACTAATTAAAATAAACCAACGAAAAAACCAAACCAAACTACCAAACCAAACCAAACCAAACAAAACCAAAACAAAAAATACGTGGGCCCCACGGGGCCAATTTCCGCCAACTGAGTTGGCTGAAATTGGCCCCCCCCAATTTCAGCCAACTCTGTTGGCGGAAATTGGCCGTGGGGCCCACGTTTTTTTTTTTTATATTTGTTTTCTTGCTTACGTGTACACTAATTTAGTTTTCCGCCAACACTGTTGGCGGACCGTGATTTTTTTTAAAATTTTTTTAAACTTATTTCGTTTAAATAAATTTAATATAAATTTATTTCGCTACAGTAAATTTTCTGTTTTTTTTTTTAGAATTTTCAGATTTTTTGGGCCACGTACGATCATATGATTTGTGCATGCTCAGAAACGATCATGTTTCTACTGTCAGTACTAGCTTTAGATTTCACAAATTTTAGAATAATACAAATATACAATCTTATATATAACTTTTGACTTTAGATACACTAGCTAGAATCTTCTCCAACATATTTTTTAAAATAAAATTAATAAATAAAAATTATGGCATGAATTTAATCATCATTTTAAGTATGTAAAAATGTATTAGAATAATATCTCTAACAATGATGCTGCAAAACGGCTCAAAAGTGAGTCGTCTAAGTCATTCGTAAATACTCCACTATTTATTTAAAAAAATTGTTAAAAAAAAAAATTAAATTTGTTATAAATAACATTATGGAGAATCAAACTTGATCAACCAAAAAGAATACCTCACACCTTAACCACATGAGCTAAAAGAGATGTTTAATTATATTTATATAATATTATGTAGTTAAATAATTAGTTAAAATTTATATATTTTTAAATTTTTAATTATGTAAAAATATACTTACAGTCTAGACGGCTAGTCTTTTATTTTTTTTATTTTTATAAATAGTAAAAAATTATCCATAACAAATTATAATTAAAATATATTTAAACTATTTTACAATAGTATTAGAAAATTTTATTTTACGTGCAGCGTACGTGCATCTACTAGTAAATATATTAGGAATATTTAGACTTTGGATCTCAGATAAGTTCTAAAATTTGTGTTTGGGTCTCCATAATATACATAAGTAGTATTTGGATCTCAAAAATGTCATTAATGTCTCAAAAGTGTCACTAATTATTATATTTGATACTTTTAATACCCAAATACTAATTATATATATTATGGAGACCCAAACATAAATTTGAGAACTTATCTGAGACCCAAAGTCTAAATATGCTAATATATTATGGGATAATGTTATTTGTACCTCCAAAGTATCCCTCCAAATCATCCTTCCTTATGTGACAGATAACATGACGATTAATGTGACAACTGATATGACAAATTATAAATTAACATTAACATTAAAATTAATATTAACATTAACATTAACATAAAAATTAACATTAACATTAATATTAATATTAAAAAAATTTGGGTGATTAACTTTTTTGGTTAAAATTTTTTTATGTCAGTTGTCATGTCAGCTATCACATAATGATATTTAGCACGCCACGACGTTAGTCGTCCCACAAGAAAGAATAGTTTGGAGGAATATTTTAGAGTTACAAATAGCATTACTCTGTATTATGCTCAACTCCTCCTACCATCGATGCAAACATTCAGACCCTCTTTACCCATTCGTTACTGTGTTGGCGTCTCCAGGAAAACGAGGATCTGGCTCGGCACGTTCGAGACGGCAGAGAGCGCGGCGCGGGCCTACGACGAAGCGGCGAGGCTAATGTGCGGGACCAGAGCGAGGACCAACTTCCTTCACAACTCCGCCCCCTCGCCGAGCGCCAAGTACTTGTCCCCCGCCCTCGTCGCGAGGCTTCAACGCCGCGACTTAGTGTCGACGGCGCTCCAGGCGGCGGCCACCACCGCCGCCAGCAGCCATTCCACCAATGCCAAGGACGGTAACACGGCGATCCGGAAGCCTCCCTTCTCGGAGAGCAGCAGTGCCAGTTGTCAGCAGGGGATGGTAGAGACCAAGGAGACGCAGTGGGGTTACTTGGAGGAGCAGCATCACATAGAGCAGATGATAGAGGAGCTGCTAGATTCTGGCTACTCCATGGAGCTGTGCTCTTCTTCTCTCTAGTTGTTGCTTGTTCTGTCCGGAGCTGTCCTATTAAGAGCTAATTTTGCCCGTCCCTTGTGGGTCCATTCTGGAGGGTTAACCACGATCCCGATATATGGTGGGGTCATGCTGGAGAAACTATTGTATGGACCGGACGCAGTGCATCCGCGATCCTTTTTCGATCGTTAGATTGCATAGGAATGTGTGCATCCATGTATCCTCTCTAAAGTAATCTAGCGGTGGTTGGTATGTGAATGATCCAAAACAATTTGCTAATGTAGTAAGCATTCTAGAGCTAAGAAACTGACCCATATTCTCCAATCAGGGTCGTCTTGAGAAGCCTTTAGGTTAGTGATTAAATGAGATGTATATAGAAATAAGACTATGATAAGTGGAAGTGGTGGTGAATGGTGTTCAATGTGGGTTACTTCTTTCTATTCCTTCTCTCTTTCCTTGGTGGCTAAGTAAGAACAATAGGGTTTTTTTTTTTTTTTACTCAAGCTATTAATCTATACTACTATTTATAGCTTTTAAGCGATTGCATGGCACTACAACAAAATTAATTAACAATGACGATCAAATATGCTGATCGATGATAGTTGTCTAGTCGTTATCTACGAAATGTGTCATCTTTATCGTGAAAAAACAATAACAGCCCGATATCTTTATTTACAAAAGATTACTTTTATACGATATATTTATTTATAATAGATCTATGTGTCATATTTATTTACAAAATATGATTTTTTTTTTTTTGTGAGACAATAATGACAGCTCAACACACGTACTTTTTCTTTTTTAAAGATGACTTTATGCATCATCTTTATTTACAAAATATGACTTTTATGCGTCATCGTTATTTAACAAAAGATGATTTTTTTTTTTCGTGAGACAAAAATGACAACTTAACTCACGTCATCTTTCTTTATAAAAGATGACTTTATGCCTCATCTTTATTTACAAAAGATGACTTCTTTATGTTATCGCTATTTACTAAGAATGACTTTTTCGTGAGACAACAATGACAGCTCAACACACGTCATCTTTCTTTATAATATATGATTTTATGCATCATCTTTATTTATAAAAAAATGACTTTCATGCATCATTGTTATTTACAAAGATGACTTTTTCGTGAAACAATATCCTATAGAAGTAAAACAATGAAGAAGAAAAGTAATATGTACCACCAACCAAACATATTTCATTTCGTAATATTCAAAATGCCGGACATTGAACTAAAATAATATTACTTCATTCTGACATACTTCAAAACATAAATTATTAATACTTGCAAAACTTTCTTCATGCATTATTTTTCATATTGTCTTCATTAACAGTATCGAAAATAAATTTGGCCAAGTCTACTCTAATTTTAACAATTTCTTTAATACAGTAATCATTTCTCCCACCAAACTACAAAAGAAACACAAAATCAATTATAATGTTAATAAAATCATGTTACACAAATACAACCAATATTACATTAATATAACCATCTTAAAAGCTAACTTACCACTTTTTCTAATTTGATAGTAGAAAGTTGGAATATGTCCTTCTATATTTCATTACATAGTAACTACATTCAGTATTGTTTGGTTGTTTAGGACATTATATTAGAAAGTGAAAAATAGAGTTAGCTACGAATAATCAAAGATATATTTTTTTTACATTCACATACTTCCATGTTAGGTTTTTTCACTCAACCCTTTTTGAGCGAGTCAAAAAATCCTACAACAGTAAATACGACATATAGTGTGTATATTATATATATTAGTAAAACACTTACATTAGATTTAATAATCTTAAGTCATCGCGCGAAGGTGTCCAAGCAGATCAAAGAAGTAAATACTTTGAGAATATATATATATATATATATATATATATAACAAAATCAAATAACAAAGTAGAAAAATCAGAAAAATGTTATATATGCATGTATTAGAATACTAAAGTACTCTACTCATTCTGTAAAGGGGTTTCTAGTCGTTGGAATGTACAATTGGACTTTGGGAAAATAAACTAACGAGAAGAACACAACAATTAACTTACTTCGCATTGTATGAAAATACTACCATTTTATCTTTGTTGTAGACTTTTATTCTCATGACCAACGCATGAGTTATTAGTGAATTCTTTCGCGCTTCAACAATTAGGTCAAGTTCATCAAGTCTATACTTATTTTTTAAATTTAACCTTTGCAACATTCCATATAGAAATCTGTAAAGAGACTATTGGGACACATAATTAATATACTACACTAATTATTTTTAAAATAAAATCATTGTTAAGTCAAAATTGATAATACCTCATGTAAACAACAATTATTTAAACATATATTTCTTCCATACTATGAAATTGTTGTAAATCATCTTTCATAACATATATATCGGATGAATAAAGGAACACCACACTAGAACTCATGTGCACATGCACTCCCGCTGTCGAGGTTTCCACATACCGAATAAGAGAGAGTATCAATTTTAGGTTGCTAGATGGCGTTGATGGCTGTGGTTCTCTCAATTCCTATGTTTAAGATGAATAAATTGATGCATTTTTAATAATAAAATTATGTGCAAGATCAAAACGACGTTACAAGTCCAACGGTGATGTCGGAATCGTATTTCGGAAATTAGAATTTTGAAACACCGTTTTGAAATTCAAAATGAACATTTTTTACGTTTAGGACTACCCAACTTAATTTGGATGCGAGAACGAACTATCAAATGAAATAATTTGTGTTTCAAGTTAGATGAAGTATCATATATAGTTTTATTTTTAACTATTTTTGTAGTAGTGTGGTGAAATTGTTTATGCACACAACAAAGTTAAGAACTCCCAAAAATTTTGGAAATAAATGTTTACTTTCAAATTCATCCATGCATACTAGTAAATACATGTATACATGCAGTATAATATTAATTTTTGTTTTCATTTTAATACATGTGCACTTTGAGATGCCAAGGAGAAGCTTGCTAAATATGTTAGCTATAGCACGAGACATGAAGCACATGGTATTTGCCCAAGCACAACTTTGAGAAGAATGCTGCACATAATATTATTTATATAGGTACGTTAGAACTCAGTACTAGTAAACATTCACACGCAAAAAAAAAATATAATTTTTGAGTTACATTTCACTTTATTTATCATATTTTATTGCATATTCTACTATTTTTTCATAATGAAAGAATTTTTTCACTTTTAATAGAAATCGTCTAGAATTGACGATGAACTGCTTTGACACTAAAATCTGGACCAAAATATCTCTTCTTTCTATTTTTTTCTTCCACTTCCCTCCTCTCCCCTCTCGAACCCAACCCAACCCAACCCAACCCAACTCCACCCCCACCCCCACCCCCACCCCAACACACCGCCACCGCGGTCAGCCAACGCCTCCGTCCGGCCGCGTTGACCCCCCTCCTCGCCCCGCCTCGTTGACCCCCCGTCCTGTCCCGTCGACCCTACCGTCGACGCCTGTCGCTGCTGCCTACCCGCCGAGCTAGCCGTGCCTCCTCTATCTCGTCTCGCTCGCCTCCCCACTGAGCTTGTCCCCGCTCGCCTTCCCTCTTTCTCGGCACTTGGCCCCGCTCCCCCCCTCCCTCTTTCTTCGGCTGTCGCTGCTAGTTGCAGTTGCCGCCATAGTCACTATCGACAGCTGGAGAAAGAGGGAGCGGAGAGCTGGGCCGAGTGTCGAGAAAGAGGGAGTGGCGAGCGAGGGCGAGCGCGGCGTGACGAGCTCAGCGCGGAGAGGTGCGGGGAGGGGCGGTGAGCTCGATGGGGAGGGGCGGTTAGACGAGAGCTCGGCGGGACAAACTCAATGGGGAGGTGCCGTCGCTACCTGTTGTTGCTGTTGCGATGGCTGCGTCCCCCACCCCACCCCCTCCGCTGTCGGCGCCGACGTGGGGCGAGTGCGGCTACGCGGGACGAGCGCGACACGGGGTAGGGAGGGGGGGACAACGATGGGCGTAGGGGAGAATACAATACATGAGGGGGGAAGGAATATTTTCGTCCAAAAATTTGGACAAATGGGTTAACCGTTAATCATGGACGAATTCTATCAAAAGTGAAAATATTTATACATTATAAAAAAATTGTTTGGTACACCCTTAAATATGATAAATAAAATAGGAATAAGTCAAAAAATTTCAAAAAAAAAAGAGCTATTAGAAAAAGAAAAAAGTCCACTTCTTCTTGTGACCCTTGTAACCAGAATACGAGACTACTACTTATATATACCGTACATATAAATACAACCGTAACCAAGCGCAGAATCACACTTGGGTTGAGGTGGGCTCCAGGTCATCTATTTTTTTTTTCTTCTTATGAATCACTCCACATCTAGTCCGCCCCAACTCCGATTTATAGTTCTGCTCTTAACCTTAACTCTAAGGGCTCCTTTAGTTCACGGAAATAAAAAACAAATTTCTTATATTTTTTATAGAAATAAAAAGTAAAATTTTTGTCAGATTTTTTTTCATGTGTTTGGTAAAACAAAAAAATTATATAGGAAAGACTATTTGATTTCCTTTAAGTGTTTGGTTAATGCAGGAAAGAAAAAAAATTCAATATTTCAATAATATCCTAATAAAAGAGGCTCAAAATACGAGAAATTAATTAATAAAATAGACAATAACACATGGTTATTTTATCATATTTTTTGTAATAAATACTAAAAATGAGGAGGAAAAATTAATTACATGGGTTTTGAAAGGAACAATTTTTTCTTTTATTTTTTTTCTATTACAAAAATAATTTTCAAGTCTGCGGCTATCAAACAAAGAAAAGGGACAAAAAAAAAATTCCGTGCTTCTTTGATTCCGTGAACCAAACGCGCCCTAAGAAAGTATGAGATCGTTTCGATTGAACCCTGAAGCTCATAAAACAGGACTGCTGCTGATTTTGGCTTTTTCACGTTTAATCCTTTGTGTTAAGTGATCCTCAGGGCTGAGGAAATCATGTTCCACATCAACACTCTGTCTTAATTTGTGCATACAAAGTAAAATACAGAAGCATGGCCTATTTAATTAGAGATGTAGATTGTAGGCTCTCTCAAAAGTTACAGGAACTTATTGAGAACTTACTCTTCCTCTTTGTGTTAACTGATCCCCTCAGGTTATTTGGTTTTGGGAAGTAGAACGGAGTAGAAAAGTCTAGAAATCGATATTTTTCGTATGTATCGCAGTGAAGTAAGATAAATTAAAAAAAAAATCGTTTGGATACTTTGATTAAGTGAAGATTATAAGTAAAAAGTTCTAAAATTTAATATTTTGTTGGTTGTTTAAGTCAGTTAAAAACTGTAACTCTTTGTTAAAATGACATGAATAGTAAATCTTATTTTCCTTAAAGTAGAGAGTAAGTGTTCCTTCAATCAAATACGCAAAATGAAAATAATTTTTTTTACTTCCGTGCTCCACTTCGAAGAAAAAATTTCGATATCCAAATTTCAATTTTGTGTCAAACAAAATTTAAAATTTATATCAAATTAAAATAAATCATATCTGTAAAATTTTCAACTCAATACGTAAAATGGTTAAAATTTTAAATTTTGATCCGCAAATCAAATTCGCGAAAAGAACAGTCCCTTACAGTAGAGGAGAAGTGAGTATGCTTTGACTCCAATGGTAGGTTCTAAGAAGAGTTTGGTCATGAGAAGGTTTAAGTGCATCAATATGACATGTGCCTCCACATGCCTCACAATACTTATTAAAAAGACTTGTTGGTACAATTTTAAGCCTATGATCATTGGAAACAACACCTAATTGTCAAAATACTTTACCTGCATGTTATCATTTTTGTAAGATATAGTTGGAACTGCCCCCAAACTTTTAAAGAATCACAAGGTTCTTTCTTTCACCCTATATTAACCAAAGAACCTACTTTTGACAAAAAGCCTTCTCTCAAACTCCAAAAGCATGTTGCAACATGCAAGTCATTGTCTAGGCAATGTTGCATGGCACAAAATGTGCATATGATGATATTGGAAATCAAGTCTGTTGAAGGAGACAGAGTTCGGTCTGAACTCGGTTCCTGATCGAGTTCGGACCGAACTCGGTGTGGTGTTCCAGAACCTCAAGTCTGCTGAAGGGAGCAGAGTTCGGGTCGAACTTGGTGTCGACGGCGGCTGCTCGGATTTTGGAGTTTTTAGGTTATATTTTGGACCCTTGGATGTGGACGGCTGGATCTTATGGTTGGCTATTTTTAAGGTTTCATAACCCTAAAATAGGTTTCTCATGCTATAAATAGGGAGGAGGGTGGACGCACAAAGGAGAAGCACAAATTGGAGATTTGGGGTGCTCGTCCACAGAAAATCTAAGAGAAGGTCCGTTCTTTGCTCTTATGACTTCGCCATCCAAGACAGAAGTAAGAAGGAGATCATCTAATCGATGAGTCGTTAACTTCGGTTAGGAAGATTGCTACGGGTTGGTGAGTGATTTCAATTGTAATCATCTGACTTTCTGCTTGAGTGTGGTGAGGGGGTTAAACCTATTATGGCAAATGATTTCAACATTAGTTTTTGCAATCTTGTAATTTCATCTGAGTTATAAAGGTTGAGATTTGTCCAGGTGACGTAGTCACCGCCATATACTTGTCTTCATCTGTGCTTGGTGTTCGTCGATTGGTTGGTCATCTCAGGTGGGTTGGCAAGCGCTTCTTCAGCTGTGCGACCAACACGTGGTATTATAGCGCACGTGTTCCCAACATGTGGTATCAGAATGCACGTGTTCCCAACACGTAGTATCAGAGCCAGGTTCTTCTCGAGAGGGAAGGTGCAACTATGTCTACGGAGCAGATAAACACTCGTATGATCACCCTCACAGGGAAAAACTGGACGATTTGGAAGCCAAGGATGGAGGATCTACTCTTGTGCAAGACCTTACATGGTCCGTTGGAGGGCGACAACTCAAAGCCAACAGACAAATGTGCTGATGACTGGAAACAACTGGATCGAAAGGCTGTTGGATTCATCCGCCAATGGCTGGACGACTCGGTGTTTCATCACGTGTCCATGGAGAATTCTGCAAAAGCATTGTGGGAGAAGCTGCATTCATTGTACGAAAGGAAGACGACTGGCAACAAGACATTTCTGATTCACCAACTCATCAACTCGAAGTACGCGGAGGGTGCACCGGTGGCACAATATCTGAAATAGGTTCAGGGCATCATCAATCAACTGTTTGCAATGGAGATGGTGATTGAGGATGAGCTTCACGCCCTTCTGCTTTTGAGTTCTTTGTCGGAAAGCTGGGAGACTTTTGTGGTGTCGGTGAGCAACTCCGCTCCTGATGGAGTTGTTACGATGGAGGCAGTCAAAAGCAGCTTGTTGAACGAGAAGATCCGACGTAAGCAAATGGAATCATCACAGGAGTCCGCTCTGGTGGCTTCCTACGGGAAGGGAAGACCCAAGTCACAGGCGAGGACAGGGAGAAGTTCTCGGGATCTTGCAATTATTGACCGCAAGGAGGGATGCTATCACTGTGGCGAAATGGGTCATATCAAGAGAAACTGTATGAAGCTCAAAGCTGAGAAGGACAAAGGTAAGGATGATCAGGAGGATCTCACGGCTATGGAAGATCTCATCATCACATCAACCGACGCAGAGGAACCTTGTGGCATGTGTCATGATGACGACTGGATCATGGATACGGGGGCGTCGTATCACGCCACTCCATATAGGAGGATCTTCACCTCATACCACGACGACATATTTGGACGTGTGAAGATGGGCAACAAGGAGACGACTGCAGTTGTAGGCATCGGTGATGTGCACTTGACAACGGAGCTTGGTGAGAAGCTCGTTCTCAAGGACGAGTAGGGAGAATAAAAGGGTTTTTTGTGTGCAACCAGGGGTGTTGCTCCGAGAAATCCTTTCTCTCTCGTCCACTCCAGGGGGTGCAGACGAGTTTGAAGGGTAGAAGGAAGGTCAAGGCGAGCAAAATGAGTCGAGCTACTCTTTCCACGTCAAAGTCAGCATCTTAGCCCGAAGAGCAAGGATTTCTTCCTCTGCGTCTGCTGCCATTGACTCTTTTTGAGTAAGATCAGTAGGTTTTGAAAAAACTGAAACCTCCGCAATATCCCTCTCGGGTACAAATTTTGTCATCGGTGCCTTTGGAGCTCCCGACGGGTAGAAAGAGCGCAAAAGCTTCCTTTTATTAGCTCCCTAACGGTCGCCTCACTTTGTTCTCCTCACGATCTTGGAAACAAAACACTAAAATCTGGAATAAGACGATACATGTTCTTAACTGAATGGGAAATGGAATAGAAAATGATCATCTTATGGAAGAGCCGTTGGGCCAAGAAGAAAAGTTGAGAAACAAAAAATGGACCCGCGCCGCCTCTGACCGTTCTCGCGAAGTCTTTGCAACATCTGGGAAACCAGTCTACGAAATGAAGTTGAATTTCGGGCCTTCTCTTCTTTCGCTTTGCTAGCTGCCTTACTTGACTACGAGAGAGATTCGATATGTAAAAGGAGGAGAACGCTGATCGATACGACATGTATCAAGTTTGCTCTATAACTTGGGTTCGGTAGGGAGGCTGGAGGATGATGGCTGTCACAGTTTGTTTGGGGACAAAGATTGGATGCTTATGAAGGGTTTCCAGCAGCTGGCTTGAGGCGATTTGTGTTGTGGCATGTACAGCCTCAAGTCGTTGAGGTGTACAGGCAGTCCACAGACACCGGATGGAGGCTCGAGGGATATTCGATAAGAGGTGGATAGTCAAAAACTTGTCTTGGAGGAGCTTCGAGATACTTTGAGGGATACAGAGGATTCGGTTCGTCGAGACAAAGCGACGAATGGTGATGAGTCAAAGATTGAGGGTCAGTCTGTCGGTCCCATGACAACTGGTCGGTCTCCAAGTTGGGGTTGTTCCACGAATCCGGTTTTGGCGACGGATGGTTTGCCAAAGCTTCACGGAGTGACATTGGTTTCAGCAGTTCGAGGCCAAGGAGGAGATCAAGGTTTGCAGCAAACTCAATCCGAGGCAGTAGCATCATCATTCACACTGTTCAGGAGAAGCCGTGGGTCATGGACAACATGCACAGTGCGTGATGTTCTACTCGAGGACGCATGTGTATGGGGGAGCTTCAAGTTCGGACACGAAGGTGGACAGATTCATGAGTTCGAATCTCAGAAGAATCGCACCGTCCGCTTGGTTGGGCCAGCCAAGGGTGAAGAAGCTCGTCGGAACGTTAACACGTTTCGGTGGAAGACGGAAGTCAGGAGCATGCAGCCAAGACTCACGGTGAGGCTGATCGTTAGGGACTTCGGTCTTGTCCGTGTTATTGATATCGGCATGATCCCAGTGGTGCAGGAGGTGCTACGCATGGCAGCTAGCGTCGACGCGACGGTTGAGGAGCTGGAGATAACGGAAGATGCAAAGTAACTTGGGGGATCAGAAATCGGTTGCATGGGGAGTAGGCTTTCTGTCGTGGGACGACAAGCATGGAGTCCAGTTGAGGAGCCATGGAGCCAACACCTCTCATCAGACTGGAGGGAGAGATTGTTGGGAATCAAGTCTGCTGAAGGGAGCAGAGTTCGGTCCGAACTCGGTCCCTGGCCGAGTTCAGGCCAAACTCGTTGTGGTGTTTCAGAACCTCAAAACCAAACTTGGTCCGAGTTCGGTGGCGGCGGCTCGAATTTTTGAGTTTTTAGGTTATATTTTGGACCGTTAGATGCTAGTGGACGGCTGGATCTTATGGTTGGCAATTTTAGGGTTTTCTAACCCTAAAATAGGTTTCTCATCCTATAAATAAGGAGGAGGGTGGAGGCACAAAGGAGAAGCACAAATTGGAGATTCGGGGTGCTCGTTCACAGAAAATCTAAGAGAAAGTCCGTGCTTTGATCTTAGGACTTCGTCATCCAAGGCAGAAGGAATAAGAAGATCTAATCGAGGAGTCGTCAACTTCAGTTAGGAAGATTGCTACGGGTTGGTGAGTGATTTCAATTGTAATCTTCTGTCTTTCTTCTTGAGTGTGGTGAGGGGGGTGAACCTATTAGGGCAAAGGGTTTCAATATTAGGTTTTACAATCTTGTAATTTCATCTGAGTTATAAAGGTTGGGATTTGTCCAGGTGACGTAGTCACCGCCATATACTTGTCTTCATATGTGCTTGGTGTTCGTAGATTGGTTGGTCATCTCAGGTGGGTTGGCAAGTGCTTCTTCCGCTGCACGATCAATATGTGGTATCAGACCGCACGCGTTCCCAATAGATGATACAGTATAATCATTTGGTTGCTTCATAGTTGGAGAATCTTTTGTGAAAGAAATTTCATTTGGTTGGCCACAGAATCATGTCAGTTCAAATTAGGCCAAGGTAAAGGTTTGGGCTATATATTGCATTAGTTTCAGACTAGTATAGGTAATAAGGTTGAGTCCTATCTCAACTCATTTACAAAGACTTCTGGAAGAGTTACATCTAGTAAAAGAAGAAAATTTCCAAAATAAAAATTTCTAAACGTAATGTCCCAAAACTTCTATTACCAATTTGTAGGCCCATAATGCAATTTGGACTTGCTACCAGAGGTTATGAGCAACAAATTACCGCCATAATAGCAAGTAGTAGTAGGCTTGTAGCCATCATATATATATATATTTTAGATGAGCCATCAACTATCTTTAGTCCCCATAGATGCTAATTCTGATGCAAGTCCCCCATAGATGCTAATTCTGATGCAAACTATTACAGGGGTGAGCTTTCGCAACCGAATTAAAATAGTAAAAATGGAATAAATAAAAATTTAAAAATTGAATTGAACCAAAATTAGTTATAAACGAAATCGAATCGAACTAATAATCGATTCAATTTTTCGATTTTGTTCGATTTGGCTACTTTTATGGATTGGAGCAAAAGTTAAAATTGTGGTTTATATATATATATATATATGAATTAAAATTGTCGTATTTTAAAGTTGAACTAGTTGTTAAATTAGAAAATTGGATTTTAATATACATATATATAATTAATGTTTTCAAAAAAAAAAATTTGATAAAATGTGCATAAATTGAGGGTAATTACTAATTGTGTAAGTCTTAGTCGATTTTTGATTTTGGATCGAAACCAAAACCCAAACCAAAATCAAAATTGAAATCGAATAAGACCGAATTTTTTTCAAACCGAACTGAATTTTTTATTAGGCTCCCTTTGGTCCTTGGTCCAAAATCAAATAATGCTCACCCCTAATATATTCCGCGTGGTCCCAAATCAAGTAATGTTCACCCCTAATATATTCTGCGTTTCTAGCCGTACTGTGAAGCATATGACTAATTTCTGAAGCATATGACTTTATATAGCTCTTCTTTTTCTTCGTGTTCACGCCACTAGCGTCTTTCCCACCCCTCCTCATGATTGCCAACCAGAAAGAGGACATGATTAAATATTGGTATATTTACAGATGTTAATTTTCATGAAGTACATTCTCAACTACCTAGCTATAGTCATCTCATCTTTACAAACCAACCAAAGCTAGCTAGCTAAAGTCATCTTTACAAACCAAAGCCAGTATCAGAGACAGTAGCCACCTCATTCTTTCAACAAACTGGCTCATCCTAGGTTATGTTACTTACTTTTCCTTTCCCTTTAGCATTTTGGAGTGGACTTTGGAACTTGAAAGAATGAGAAATGTTAATTTAAATTTACCAAGTCCAAATCAAGATTAACAATATAGATATCGGATGACTATTGGGATCGACGGTATCGACAATATCATCGACGGTTTCAGATCATAATAAAAAAAATTCTGATATCAAAAATCAAATAATTATTAATATTTTAGAAAGTATATTTTATATATTTAGATATAATTTTATGTATTTTTGGGTTATTTTTTTAATAATTTTAAAATTGAAAAAAAATAGTAGTCACATTTGACGATTGGTTTACATGCTATATATTAGTTTTCTTCTTTTGCATGTTTTTATATTCTTACTATGATTTTACATTCCCGAAAAATTTCGTTCAGAGCAAAAAAATTTAAAATTTTTTCAATAAAAGCATTAGATTTTAAAATTTTACAATGAAAGCATCGGAACGTCATTTCTAAGGACGTTTTACGCTTTTCCGTTAGTTTACGTTACAAAAGTTAACGGAGCAGTATATATATATACATGTATATATAGGAAAATGTCCTTTAGAATGACGTTTTTTCTAGGAAAAACGCTATTCCTAAGGACGTTTTCTATTTTCTATTTTTTATTTATCTTTTCTCTCTCCTCTCTCTCACTTACACTCTCTCTCTCTCTCTCTCTCTCTCAGTCACACTGTCTCATTTCGACAGGCCCCATCCTCCTCCTGAGCAGCTCGTCGATCCCCCTACCGGATCCTTTCCACCGCGACGTCCTCGCACCAGAGGATCCCCTTCACCAGCTGCACGGACCCGAGGGCGATCCCCTTCACCACGAGCCCGCTGTAGTCCTCCACGTTGGGCGCGAGCGCGGTCAAGTAGGCGACGGACCTCTCCTCCATCATCTCCCTCTGGGGGCCCACCTCCATCACCTGCGCGGGGGTGACCTCCTCGGCCACCGACCCGTCGATGACCTCCGAGGCCTCCTTCGGGTTCGGGTTCACCTTCTGCATGAGGAGAGGAGAGGAGCGGGTTCACCTCCAATCCAACCCCGACCCAACTCCCCCTTCCTCTTAACGCCGTCAGCCACTCCCTCGACATCGCTCTATCCCTCCGTCGAGAACCGCTTCCCGACTCTCCGAAAACCTCCTCCGCCACCCCGGCCGAGGACACCCTCCTCTCCGTCCCCGGCGCCATCCTCCACCTCATCGACAAGCGCCGCAGCGTTGAGCTCTCCACCGGCACCCTCACCCTCATCCGCCTCCGCTAGGGTCCGAGCCTCGTCGCTCTCCTCACCCGCCTCTCCTCCTCCTCACCCTCCTCCTCCTCCTCCCTTAGCGACCCCGACGCCCAGTGGCCCCTCACCCGCGACACCGCCGCCGTCAAGCTCGACCACTCCTACTACTTCTTATTCCTCCTCTCCGTCCTCGACGACTCCGTCTCCGACTCCGGACCCCTCAACTACGGTCTCACCTTCGCCTCCAAGGGACATGAGTCGGCGCTGAGGGAGAAGAGAGAGAGAGTGGACGGGTGAGTGAGTGAGAGATGAGAGAGTGTGAGTGAGAGAGAGAGAGAGAGAGAGGAGAAGAGAGATGAGAGAGTGTGAGTGAGTGAGTGAGAGAGAGGAGAGAGAAAAAAAAAAAAAAAAAATAGAAAACGCTCCTAGGAAGAGAAAAAATGCCCTTTCAAAGGACGTTTTTCTCTTTCTCTCTCTCTCTCTCTCTCTCTCTATATATATATATATATATATATATATATATATTTATTTATTTATTTATTTACTGCTCCGTTAACTTTTGTAACGTAAACTAACTGAAAAGCGTAAAACGTCCTTAGAAAGGGCGTTCTGATGCTTTCATTGTAAAATTTTAAAATCTAATGCTTTTATTGAAAAAATTTCAAATTTCTTTGCTCTGAACGAAATTTTCCGTTTTATAATCTTACTATGATTTTACATACTTGTTTATTGGTCTTTTTTATTCAATTGATGAGTTTTCTTCTCACTTGTAATACACAAAAAAAAATTGTGTAAAAGTTGGGAACAGTGGGTCCAAATGATATACAATGTATCGTACACAAAGTTCCGCATGTATGGTCGGGCAACGAAAAAAAAATCAAAATAAAAATCACTCCGCCACCGAGGAGAACTCACGAGAAGTGAAGAGCCAAAATAAATAACAATACCTTGATCAATAAGGAAACATATGAATATTACGTAAAATAAATTTCTAAGAGAAGGAAATTACCACGAGCAATTTGGAGTCCAACATCAGGAAAAACTTCAATAAGTACCATTTTGTGGTATCGTGTCGACTCTTCGACTCTCGGAGGCTTCTTCACTTCGATTGGCGACTCGTATCCAAATTCAATGGAAATCTGTCTCCTTTTTCATATTAATATGAATATTCGGAAGCTGTCTCCTTTTATTAATATGAATATTCGGAAGCTGTCTCCTTTTTCATCCAATGTGTCACGTATCCATTGATGTCAAGAGTAAAAATATGCATATGAATTGTTCATAAGCATTCGGTTGCTTTTCTTTGTGAAAGAAACTTCAGTTGGTTCGTTCCATAGTCATGTCAATTCAAAAGGTAAAGGTTTGGTTATGGGACATTATTTCCGTATTTGAATAGTTCATATTATGAACTATATATATATATATATATATATATATATATATATATATATATATATATATATATATATATATATATATATATGACATTATTTTTATATTTGAATAGTTCATATTATGAACTATTCTATATTATATATATATATATATATATTATGCACGCACACCTACGCATCCAATCTTATCTGATGTCCGTGACCTTACCACAAGGTCACTCCTATTGGACAGTTGACCCGAAGAAGATAGAAGCCATCGTGCAGTGGAAACGGTCTGAATCAGCTAGCGATATACGGAACTTCCTTGGTCTGACGGGCTACTACCGGAGATTTATACAAAACTTTGCAAAAATTGCGTCGCCCCTGACGCAGCTCACTCGGAAGGGAGCAAAGTTCACTTTGACGGACGACTGTGAAGCTTCGTTTACGGAGTTAAAGCAGCGCCTCGTATCTGCACCAATTCTTACCCTTCCGGACGGACCTGATGACTTCAAAATATACAGTGATGCGTCAGGTAAGGATCTGAGATGTGTCCTGATGCAAAGGAATAAAGTGATAGCCTTCGCGTCGAGGCAGCTAAAGCCTCACGAGAAGAACTACCCAACGCACGATTTAGAACTGGCTGCGCTGATGTTCGCGCTGAAGCTGTGGCGCCACTACCTTTACGTTGTACCGTGCTAGATTTATACAGTCCATAAAAGTTTGAAATATCTGTATACACAAAAGGATTTGAATCTTCGTCAACGGCGCTGGTTTGAACTTTTTAGCGACTTTGACTTAATGATCAGATACACACCTGGTAAAGAAAACGTCATAGTTGATGCACTGAGTCAATATATATATATATATGTATGTTTGTGTGTGTGTGTGTGTTGTGTTCATTTACAAAAACTTGTTACAAGGATTACATTTAGTAGAAAACAAGATTTGCAAAATGAAATTCCAAGTCAATTTAAAGAATCCTTATGAACATGAATAAAACAAAGTACGAATACCCAAAGCACATAGTATAACGTGGTTCGACTAAAGTCAGCCTGCACCCATATGACAATGGTAGAGTTATTGATTGAAACAAAAGAAAAACCTTCCAAGAGTTTACACAAACAATTACTATATTATAAACATCGGTGGAACGGAGAAGGAGACAAGATAGCGAAAAATATTTTAAGATGTCGTACCATATATATAAACTAAAAATATATTTTTCGTATTCTTCAATTCTCTCTAAATATTTATACATAAAATGATTCAAATTCCTCAAAAACTCAAGGCATAAATGCTTTCTTATTTAGATTTATCCTAACAAATAAACTGTAAATCGGAAATAATCGAAAATTCCACCTTGTTCTTCATCAAGTACCCAGCAACAAGCGGTGAGACTTTTGTAGGGTAAGAATCATCCAACCGAAGTATATGTCATACAATTTCGTAACTCAAAAAATATATTACTCAATAAGTTAGTCTAATTTTTGCTTAAATATCTTAATAATTCATGTTTCTATGCCTACCTACACCCAAGCTATTGTTTTAGCACACAACTAATACGAACTTTCGAGTGCAGATCTGTTGTTCGGTGGATATTTTGTCATACTCTTTTTCCCCTTCTATTACATGTGTATGGACAGATTTTGGAAACATATATGGTAATGAAGGTCCACATATAATAGAAAAGAGACATGGTAGGACAAATTAGTCACCGGACAACAGATCTGCTCTCCGAACTTTCTAGCATTAATTTACAATTAGCTTTATAATAACTTTGATATTCATTTGACGCAATGTCCAAAACACACATAAATTGGAGGGAGGGAAGGAAAGAGGAGGGAGCTACAATATGGTTTCATAGAGCCTTCGGCACTCTAAGGCTCTAAACTTCTGGAAGTTGGTAAAATTCTCTAGCATAATTTAGAGTTTTTAATATATATAATGCATAAACTCCTAATTTTTTATAAAAATATATGTTAATATTTTTGGCCCCCTCACCACTTAATCGTAGCTTTGTTTTATTCTGATGACTAGTTTATAATCTTGATACAGAAAATAAATTCCAATCTTTCTTTTCTTCCACACATTATATAAAGATATATAAAAATTAATTTATTAGCAACAGTAAGGCCCAAGCCGAAACCCAAGCCCAAGTGGGTTTATCAAAGAAACAAATAAATGAAGCCCACATCCCCATTTATCAGCTAATAAGCCCAGTGGTGAATCCCGGTTTCTCATATTGAAAATAAATTCACTTCTCTTTAAGTTATGATTTTGCTGCCTTCGAAAACATAAGGCCTTCTCCAATGAGAGACCCTTTTTTTTTTTTTTTTGAAAACAGAGCCTTTTCATAGGAAAGGAAAAAAAAAAAAAAAACTTTTGTTCCACTTAATATTAGACTTAATTTTTTTTTATATTTATTTGATTTATATCACATTTTTTGTCACGAAAATTATTTATTTTGTCACGAAAAGCTGTCGTCAAATATTTTTCGTGACAAAAAGTAGAAATAAGTCTAATAAATAAAAAATAAAATATAAGTCTAAAATTTTATTATTAAGTGGAACGAAAGTCAGACAAATTCTCCCAAAAAAATAGTCTCCAACGGAGGTTTGTAATAGAGTTGTTGGACAGATGAAAATAGATAAAAATGAATGTTTACTTACCATGCTATAATAAAAAAATTGTTAATATTTTTGTTTAATGGGACATAGTATAGGTATAAATATAGAGATCAATCGGTGGAGAATTTTTTTTTTTTTTATAGTTGAATTTTTCTATGAAAAATGTCATGTAGTCATAGAAGTTTTCTTAAAAGAACTTTACATAGGATAGAAAAGAAAAGAAAGAATAATCATTGGAGAAGGTCAAACATATGCTCAAACCAAATGTAAGGACAAATTTTAATTTTAAATTTTTTATTAAAATAATAATAACAAAGTTGAGTTCACTACCCCCAAAAATTAATTCTAGTGCTACAGATTTTTGATACTTGGATCTAAGAAATATCCAATCGATTTGCCTCGTAAATTATAACTTTTGATCCGAGCTGATTTTAAAGTAAAATAAATGAAAAACATAAAATGAAAATCGATTGCAAGATGAAAAATAAATCAATTCCAAGATATAATTTTTCTAGATATTGTTTTATGATTTTTTTTATGAAAAACTTAATTGTCATATTTTTTCCATAAAAAAAATATTATTTTATATGAAAAATAAAATTTTCCTGTCAAATGTTTTAGTTTTATTTTTCATCATCTTAAAATAAAATATAAAAAATTATAGTTTGTTGGAAAATAATTTTGTAAAAAAATTAAGCAATCAAATACTACACATTTGTAAAAAAATTGTAATAGAAATATTTTTTGTAAAAAAGAAAACCCAATAAAACACAGCCTTAAATGAAAAAAATCACTTCGATCTAAAGTTATATTATAAATCTTCCATTTTAACTCTTTATTTTTTATACTTTGCTGGAATAAAAAATAAAATAAAATCCAAACTCATCATCGAAGCATCAGTTGAGTTAAATTAAAAAATTACACTGAAGTATTTGGCATTATTTAGAAACATTTCACTATATTGGTGGTGCATCTAACCATGTCCAGAGGCCTAGTGGATACAGGAATTGTTCCAAAGAAAAAAAGTGAACCTACAATTTTAAGAGGTTCAAAAATGCATTAACTTGAAAATATGGTCCTAAATTAAAGGCGCATTAAAATTTATTAAAAAGTAAAAAAATAATTCTCATTTGTACATGCCACACATTATTTGAAGGTTGGCATGGATAAAAAAAGCTGTAGCTTATCAATCTATTACTTTTTTTTTTCTTTCTTTCAAATAATTAGTCAATTCGATCGATCCGATTTGTCAGATTGAATTTTGAACGGAATTGACCCTAACTTTTAATTTTTGTTCGGACTTTAAATGCAATCAAATTTAATATATTAATTTTTTATTATGATAAATATACAGAACTTCTAAATAGTATATATTTAGTTGTGTAATATGTAATATATTCAATATAAGATTACAAATCTATATAACTGATTCAACCCATTTTAATCCACTGGTTGGACCGTTTTGATCCAATTCAATAGTCTGACTAGGTCGATCTCTGATCCGATTTTTAAAATATTAATTTGAGTTACACTATCTCTAACCAATTTTTAATCTTAGTTTAGCCTTATTTACTTTCATGGAGAGGGTTTGAGATAAGCACCAACCATACATTTATCAATTATCACTTTGGCATGATATTAAATTGCCCACATGGAGTATATACCTCTTCATCAATACAATAATAATCTTGGCTGGTCATGCTTGTCCTGACTTTTGTTCTTCATTAAACTACTTATTTAGGAAGGAGAGTTGATGGAATGGGCCCTTCTTGGAGACAAGGTTGACACTCAAACTTGGAACAACATGTCTCCGTGCCAAAAGAAAAAAAGAAGTGGAAAGCACAAAGTTCTGGTGGAAGAAGCAAAGTGCAGGCTCCAATAAAGAAGAAAATGGAAAGCAGAAGCAGAAAGCAGAAGCAGGAGATCATGCATGCACCAACCAGAAGGACCCTCTCACTCCCTTTGCTTCTTCTTACTTTTGGCGCGAACTTTGAAGTTGGTAGCATGCATAAATCAAAGGCAACAATGCCAAGAGTACTAATGTCTTTAATGTACTGCCAATAGATTCTAATGATCATTAGCTGGGTTCCCAAAGATTTGATTACTAGTCTCATGTCGAGGTGTCCAAATGGGGGCAGACCGATCCGGACCGGTCTGGCCGGTCCGAAATCTGCCACTCACTAGGACCGGTCAAATTCAGTCTGGACCGGTTCGGACCAGATCAACAATCCGGATCGGCTCGACCTACCTCCTCCGCGGGTCCGGACTGGGTCGACAAAATCGGCCCGTAAGTCCGGTCCGACCCGATGTGCAACTTTACGGGTCCGGACCGATTTCGATTTGGACCGAAACGACCCAATTTTTTTATTTACTTTAATATATATATATATATATATATATATATATATATATATATATATATATATATATATATATATATTACAATTATGATTTTTTATGAACAGACCAAGTCTTCACATCTAAAATTTTACCTTCTTGATTGTTCCGATCAAACGATACCATAATAATTAAAAGATTACAAGATAAAAAAGGAATAGACTTGGAGTTATTCTTGCTTGTCAATAAACTTGTGAACGGTTACCTTATGCATGCTAGTTCGTTTAGAAGTGTTCTTCATCATGCTTCAATTTTAGTTAGAAATTTTATACTTCTTCTATGATTGTGCTACGTATAGAACACACTTTTCCATGAAATAAACAGATCAGGGAGACTATGCAAAACAGACCATGCCACGTAACTCGTCTCGTGCTTGTATTGCCTTAAACTGTACCGTTTGATAACTTAATATTAGACGTCGTTTGGTCACGGACAACTTGTGCATAAGGTTTCTGGTTCCTGCCGACAATCGCCGGGGCACTGTCGATGTTCCAACATTATGTCTTGTATATGTGCTTCAGTTCCGGACACAACGTTCCAAGGCTTAAGAGCGAACTCCAAGCCTTAGCACGCATGAAGGGGATTTCCGCACCGAACGAGGTTCTCCCGCATCCTACAAGCAATCTGGTTGGTTATCAGTACATGAATGCACTGGTGGGGAGGCTTCTCGCCCGCTCGACAAATTCAAACACATTATATAGGTTCCGTGCATCTTCTATTAAGTTATCTTTCTAGTCTTGCCTTAGGATCAGTTTTATGGCATAAATGAAAAGCCTAACTCGTGTGGCAGTACGCCGTGCGATATATGAGTAACACGACGATACTTACCAACTTAACGTTCGTCCTTCCCTGTCCAAAGAAAACCAAGTTAAACCAAGCACAATCATATATAATAAAATCCAGGGGCAATAGCATAAGCAAACACAAGTGTCGTGTGCGAGGTTCTGCTTCAGGTGCACGAATTACACGAATTACTCAGGTGTATTACAATGGATGTTCAAGTGTTCAATATGTACAGTTGTCTTATTTTCATAATCGTTCAGGTGTTTCAGATTTACTGGATGTGATGCAATGACTCGCACGCGGATTATCGCTAAGCGATGATGACTTATCTATATGAACACGAGTCGCTGACATAGCCATAAAGGACGAGTTATAATCACGGGACGAAAATGGTATGCAATGCAGGTGGAGAGCCCCGCTACATGCCATTTCTTCCTCCAACAGACGATTATTTAATCTAAGAGCGAGAATGGCGTGAAGGAAGGTTCACAAGGTGCTACACGCCATCCTGTCCGACAGACAGACTAACAGATGTTCCGTCCAGATCGGATCGGCCCCAGTGTCCCGGAGACCATCTGCAAGAACCCATTCAATACCTTGTGCATAATTTGTCCGCGACATGCAAGTCTTGGGTCTTAGATTTACAGAATTTATGACATGACATATTAATTCTTGATTCTTGTTCGGAACGAGTATGCTCCATGAGCTGTGATTCTTGATTTGCTTGACATAATTCTCATAATAATTTTATTTATTATGGTATAGTTATTATGGTATCGTTTGTAATATAAAAAAAAATTTATAAAAAAAATTTAACTTTTATATATATATATATATATTTATTTTAAAGTAAATAAAAAATAGAACCGAGTAGGCCCGAGAATATATATATATATATATATATATATATATATATATATATATATATATATATATATATATATATATATAATTTTTATATAATAAAAAAATCGGATCGATCCGGCCCGACCGTTGACTGGCCCGGACCCATACCTGTTCGGCCCGGTCCTACCCTGACCGAGTCATGTGTCCGGGCTGGGTCGGATTATTTGTTGACCGGGACTGATCGGGCCGGCCTGCCGCTCTCTTCAGGTTGAGCTCGGTCCGGACCGGACGTAGTCAAACTCGGTTGACCCGGGCCGCGGGTCTGTTCGGACCGGCCCAATATACACCTTGAGTCTCATGTGGACATGGGGAGTACCTAATAGGGCTTTGCTATGACTACAACCAAATGTCTAAAACTCTCTTACAACCGTCACGTGGTGGCCATGTGGGTCCACATGTCGGTCGTCCATTGGAAAATGGGAGAGAGGTGGGACCCGATGGTTGTCCGGGTAGCCCTTACGTGATAGAAATGTTATGTAACAGCCGTTCATTGGAGGAAGAGGTAGAGCCGAATGTAGACCATGTAGCAGAGGGAGAGACGGTTGTAAGAAGGTTGTAAGCATTTGGTAGTAAACTTAGCATTATTGCTACCTAATATGTGCTTCAGATTCTGGTCTTCTATGCAAGTCATGTCTTTGAATTTAGTAATGCTTAACAATTGAATTTAGTAATGCTTAAAATTTGGTGTGAGTATATTTTTTCATTCTCATTTTAGAAATTTTATTTTATTTTATTTTATAAAACGAGTTCAAATTCTTATTTGATTGAAATTTGTCAACAATACAATGACCTGTATTGGAAAAAAGTTTTCTTAAACAGAAATCATAATGTGTTGGGTCCGATTTAAATTTGGTAACATCAAATTTTGAAATCCAAATATGACAATAATTTGATTTGATGCAATTTAAAAATTTATATTAATTGGATTAGTTTTACAAATCTGTATCAAATATTTAACTTGACTATATTTGGACGTTCATAATTAGTATTGCTGTTTTAGGTAATGGATTTTCTAATTTAGGATTTTCTATTTAGAAATTCCTATGAACTAAAATAGAATTTTTTAACTGGGTTGAGGGTGGAGGTACAAAGTAGAGCACAAAGTGGAGATTCATGATGCTTGTCCACAGAAAATCTAAGAAAAATTTCATACATGATCTGATCGAGGAGTCGTCGACTTCGTTCAGAGAGATCAATACGGATAGGATGAATGATTTCATTGTAATATTTGTCTTTTCTTTTTGTGTGTGGTAAGAGGTTAAACTTATTATGACAAAAGATTCAACATTAGTTTTGTCAATCTTATAAATTCATGAGTTGTATAGATTGAGATTTGTCTATGACGTAATCACCGTCATATATGTTGTCTTTATCTATGCTTGGTGTTTGTTAGACGGGAGTTGGTTATCTCAGGTGGGTGGTCTAAGTTTTCGTTACGGTCAGTTTTAGACACGATAACAGAACGTTTGTAGGATGTGTCCAATTCTAACGTCTGGTATCAAACTTCTGGCTTTAGGGTCTGATTTTGTAACATAATGATGATGGTTTGATAAGTTAGAAGACTAGGAATCTTTGGTTGCTCGGCACATAAAGTGCTTTCCTTCTCTGTTCGGAGTGTTTTATACTATTTGGGATGGGGAGAAATAAGGTAGAAGAAAATAATTGAGGAAGAAATTGAAAAAAATTTAAAAGTGACCATGTTTTGGAAGGAAAAGAAAAAATAGAAAAAACAATTGAGAAAAAAAAAATCATGTGTACTGCTAAAAAAAATTTACACCCAAAAGTAAGAAAAATTGAGCAGAAAGATAATTTTGAATTTTTTTTTTCCTCAACTACCTCTAAGAAATGTGAGTATAAGTTATGATATGAGAAAAATAAAAACTAAATAATAATTTTGTATATTTTACAAATAAATATTTTTATTGTTATTTTTTCTTCATCTACTTTCTGGTCTCTTTGCACAAAATAAACATTATCTTCGTTTTACTCCCTCTTTTTTTTTCTTTTTTTTTTTTCTTTTTTTTTTTAAGGATGGTGGATTTAGAACAATATCAACCGGCCGATGTGGACCCACCGGTGTGGAGGCCAATGTTTTCAAGCATAAACGAATAATATACGAAAAAGGACGGATATGGCACCAACTTAGGCGTGTTGTAGTTCATTTCGGAGGTTTTCTAGTTGATGTTTCATAGCACAAAGACAAATATATGATACCAATTTTTTGAGTACTCGATGTGGTGGCATTCATTAGTGGCTATACAGAGCATTATGCAAATGAATAATGTTAGAGGAACACAAAAATCCGACGATATTTTGCTATTTTAGTGACCAAAGGATACGACAATCTATATATTAGTCACGTTTGAAAGCATCGTTCACAATAATGTCATCATCAACACATAGTATGTTATATCATTTGGTCACTAAAGTATGATCATATTTTGATGTCTTCTTAACAATACCAAATCTATCGGAGACTCTGTATTGTTCTCTGCTACCAGTAACTAAAACTAATATTTGAAAAATCAGTTCGGATTGGCCGGTTCAACCGATTGATCCGTAAATCGTTCATTTTTTCGGTCCGTTCAGTGTTGATCCACTGTTTTTTTAAAATTCGATTTTAAATGAATATTTTTGTAAAAGTCAACATACATAAGGAATTAAATTTGGACAATTTTGGTTAATCCATTGGTTGGACCGGTTTGACCTGATCAGTGTCTTGATCGGGTCGATCTTCGGAACATTTTTAAAATACTGAGTAAAACCTTATTTCTGTAAAAAAACAAAAAAAAAACGCATAATGAAGCTCACTCTCAAAAGTTTGATGACTTCGCTAGTATCATTCTGTTCCCCATTCGGCCCTTCCTATAACTGGTTTCAAAGAACCTTTTCCTCCATTCTTGCTCGACCAAATTATTTCCTACATATCTTGAAAGCCCCTCCAATCCACTGTGGTAATAAAAGTAATAAAAGAAGAGTAATGATATTTACACATCTAAATTGTCCCTCTAAATCATTCATTCTTATGTGCACATGATGTAGCATGTTAAATGATATTACGTGACATCTAACATAAAAGCTGACATAAAATTTTTTAACCCAAAAATTTAATTATCTAATGTTTTAATATTAATATTAGCATTAATTTTAATTTTAATTTTAGAGGTCAAATTTTGTTGGCCAATTAATTTTTAGGGTTAAAATTTGGCACGTCAACTACCATGTTGATGCCACATAATGATATTTAATATGCTATGTCAGCTACTACATAAATAGTGATGGTTTTGAAGGACAATTTGGAGGTGCAAATAGATTAATCTAAAAAGAAATGTATATTCTCTGATAATTGAAACACATTCCAATTATGTAATATTTACCGAAGTTACATTTTGCAAAAGTTACAATTTGTAATTGGAACATTCTTTCGGTACAATAGTATTTTTCGGAGTATGTTCCTTTGTATGTCATCACTATCTGGCCTCCATTGATGTCAGTCATTAAGCCTGCGTTGCAAATCAGACGCCTTGAGATCAGATTCTTAACAATAATCGGTACATGCTTCACGTCCTACGGGATAAATGTCTTCTCTGAAGTCAATTTCAACACCACTGACCCAATTCCTAGAACTTCAGCTTGAGATTTATTCGCCATTGAAACCTTCTCAACAGTAGGTTCGTAAGTGGTAAACAATTCCTTTTTAGAACATATATGGCAATACGCCCCTATGTCTACCCACCAATCTGTGTCTATGCTAGATAAATCAAATTGCGCAATCGTAGCACCACATTAAGCTCGATTTGCCCTTTTGGCTTTGATTAGGCTTAGACCTAGAGTTCTTCTTGAAGTGGCCCTTCTTACTACAGTTGTTGCAAGTCTCATCGTTGCTGAACTTAGGCTTGAAAGAAGAAGACTTCACTTTCAGATGGTTGAAGTCATATTTATTGTTGCTAAAAACCTTCTGCTTTCCTTTAGAGTTACCAGTTTGTACCATGTTTGTCTTCGCAAACTGCTTGGACAAAGTGTCCACTTTGACCTGATTTCTAGTTTCATCTTCAATATGAATGAAGTGTACAAGGTCTTTTTAGATCGGACTCCTTCTTCTTATGGTACATATCGGTTGTGAATCGATTTCAGTCAAGATAGAGTTTGAAGATGATGGCTCACACCATAAACTTATCTGCATAAGGCATATCCTCCTCCTCAAGCTTTTGTTACAAATTTAGTAGTTCTTTAACTTGTGACAACATGGTCTTCTCATCTTCAAATTATATTTTGAATAATTTGTCAATGAGATAAATTTTGAACATATTCTCGTCATTTTTGTACTATTTTTCCAGGGACTCCATACGTCTCTTGCATCTACTTTCTTGTTGTATGACTCTACCATAGAATTTTTCATGGTATTGAGAATCAATAACACAAGTTATTGTCTTTCCTCCATTTCTGTTGTAAGATTATCGTGTAGATAATTGCTAGAATATTTTTTGTCTATGGAAGAGTAGGCTCGGGATCTGTCAACACATACTTAATATTGACAAATTGAAGATTGAGACCAATCTTTCTCTTCCAGTTGTTGTATTGCTCTCCATAGAACTTCTCAAGTTTGTGAAAACTTGTGTCGAGAAGACTTATATGATTTTTCTTCTTTCTTGTTTGGATCTTATTTTTGAGATTGTTGATGCCGAGTTATAAAAATCGTACAAAAGTACGTAAAAAATCAAAAATACCACAATTACAATGACGCTTACAACAACTTATATGAAAATAAGGTTACAACTTCTAAAAATGTTAAGCTTACAAACTTTGCAATATAGTTGCGAATACAACAAGAAATAGAAAACGAAAGAATACTTGAGAAAATATATCTCGCTAGGATAATCAAAACTATCATTGCTCAAAGCAAGATTCGGCCATATTTTGTCGATTTGCTCCAAGGATCCGGAAAGTTAAAAGATACAACTTCTGGAACGCTAATTTGTCACCCTTTGCACGGATATAACTTCGACCCTCTGAGTGCATAAATGGACAATACTTCGTTGCTTCTCGTAGTATCTGTCCTCTCGGAGTGTATAATTATTTGGTCTCTCTTGCAAAAGAGAAGAACTTGTGATTATTGTTGGTGTTGTTTCCTTTTGACTAAAAAAAATAGTCCCACATTAGCTACACCACAAAGTGGGTATCTCAATATTATACTTTGAATGAGTTGAGGTGTGCACATGGGGTGTGGTGGGGCACATGGGTGCCATGTTGGGGTATTTTATTAGGAGAAAAAATGATTAACTCTACAATGAAAGCATTTATGCTTTTTGTCATGCTCTTGGAATTATTTTCATAGGAGCTAAGCTCCAAAGGGGCTTAGCGACTCGGACTTGGACTTAGACTCGGGATAAAGGGCGCAAAGTGGCGCTTTATTGGCGCACTTAGCACGTCAGCATTGGCGCATGGCGCTTGTGCGTATTTTGATGCACTTATGCGTGAGTGCATGCGTTGCTGCTTGCGCGGCCGCATGCGCTGCTGCATGAGCTGCCGCATAAGCGGTTGCTTGCATGGCCGCTGCTATCGGATATATTTGAAAGGTTATAGAAATATACGGTCAGTTATTCAGATTCATTTTTTGTGGGATTTGAATTAATTCGTGTCTATCTTTGTAGGATTTGCTGTTATTTTGTTCCTATCTTTTCGTAACTAATGGACGGTCTATATCCTCTATAAATACTCTCTTCGTGCTCCTATTGAGTACTTACTTCGAAATAGAGGACACGAAGAGAGTTGCTACTGCCGCCATTAAAGTCCAGAAAGTTCGTGCGAGTCCAAGCAGGAGGTGACAACGAGTGTTCAAGAAGTTCTTTGTGAACTTGCTGGTTCCTGGAAGCAGATCGTGTGGGGCGAATCTTGCTTTGAGCATCGTTGATCTTCATCACCCCGACATGCATAGTTTCTTCTTCTTATTCCTCTTCTTCTTTTCTCTTGAGAAGTTGTAACTAGCTTTGTCCGTCTACAACTGTGATTGTAAGGATGAACTGCGATTGTTTTCTGATTATTGTAATTTCTGCAACAAGTTATAATCAGATTAATATTATAAGTTATTCGTTGGATCGAGACATATCAGTGATGAAACTCTTGTGTGAACTCCTGATCTCAAGTTCAACTTTCGGTTCTTCCATCTTTGATTAAGCCCCGAGAGCTAAGCCGAACAAGTGGAGGAGAGACAACAACCTCTACAAATTGTAGAGTCTCTGTCACGCCCCGATCTCCCGCACGTTAAATCGGCCGTTCCCGCTAGGCGAGAATCACCGCGCCAGCGCTCCCGCGGAACGATCGCTTTGACCCATCCGGGCGTGATGCCGCACGAGCGTGAGCCACGCCCGTGCAAGGCCGTGGTTCATTGGGGCGGTAAGAGTTCTAAGCCACAGAGTCGCACAGATTGTCCGTGGAGCAGCGGAGTCATGAACGCATAGGCGATTGGTAACAAGTTTACTGAGTTGACAATATAGCAGAAGCATCAAATAACACAAGTTGAAGTAAAACAAGCTCTTTTATTGATATAAACATGTGTTACAGGCGGCGCTTGACCGAGATTATAATTCGCTCAAGCCTCTCTCTCTGAAACAATAAAAGCGTGCCAAATGGCTACAATTATGGAATGATTATACATGTGATGTTCATGCAACGTTCACAATATTATGTCTTGTATATGTGCTTTAATTCCTTACCCAACGCTGCTTCGGAGTGATCTCGACGCCTTAGCACTCACGAAGGAGGCATCCACATCGAACGAGGTTCTCCCGCACCCTGCAAACGATCTGGTAGGTTATCAGTACATTGAATGCACTAGTGGGGAGGCTACTCGTCCGCTCGACAAATCCAAACACGTAGTATAGGTTCCATGCACCAACTATTAAGTTATCTTTCTAGTTGCCTTAGGATCAGTTTCATACAAACATTGAATAGCCTAACTCGTGTGGCAGTGCACCGTGCGACATGAGAGGAAACACGACGAGACTTACCAACTTACCATTTGTCCTTCCCTTTCCAAGGCAAACATTATTAATTCAAGCACGGGCAGGCATAAATATTCAGGGGCATTTATAATGAAAACCAAGGCAATAGCATATGCAACACGAGAGTCGTTATATCCAGATCGTTCAGGTGTTCAGTTATTCTTTGATACGATACAATGACTCGTACGCGGATAGCCGCTAAGCGATAGTGACTTATCTATATGAACATGAGTCGCTGGCATAGCCATAACGGACCAATCCTCAGACAAGAATGGAACGCAACGAAAGTACAAGAGGCGCTACGAACCATCTCGCCCGACACACGATGGATTGCACATGATGTGGTCCAAGGCCAAGTGGAATACAACGAAAGTACACAATGCGCTGTAAACTATCTTAGCCTTCACACGCGTGGACCACACGTGAAGTTCCATCCGGATCGGATCGGCCCCAGTGCCCCGGTGACTGTCCGTGGAACTGTACCTCATTTCCGAGTTATCTGCGACATGCAGGTCAGGGTCTTTCCAATTTCAAGAGATACACGACAGCATGAATACACGAGTACACGAGGTACTTGAATCTTGATTCTCTGTTCAGTGTATGACTTGCCTTGATGAATTTCCCTTGGGACGGGGATTGCCTTGGTGACCTAACGGTCCCGGATACTTGCAGGTTCATTCTTGCACGGGGCGACTACTTAGTAGTCTCCCGGGGTTTGGATGAACCAAGGCAACATACAAGCAGACAAGCATGCATTTGTATAAACACAAACATTCATGTTATCTCGGGCCCGAAGGTAAGCCGAGAGGTGAAACCGCATAGGGACTTACCGAGCGACATGATCTAAGGTAGCATGCGAGGGTCTGAATATAAGCAATATTTTATTTCCATGTTCTAGCACAAGCAATACAAGTTGGGATTATTCCCTTAACTAGGTGCGTTGTATTCTTATTAGCATGCAGGGGGTGATTCACCTAGCGACTAGCATGTATTATTCAAGATTTTAAGTGTGCTGGCTAAGCAAAGACAAGTTCACCGTAGCCATCCACCTTAGCGATGATTCGCGTCGGTTGAGCGATACGTCAAGCGAGCCTCTGAAAGCCTAAGTCGAAATACTGTAGGGACAAGTCTGGATATCCTTTGCCTCAAACGAGTGTTCTCGCCTGAGCAAAGCGGGTCGGGATATTGCACTTTTGCCGTTTGAATCGGCAGTCCGCTTGAACGGAACAGGGTGTTACATCCTACACAACTCAAAAAAAGTCTTGTCCTCGAGACTTACTGAGGACAAGCATTACGTTTCAATCAATTTTTGATTTAACGATACAAGGCTGAGGCAAACCTATATAAGTCGTTGTACTTGTTCATTTGGATATTCACTTGCACAAGCATTCGAGATCAGCATATCGTGAGTGTGGATCGTACACATACTCGAAGTGCCCCTCTAATACATGTATTTCACCAACTCGACGATAGCGAAGTCTTAGCACTCGAGTTTCACATTTTCTTGAGTCTTGGATCATGCACAAGTTCAAGGATGCATTCAACCAAACTTAGAGATAATGAAATCGGACAAGCTACTTACGATAATCTCAAGGGTTCTCACTCAGGTTGGCAGAAAGGCACTCGCAGCACAATATTATACAAGCAATTATATCATTCAAAACGTATTTTGAAAGTATTTAGACTTATTGTTGAAATATTCCGTTTGGAACATGAGAGAGAGCGTACACATAACCCACGAACGAGCTTTCAAAACTGAGATAATCGAACTGAAGTCCAAAGGCGTATAAAACAAGCTCTGATACCAACCTGTCACGCCCCGATCTCCCACAGGCTAAATCGGTCATTCCCGCTAGGTGAGAATCACCGCGCCAGCGCTCCCGCAGAATGTTTGCTTTGACCCATCCGGGCATGATGCCGCACGAGCGTGAACCATCCCCGTGCAAGGCCGTGGTTCATTGGCTGGCGGTAAGAGTTCTAAGCCACAGAGTCGCACAGATTGTTCGTGGAGCAGCGGAGTCATGAACGCATATGCGTTTGGTAACAAGTTCACTGAGTTGACAATATAGCGGAAGCATCGAATAACACAAGTTGAAGTAAAATAAGCTCTTTTATTGATATAAACATGTGTTACAGGCGGTGCTTGGCCGAGATTACAATTCGCTCAAGCCTCTCTCTCTGAAAGAATAAAAGCATGCCAAATGGCTACAATTGTGGAATGATTGTACAGGCGATGTTCATGCAACGTTCACAATATTATGTCTTGTATATGTGCTTCAGTTCCGGACGCAACGCTGCTTCGGAGTGATCTCCACGTCTTAGCACGCACGAAGGAGGCATCTGCACCGAACGAGGTTCTCCTGCACCCTGCAAATGATCTAGTGGGTTATCAGTACATTGAATGCACTGGTGGGGAGGCTACTCGCCCACTCGACAAATCCAAATACGTGGTATAGGTTCCGTGCACCAACTATTAAGTTGTCTTTCTAGTTGACTTAGGATCAGTTTCATGCAAACATTGAATAGCCTAACTCATGTGGCAGTGCACCGTGCGACATGAGAGGAAACACGGCGAGACTTACCAACTTACCATTTGTCCTTCCCTGTCCAAGGCAAACATTATTAATTCAAGCATGGGCAGGCATAAACATTCAGGGGCATTTATAATGAAAACCAAGGCAATAACATATGCAACAGGAGAGTCGTTATATCCAGATCGTTCAGGTGTTCAGTTATTCTTTGATGCGATACAATGACTCGCACGCGGATATCCGCTAAGCAAGAATGACTTATCTATATGAACATGAGTCGCTGGCATAGCCATAACGGACCAATCCTCAGATGAGAATGGAACGCAATGGAAGTACAAGAGGCACTAAGAACCATCTCGCCCGACACATGATGGATTGCACATGATGTGGTCCAAGGCCAAGTGGAATGCAACGAAAGTACACGATGCGCTGCAAACTATCTTATCCTTCACACGAGTGAACCACACGTGAAGTTCCATCCGGATCGGATCGGCCCCAGTGCTCCGGTGACCGTCTATGGAACTGTAACTCATTTTCGAGTTGTCCGTGACATGCAGGTCAGGGTCTTTCCAATTTCACGAGATACACGAGAGCACGAATACACGAGTACACGAGGTGCTTGAATCTTGATTCTCTGTTCAGTGAATGTCTTGCCTTGATGCATTTCCCCTGGGACGGGGATTGCCTTGGTGACCTAACGGTCCTGGATACTTGCAGGTTCATTCTTGCACGGGGCGACTACTTAGTAGTCTCCCGAGGTTTGGATGAAGACAAGGCAATATACAAGCAGACAAGCATGCATTTGTATAAACATAAACATTCATGTTAGCTCAGGCCAGAAGGTAAGCCGAGAGGTGAAATCGCATAGGGACTTACCGAGCGACATGATCTAGGGTAGCATGCGAGGGTCTGAATATAAGCAATATTTTATTTCCATGTTCTAGCACAAGCAATACAAGTTGGGATTATTTCCTTAGCTAGGTACGTTATATTCTAATTAGCATGCAGGGGGTGATTCACTTAGCGACTAGCATGTATTATTCCAGATTTTAAGTGTGCTGGCTAAGCAAAGACAAGTTCACCATAGCCACCCACCTTAGCGATGATTCGCGTCGGTTGAGCGATACGTCAAGCGAGCCTCTGATAGCCTAAGCCGGAATCCTGTAGGGACAAGTCTGGATATCCTTTGCCTCAAACGAGTGTTCTCGCCTGAGCAAAGCGGGTCAGGACATTGCACTTTTGCCGTTTGAATCGACAGTCCGCTTGAACGGAACATGGTGTTACAGTCTCAACTCTATGGAGGATACTCTGGCGGAGTAATATAGCAAGACGAACGATACAAAAGTCGTCTGAGAGGCTCTGGAAAAGCACTACAAGAAGGATGAGAACCGCACCAAAATCTATGTGACGAAAAAAGTCTTGAAGATGCGATTTGTGGACGACAAGACTATGTTGCTTCAAGTCAAGGAATTTCTCAAGTTACGTCAAAAACTTGAGGATGATGGTAAGCCATTGGTCCAATCTTACGTCGTGGGAGGTATTATTGCCAAGCTTCCGCCTGGTGGGAGCAAGTTTATCTCAAGCGTGCACCAAAAGAAGATGGAGGTGAATCTTGATCAACTAATGTATAATATCTATGTGGAAGATGAGTTGAGGGCTCAAAACAAAGTGGACACACTGTCCAAAAAATTGACAAAGGCCAACTTGGTGCATACTGGTGACTCCAAGGGGAAGCAAAAGGTTTCTCACAACAAGAAAAATAACTTCAACCATCTGAAGATGAAGTCGTCATCGTTCAAACCAAAGCCTAAGAACGATGGGGCATATTTCAATACGGTAAGAAAAGCCATTTTAGTAGAGACTGCAGATACAAGTCCAAACAGAATGAGCATGGTGAGCCTAACAAGGTTGCCATGATTGTGCAAGTTGCTACGACTGGCGTCGACACTGACTGATGGGTGGACACTAGCACATCCTGCCATGTTTGCTCAAAGAAGGAGTTATTCACCATGTATAAGCCTATATCTGAGAAGGTTATGGTGGCGGACAAGTTACAAGCTGAAGTACATGGGATCGGGACAGTGGTACTGAAGTTGACTTCGGGAAATTCACTGACTCTTCCGATGTGAAGCACGTACCAGTGATAGCCAAAAACCTGATCTCAGGATGTCTGATCTGCAACGCAGGCTTGATAATGGACATAAATGCTGGGCAGATGGTGATGTCCTATAAAGGAACATACTTCAAAAAAGCCTTTTGTACCGAAAGGATGTTCAAACTTCAACTTGTAACTCCTAATAATAATGTCAATGCAGTATCCTCTTCTGGTTATTCTCTTGAGTTATAGCATAATAGACTAGGACATTTTTATTGTAAAAGAATAAACAAGATGTCTAGTCTAGTGCTTATCTCCAAATGTAGGACTAAGAAGGTAGAGAAGTGTGAGGTCTGTTCGCAGACAAAAATTACAAGAAAACCTTTCATACGGGTAAACCGAAGTACATATCTTCTGGGGTTGGTACACTCAGATATATGTGACTTCAAATAGTTCTCCACAAAAGCTGTGATTAAGTATTTCATAACTTTCATCGACGACTACTCAAAGTATGCGTTCGTCTATCTGCTCAAGTATAATGATACAGCATTCAAGAAGTTCAAGGAGTTCAGATCTGAAGCTGAATGTCAAACCGGACAATAACTCAAGAGACTCAGAAGTGATCGAGGTGGAGAGTATAGGTTTATCGAATTCGCATCGTTCTGCAAAGAACATGGAATTATCAATGAGGCGACTGCTCCGTATTTTCCTCAATCAAATTGAGTAGCTGAAAGGAAGAATATAACGTTGACAGAAATGATGAACTCTATATGACGAGCCACTATCAGGAGTATCGGTACATGTCAGGTTAACTCGATACGACGAGCTATTATCAGGAATATCAGTGCAAGTCTGGTATCGGGAGTTCAAGATTAGCAATGTTAATACAATCCATGTTGAATTCTAGCATGCCAGGAGTGAGTTTCGTCGAGCCACTATCAGGAGTATCAGTACAGGTCAGGTGTCGGGAGTTCAAGATTAGTAGTGTAAATACAATCCATATTCCTGAAATTCCAGGTTCTGGCAGATTGTCACAAATTGGGTTAGAAGTAATTTATAGAAAGCTAGCATTCATAACAATTAAATTGAATAGGCTAAACAAGGGTAACAATTAAACCATAAGATAAAAAATCGTAAGAGGTTAAGCTACTACAAGTATCATAGGCACATGGGGTAAGCTGGTCGCATGTAAGAGCTGGCCGCATACAACACTTTGGCCGCATGGGAGATGCCAAGTCCACTCCTCGGGAAAAGGCGAGTGACAAAAAATAAATGTAAAGTCAGGAAAGCGACTGATGTGACTGGCCGTCTCAGAGAATTGATCGACGTGATTGGTCAAGAAAGAGACTCAGAAGGAAATGACAAAATTTTGGAAAGTCGTGCCAAGACGGTGTTGAGTCATACATTCAAAAAAAAGATGGACACATAGCTCCGGGCCGCATGGACGACTCAATCGCATGTTCCTCTTAGCCGCATACACATTTGGCTGCATTAAATCTTTTGAACTTAGAAAACTTTCATTCATTCAAGTTTTATGCAATTGGCCAAGGAGCACATGTGCAGATTCAATCATGCGTCCAACAAGATGGTTGCATGCTGACTTGGAGCGAGAAGTCCAGTCCTCATACCAAGCGGGGCGTATGGAACTTCTTCGTCCCAAAATATCAAGTTTCAGTCATGGAAAAACACCAAGTTTGAATTTTTTTTCCCCATGAAATCCTCATTTCAAGTCCAAATCCAGCAAAGTAAAGTTCAAAACTGTCACGACCCGCACCCGAAAATCGGGCATGAGCCGTGGGTACGTCCAGCCTACGCCGCAGAATCGGCGGTAGAACGCTGTAAAGGTCCGTTCTAGGTCAACCATATCTATCTATATCTCACTGAAAAATCCGGCATGACCTCTCCAAAAGGAGGGCAAAACCACGCAATATATATATGTGAATAAAATCCTCTCCAACAGGAGGGCAACCACGCAATATATATATGACAATAATCTCAATCACAAAACTAGAGGAAGAATATAAGCACGATATGATATAAACAAGAAACAGAACCAAGAGAGCAAGGCAATCCAAAATAATACAGTCCAGGTCTAAAGGCTACAACATCACAGCATCAAAAGAATAAATACAGTCATCCAAAATACAACCACTGGAAAAACCCAGGAAACCCACCTAGCTAACTAGGGTGCTATCGGCGTCTCCTCGGCGCACTCCTCCTCGGGGTCACAACAGTCGTCAACACCAGGCCCGTAGAACGTAGGGCAATAGTCCTCAGGATCCTCTGGAAAAAATATGCCCAGTCAGGACTGGAGCGAAGTACATAACTCTGAAAGCAACTCCAAATACATGGTAAGGTGTATATGACGAGCAATAGAAAAGTAATCAAGATGCACAGGAAATAAATATATGCTGGAGCACAATAAATAGCTGTAATATAAACTGGAGAACAATACAAGTAGTGGAAAAGTAACTGCAGGTGAGAAACATGAATACTAGCTAAGTGCCTTGAGCACAAGTTCGTTATGTGATCGGCTTAGGTTGCACATGAAAAACACTAAGATAACTCCGTTATGCGTGAGTTGCATAACCGACATACACATGAATACTGTTTGGCTTTGATCACATAACCAACTCACTACTCCCCTCCCCCACTAATACCATTGGATCCAACCACAACACGCTACGTACATGATAATAGCTCGCGCACACGAAGGCGAGAGCACAATAAGCACATGATAGCACATGATAATCAATACCCGAAGCACATGATGAAATACACGTGATAGAGTACCCGCTGAACACGGTAAGGGGGATAGCACCTCATGACGGGATCCACTAGTACCAGCTCGTGTAATAAAGTGTCAGAATCAAGTATTACAGTTCTAGAACAGGTGATATAAACGCTATCATGAAATGGAAACTATCAGAGGTAGGTACTCGCCTGATGTCCTGAACAACTGATGAGGATCGAGGTCCGGACCGGTGTCGCAAGGACCTAATGCGAAAAACAAGGATTAAACAGGGTTCTAAGCATTTAAACTGAAATAAAATAATTAAAAATAGGCTTCTAGGGCTATTCTAGGTCGAACGGGTCAAACCGGTGAAAATCGGGTCAAAAAGTCAACCCGGGGTCCAAAAAGTCAACTCTAGGTCAAAACTAGGTCAAACGTTGACTTTTACGGTCAACGGGGACAATTATGGTCAAAGCTAGGTCAAACTAGGGTGCCCCTGAAATTCTAGGTCAATCCGAGCTCATTAAGCTACTAAACTCTCAAACTCGCCTAATCGAGATACCGAGATACCCTCGGTATCCGATACCTCGCCCTAGGCCACGCACCCCGCCTAAACCCGCTAAAACCTATGCTAGCACGCGTAATTATATATATATAAACATATAAAAATCATTCCCAAGCATTTCCTAGGCTAATGCTCAAATACCCCGCTCGAAACTCAATACCTTGAATATCTCAAGGTATCGAGATACCTCGGTATCTCAAGGTATTGAAGTTTCGCCCTAAGGCCCTCTAACTAGCTGTCTAGCTACTAAATATATACCTAGTTATTAATCTAGGCTAGGTAATATAGATATCTACTATATATATATACATCTAAGTATGTATATACCTATGTATTTAGATATCCACACACATTTACCCGATACCCATTACCTTACCTAATCATAACATATATATATATATATTACCTATCAAGATATCTATATATATATAACTAACTATAGATATATAGATATCTATCTCCTAGATAGATAAAACTACCTATCTACCTATCTACCTATCTAGTATCCATAGATATAGGTATCTATCTATCCATCTACTTATCTATATATCTATCTAAGTAACTATCTATATATCTAATTATCTAATCTATAATACTATCTATCTATCTATTTTAGTAACTATCTACCTATCTAAAACCTAGCTACCTTGCTCCCCGCTGCATCTACTAGCTGCTGCTGCTGCTTGTGCTGATCCTGCTGCTGCTGCTCTTGCTACTGCTGCTGCTTGTGCTGATCCTGCTGCTGCTGCTGCCCCATATGCTACTGCTGCTGCTGATTCTGCTGCTGCTGTGCTGCTGCTGCAGTGCAGCAGCAGCTGCAGCCACTGTTGCTGTCCTCCCCCCCCTTCCTCACACACATACACACACACACACACCCATATATATACATATATATATCACTATCTATATATATATATACATACATATATATCTATATATATATAACTAGATACATATATATATACACACACTTAACTACACACTCTAACACACACACACTAGCACACTCACACACTAAAACACACACACACATAAATATATATACACATAGCTACAAATATATATATAAACACACATATTAATATATATATACACACATACAAATATATATATATATATCAATACACACACACTCTAAGATATATACACACACACACATATTCAAATATATATATACATATACACACGAGCACACTTACACATATACATATATATATATACACATAGACATATACATATACAAGTACATAAATATAAATACACTCATATATATATAAATATATATACGTAAACAAACATACATATAAATATATACATATATTTATATATATATATATAGACACATATACACAACCACCACACAATGCACACAACACACAAACAACACGCCCCTCGCACGCCCAACGACCCCGACACTCACCAATACCCTAAAATATATAAAATATAGCCCGAAAACTCTAGCACACACTCCCCGATACTAACCCAACGCGCGCACAAAGCCGAAACGAGGAAACCAAGTCGAAATGGCCGTTCGGTCATTTCGACGAACACGTGGTGCGCGGCTCGGAAAACCTCCTGAAACGCACACCAAACGAACTCGGAATCGGCCCAAAATTTACCCACGCGCTCTACACGATGTCTAGATCCTAGAAAATGCGCTCCCACGTCGATTCTAGGCCCGTGGCGGAAACGCACACGCACTTAGAATCGGCGACGACGAAAAGCCCCAATTTCGCCCGAAACGCCCGTTTCTCCGCGACACGGCTTCCCGTGTCCAAACGGAGACACGCACTCACCCTCTAGACACCCGACAACGTCTACCTAGGTCCATCTAACCTAGGGCATCACCCAAAATTGGGCCAAATTCGGATTCCACCCGAATTCGACACAAAACCTAATGTCAAAGTCTCTATACTCACCCAAACGAGTTCCAACTTCCTCCTACGGGTAGGGTTAGGGTCTAGGAGGGTTCTACAACACTAATTACACTACACAAAAATAATTAGGAAGGGAAAAGTTAGGTTTTACCTCTTGGGAGTTGGAATCCCAAGGCCAAAGTCCCAAATTCCCTCCAAATCAACTCCCTCAAGCTCCAAGCTCCCAAATCTATCTCCCACACTAGTTCTAGGCTTCTCACACCTAGGTTAGAGAAATGCAAGGTTAGGGCTAGCATAAGGAGAAGGAATAGAAGAAGAAAGAAGAAAATTGGAAGAAAGAACTCACCTTGGAGAAGAAGGAAGAAGAAAGAAGAAGTGGAGAAGAAGAAGAAGTGAAGAAGTGGAATGAAGAGGAGAGGGGGGGCTGCTCCTTGCTGCTGGAATCGGGTGTGGGGGTAGGTAGGGGCCGGCCACATGCTATTAAAGGGATTCCACTAAGTTACCAAATTCCCAAAACGCCCCTATTCACTCGGTTTTGGGTTCCGGGTCTCCAAATGCACTCAAACTAGTTCCAAAACTCTCCAACTAACCTCCTAAAAATAAAATAATAAATCTAAGCCCCAAAATAATTCTCACAAGGGTACGGGCTGGGTCGGACATGGGTCCACTAGGGTCGGACATGGGTCCAGGCTAGCCAAAACCCTAAAACAATCAAAATAAAAATAAGACAAGCACTAATTAAATATAAATATAAATAATTAAATACAATACACTATTTATCAAATAAAAAAAAAAATATAACCTATTTCTAGAATTGGGTAGTGACAAGTCTACCCTCCTTAAAATAATTTCGTCCTCGAAATTAAAAGACGAAACTAGGACAGGAATGCAAAGAAAGAACCATACCTCAGGGCTCGAAGAGATAGGGGTATCGCTCGCGCATTTCATCCTCCCTCTCCCAGGTCGACTCTCCTGGAGAGTGATGCCTCCACGCGACGCGAACCAAGGGAATAGTCTGGTTCCTCAACACCTTCTCCCGCCGATCCAGAATCTCCACCGGCTGCTCTGGATAGCTAAGAGTAGGGCCCACTGCGATCTCCGAGTGATCCAATACGTGACTGGGATCCGCCACGTACCGTCTCAGCTGCGACACGTGGAACACATCATGAACTCCCTCCAGCGTAGGCGGCAACTCAAGCCTATACGCCACGGCGCCGACCCTCTCAAGAACACGGAAGGGTCCGACGAAACGTGGGCTAAGCTTCCCGCCTCCACCGAAGCGAATAGTGCCCCGCGTCGGAGAAATCCTCAGGAACACCAGATCTCCAACCTAGCACAAACAAGGTCTCTGCACTTAGTCTAAAACAAGCAATCACAAGCAAACACAAGAACAAAATCTAGATTCTAAGCTATACCTCGAACTCCAAAGGTCTCCGGTGGCTATCGGCCCAATGCCGCTGCCTGTCCTGCGCCACCCGAAGTCTATCTCTAATGAGCTTGACCTTCTCCGCTGCATCAACCACCATCTCCGGGCCAAGCAAAGCTCTCTCACCTACATCATCCCAAGACAACGGAGTGCGACACCTCCGTCCATACAACGCCTCAAAAGGTGACATCTCGATACTGGCTTGGTAGCTGTTGTTGTAAGCAAACTCTACCAAGTGCAAGTGATCCTCCCAAGAGCCTCTGAAATCCAAAACACAGGTGCGTAGCATGTCCTCCAGTGTCTGAATGGTCCTCTCTGACTGACCATCTGTCTGCGGGTGATACGCGCTACTAAACTTGAGCTGGGTGCCCAAGCTAGCCTGCAGACTCCTCCAGAAATGCGAAGTAAAGCGACTGTCCCGATCTGATACTATGCTCACTGGAACTCCATGCAGTCTGACTATCTGGCGCACATACATCTCTGCTAGTCTCTCTGTAGACGTACCCACTTTGAATGGTAGGAAGTGGGCCGATTTGGTCAACCTGTCCACGATGACCCAAATCGCATCCTTTCCGCCTGGAGAACGGGGAAGTCCAGAAACAAAATCCATGGTCACATGCTCCCATTTCCACTCCGGAATGGGTAACGGCTGGAGTAATCCTCCTGGCCTCTGCCTCTCCGCCTTCACCTGCTGGCACACTAAGCATCGGGATACGAAGCGTGCTACCTCCCGCTTCATCCCGTACCACCATACATGCTGTCTCAGATCTCTATACATCTTATTGGCACCGGGATGCATAGAGTACTGGGATCGATGCGCCTCCTGGAGAACCTCCTCGCGCAACGACCCACTCGGCACACACAACCTGGTACCGTGCCGCAAGGAACCATCATCAGCAATGGTGAAGTCATCTGCTAAACCCATCTGAACCTGCTCCCTGATGCTCCTCAGGGACTCATCCTCAAACTGTGTAGCCCTGATCCGGTCTACCAACTCTGACTGAATCTGCAGTCCCCACATCTGCATCTCAACTCCAGGCACTATCACCTCAATGCCCAAGCTCTCTAGATCTGCCAGAAGATAACGATCTGTAGTCAGGCACATAGCTACCGGATACCTGCTCAATGCATCCGCAACTACGTTCGCCTTCCCTGGATGATACTGCAATGATATGTCGAAGTCTTTCATCAACTCCAACCATCTCCTCTGCCTCATGTTCAGCTCTTTTTGGGTAAACACATACTTCAAGCTCTTGTGGTCTGTGAAGATCTCCACACGCTCTCCGTATAAATAGTGTTTCCACAACTTAAGAGCAAAAATGACCGCTGCCAACTCCAAATCGTGGGTAGGGTAATTCTTCTCATGAGGACGTAATTGCCTGGAAGCATAGGCAATCACCCTCCCATTCTGCTGCAACACACAACCCAGTCCCTTCCCCGATGCATCACTATAGATAGTGAATCCTCCAGAACCTGATGGCAACGTCAACACTGGAGCTGTCGTCAACCTCCTCTTCAGCTCATCAAAGGCGATCTGGCACTCCTCTGACCAAACAAACTCCACGTCCTTCCGAGTCAGCCTGGACAACGGCTCTGCAATCCGGGAAAAATCCTGAACAAATCTCCTGTAGTAGCCTGCCAGTCCCAAGAAACTCCTGACCTCGGCTACTGAACTCGGAGCACTCCATGCCTCAACTGCCACGATCTTTCTCGGATCCACCGAGATACCCTCTCCAGTCACCACATGACCAAGGAATTCAACCTTGTCAAGGAAGAACTCACACTTCGAGAGCTTTCCATAAAGCTTCTCCTTCCTGAGAGTCTCCAGCACTATCCTCAGATGCTCCTCGTGCTCCTCTGGGGTCTTCGAATACACCAAGATGTCATCTATAAACACCACCACAAACCTGTCCAGATGCTGATGGAACACCTTGTTCATCAGATTCATGAACACTGCCGGGGCATTAGTCAACCCAAACGGCATCACCAAGAACTCATACTGTCCATATCTGGTCCGAAAAGCTGTCTTCGGAATATCCTCCTTCCTGACCTTCACCTGGTGGTAGCCTGTCCTCAGATCAATCCTGGAAAACACCCTCGCTCCGCTCAACTGGTCAAATAGATCATCAATACGCGGCAGCGGATACTTGTTCTTGATTGTGAGGTTATTCAGAGCCCTGTAGTCGATACACATCCGTATCGACCCATCCTTCTTCGGCACAAAAAGTACCGGAGCACCCCACGGAGAAGAACTAGATCTGATAAATCCCTTGTCCTGAAGCTCATCCACCTGCTTCTTCAACTCTATCAGCTCACTGTTGCTGACTCTATAGACGTGCTGGGATATCGGCTCCGCGCCTGGCACCAAGTCTATAGAGAACTCCACGTCTCTGTCCGGAGGTAACCCTGGCAACTCCTCCGGAAAGACATCCATATACTCCTCTATCAGTGGATGTAGCGACCTCGGCTCTACCACCAGGGCTCCGCAGAAGACTCCCTCTGTCTGCTCCGCTGCTCCTCTGGCAAACTGAAACTCTGGCTCACCCGGCGGACTGAACAAAACTCTGCCTCCACGACAATCTATACTAGCACAATGCGTACTCAACCAATCCATCCCGAGTACAACATCGTAGCTCGGAAGTGGCATTACGAGTAGGCACACACTCAACTCCCGGCCTCCCAAGGTAACTCTCCGGTCTCTGCAAACATCACGGACTAGGATGATACCACCCCCGGTCGTGATCTTGCAGAGTCTAGCTAAAGGTTCAGCAACAAGATGGTGTCTAACAGCAAAAGATACAGACACAAAGCTATGGGAAGCACCGGAATCAAATAAAGCAAGTGCTGGAATGGAATCAAGGAGAACAGAACCTGAGATAACATCACCAACTGGCTCGGCCTCGTCCACTGTCAGGGCAAAAGCTCGCCCCTGCTGTCCTCCTCGGTGCTGCTGCTGGTGCTGGGCGAACCTCTGCTGCTGAGTCTGCAAAGGCGGTCCTCTCTGCTGCGCTGCAGGTGCTCTGGCTGGTGCCCTCTGAGCGGCTCCTCCGCCCTGAGCTGTACGGGCAAGCGCTGAAGGACAATCCTTCAGCTGGTGGTCTGCGGCGCCACACAATAAACATCTGCCCAGCCTCTTTCTGCATATGTCCCATCCGTGCCCTGGCTTCTTACAGAAAGGGCAAACGATGGGCTGCCTCTGGCCCTGCTGCTGACCCTGCCTCTGCTGCTGAGGCGCCTGCCGGAAGGGCGCCCGACCCTGACCCTGGTGCTGCTGGGTCTGCTGGAATGGCCTCTTGGCCGGGCCTGCACTGCTGCCTGCTCCGGAAGTGTCTCTGCCCCTCTTCGTCTTCAGCTCCAAATCATCCTCAGCCCTCTGAGCATCGCTGACAATCTGCTCGAAGGTCGCCTCGCGGTCGCTCCTAGTCAAGGACTTGACCGCCATGACTAAGCCCTTGCGGAACTTCCGCGCCTTCGCTGCCTCTGACAACCCCTCAACAAATCTGCCCAGACGGCAGAACTCCGCTGCATACTCATCCACCAGCATACTCCCCTGGACGAGCGCCTCGAACTGACTCTCTAAGGCACTGAGAGCCACGTCCGGGAAGAACTTCTCCTTGAAAAGCTTCTTGAAAGCCTCCCAAGTCAATCCCGGAGCTGCTATCCGCGTATCAGTGCGGAACCAAGTAAGGGCAAGGTCGAACATCTGGCTGCCCGCTGCCTCTATCTGCATGCTGGCTGGGATCATCGCCAGCCTGAAAATGCCCTCTATATGCTCGATCCAGTCGTCGGCGTACAGGATCCCCTCTGTGCCGCGGAACTCCTTCGGCCGCATCCTCTGAAAATCGATGATAGTACCCGGCCTAGGATACTGAGCCTGCTCTGGCTGTGGCTGGATCTGAGCCACCCTGTCGACCGCTGTCAAAGCCACCTGATGAGCATTCTCAATGCCCATCCTCATAATATCTGCCTGGCGGTGCTGCGCATCCATCATCTCTCGGAAGAATGCGAACAACTGCGTAGCATCTACTGGCGCAGGCGGTGGTGGAGGAGGTACCACCGGGACAACTGGGGTGGCTCTCGGATCAATGGGAGTAAGGGGATCTCCGAGAGAAACTGAAGCTCCCTCAACCGCAGGAGTGGCGAGTGGAGCGGTAGCGGCTGCCGGACGTCGAGCAGGTCGAGAGGTGGCAGACCTCTCGGTGGCAGCTGCTGGGGCGGTGCGCTGAGATCTGGTCTTCGGAGGCATCCTGAACACAGATCAAAAGAAGTCAATACAGTGCAAGAAACGATAACATCAATGAAGGACAGTAATATTGCAAAAGAAACAATTTCAGGAAAATTAAGATAGCAAGAAAAATCAGGAGGGGTCCTAGTTGCGATTGAGCACACTCTCTCTCAGCCTATCTCCTATATCCTACTGCAGGTAACCTAAGAAGCAGACCTGCATGGGCCACCAACAAAAACGTGTCACGACCCGCACCCGAAAATCGGGCATGAGCCGTGGGTACGTCCAGCCTACGCCGCAGAATCGGCGGTAGAACGCTGTAAAGGTCCGTTCTAGGTCAACCATATCTATCTATATCTCACTGAAAAATCCGGCATGACCTCTCCAAAAGGAGGGCAAAACCACGCAATATATATATGTGAATAAAATCCTCTCCAACAGGAGGGCAACCACGCAATATATATATGACAATAATCTCAATCACAAAACTAGAGGAAGAATATAAGCACGATATGATATAAACAAGAAACAGAACCAAGAGAGCAAGGCAATCCAAAATAATACAGTCCAGGTCTAAAGGCTACAACATCACAGCATCAAAAGAATAAATACAGTCATCCAAAATACAACCACTGGAAAAACCCAGGAAACCCACCTAGCTAACTAGGGTGCTATCGGCGTCTCCTCGGCGCACTCCTCCTCGGGGTCACAACAGTCGTCAACACCAGGCCCGTAGAACGTAGGGCAATAGTCCTCAGGATCCTCTGGAAAAAATATGCCCAGTCAGGACTGGAGCGAAGTACATAACTCTGAAAGCAACTCCAAATACATGGTAAGGTGTATATGACGAGCAATAGAAAAGTAATCAAGATGCACAGGAAATAAATATATGCTGGAGCACAATAAATAGCTGTAATATAAACTGGAGAACAATACAAGTAGTGGAAAAGTAACTGCAGGTGAGAAACATGAATACTAGCTAAGTGCCTTGAGCACAAGTTCGTTATGTGATCGGCTTAGGTTGCACATGAAAAACACTAAGATAACTCCGTTATGCGTGAGTTGCATAACCGACATACACATGAATACTGTTTGGCTTTGATCACATAACCAACTCACTACTCCCCTCCCCCACTAATACCATTGGATCCAACCACAACACGCTACGTACATGATAATAGCTCGCGCACACGAAGGCGAGAGCACAATAAGCACATGATAGCACATGATAATCAATACCCGAAGCACATGATGAAATACACGTGATAGAGTACCCGCTGAACACGGTAAGGGGGATAGCACCTCATGACGGGATCCACTAGTACCAGCTCGTGTAATAAAGTGTCAGAATCAAGTATTACAGTTCTAGAACAGGTGATATAAACGCTATCATGAAATGGAAACTATCAGAGGTAGGTACTCGCCTGATGTCCTGAACAACTGATGAGGATCGAGGTCCGGACCGGTGTCGCAAGGACCTAATGCGAAAAACAAGGATTAAACAGGGTTCTAAGCATTTAAACTGAAATAAAATAATTAAAAATAGGCTTCTAGGGCTATTCTAGGTCGAACGGGTCAAACCGGTGAAAATCGGGTCAAAAAGTCAACCCGGGGTCCAAAAAGTCAACTCTAGGTCAAAACTAGGTCAAACGTTGACTTTTACGGTCAACGGGGACAATTATGGTCAAAGCTAGGTCAAACTAGGGTGCCCCTGAAATTCTAGGTCAATCCGAGCTCATTAAGCTACTAAACTCTCAAACTCGCCTAATCGAGATACCGAGATACCCTCGGTATCCGATACCTCGCCCTAGGCCACGCACCCCGCCTAAACCCGCTAAAACCTATGCTAGCACGCGTAATTATATATATATAAACATATAAAAATCATTCCCAAGCATTTCCTAGGCTAATGCTCAAATACCCCGCTCGAAACTCAATACCTTGAATATCTCAAGGTATCGAGATACCTCGGTATCTCAAGGTATTGAAGTTTCGCCCTAAGGCCCTCTAACTAGCTGTCTAGCTACTAAATATATACCTAGTTATTAATCTAGGCTAGGTAATATAGATATCTACTATATATATATACATCTAAGTATGTATATACCTATGTATTTAGATATCCACACACATTTACCCGATACCCATTACCTTACCTAATCATAACATATATATATATATATTACCTATCAAGATATCTATATATATATAACTAACTATAGATATATAGATATCTATCTCCTAGATAGATAAAACTACCTATCTACCTATCTACCTATCTAGTATCCATAGATATAGGTATCTATCTATCCATCTACTTATCTATATATCTATCTAAGTAACTATCTATATATCTAATTATCTAATCTATAATACTATCTATCTATCTATTTTAGTAACTATCTACCTATCTAAAACCTAGCTACCTTGCTCCCCGCTGCATCTACTAGCTGCTGCTGCTGCTTGTGCTGATCCTGCTGCTGCTGCTCTTGCTACTGCTGCTGCTTGTGCTGATCCTGCTGCTGCTGCTGCCCCATATGCTACTGCTGCTGCTGATTCTGCTGCTGCTGTGCTGCTGCTGCAGTGCAGCAGCAGCTGCAGCCACTGTTGCTGTCCTCCCCCCCCTTCCTCACACACATACACACACACACACACCCATATATATACATATATATATCACTATCTATATATATATATACATACATATATATCTATATATATATAACTAGATACATATATATATACACACACTTAACTACACACTCTAACACACACACACTAGCACACTCACACACTAAAACACACACACACATAAATATATATACACATAGCTACAAATATATATATAAACACACATATTAATATATATATACACACATACAAATATATATATATATATCAATACACACACACTCTAAGATATATACACACACACACATATTCAAATATATATATACATATACACACGAGCACACTTACACATATACATATATATATATACACATAGACATATACATATACAAGTACATAAATATAAATACACTCATATATATATAAATATATATACGTAAACAAACATACATATAAATATATACATATATTTATATATATATATATAGACACATATACACAACCACCACACAATGCACACAACACACAAACAACACGCCCCTCGCACGCCCAACGACCCCGACACTCACCAATACCCTAAAATATATAAAATATAGCCCGAAAACTCTAGCACACACTCCCCGATACTAACCCAACGCGCGCACAAAGCCGAAACGAGGAAACCAAGTCGAAATGGCCGTTCGGTCATTTCGACGAACACGTGGTGCGCGGCTCGGAAAACCTCCTGAAACGCACACCAAACGAACTCGGAATCGGCCCAAAATTTACCCACGCGCTCTACACGATGTCTAGATCCTAGAAAATGCGCTCCCACGTCGATTCTAGGCCCGTGGCGGAAACGCACACGCACTTAGAATCGGCGACGACGAAAAGCCCCAATTTCGCCCGAAACGCCCGTTTCTCCGCGACACGGCTTCCCGTGTCCAAACGGAGACACGCACTCACCCTCTAGACACCCGACAACGTCTACCTAGGTCCATCTAACCTAGGGCATCACCCAAAATTGGGCCAAATTCGGATTCCACCCGAATTCGACACAAAACCTAATGTCAAAGTCTCTATACTCACCCAAACGAGTTCCAACTTCCTCCTACGGGTAGGGTTAGGGTCTAGGAGGGTTCTACAACACTAATTACACTACACAAAAATAATTAGGAAGGGAAAAGTTAGGTTTTACCTCTTGGGAGTTGGAATCCCAAGGCCAAAGTCCCAAATTCCCTCCAAATCAACTCCCTCAAGCTCCAAGCTCCCAAATCTATCTCCCACACTAGTTCTAGGCTTCTCACACCTAGGTTAGAGAAATGCAAGGTTAGGGCTAGCATAAGGAGAAGGAATAGAAGAAGAAAGAAGAAAATTGGAAGAAAGAACTCACCTTGGAGAAGAAGGAAGAAGAAAGAAGAAGTGGAGAAGAAGAAGAAGTGAAGAAGTGGAATGAAGAGGAGAGGGGGGGCTGCTCCTTGCTGCTGGAATCGGGTGTGGGGGTAGGTAGGGGCCGGCCACATGCTATTAAAGGGATTCCACTAAGTTACCAAATTCCCAAAACGCCCCTATTCACTCGGTTTTGGGTTCCGGGTCTCCAAATGCACTCAAACTAGTTCCAAAACTCTCCAACTAACCTCCTAAAAATAAAATAATAAATCTAAGCCCCAAAATAATTCTCACAAGGGTACGGGCTGGGTCGGACATGGGTCCACTAGGGTCGGACATGGGTCCAGGCTAGCCAAAACCCTAAAACAATCAAAATAAAAATAAGACAAGCACTAATTAAATATAAATATAAATAATTAAATACAATACACTATTTATCAAATAAAAAAAAAAATATAACCTATTTCTAGAATTGGGTAGTGACAAAAACCACTGAAAAATAAGTGCTCATCAACATGGAACTACTAGTTTTTAAAAACTTTTAAGATATCAAAACCAAGTAAACTCATGAACACCAAAAAACTTAGAATTCGGATATACTCCTACCAAGACATCAAAATTAAAAATAACAAGAAGTAAACATGAAGAGCTGTTCATAAAGCACAATATAGACAAATAAAATGCAAGAGTGGCTAAAAGTGCTAGTTCTTACTTATTGGCAAGATGTACTTGCCTAAATCCACTACTAAACTACTACTACCACCACCAAAGAGAAAGCGGAGGCCGGTCTCAGGCTGCTCTCGGCTGGGGCTAGGGTTCGTCAAAGGAGAGAAGAGGGAGAAGAAAATAAAGAAAGAGAAGGAAATGAAGAAGAATGAGAAGGAGAGAGGAAGGGAATGCTATATATATCAAATGGTGACTAGCACTGTTCATAATTCTAGAAATTACATGAAAGCAGCTAGAAAAATCTATAAATTACACGGAAAGCAATATACAGCTATAACACACATATACCAAATAAAATATAATAATACTAAAATAGTGAGACGGATCTCACAACTCTTACCTCCTTAGAAAATTTTTGTCCTCGAAATTTCAACAAGGTACCGTGTCTATCAAGGTATCTCTAGAGATCAGGCAGATAATAAAATAAGAAAGACCATACTAATATCAATCACATGTTACGAACAACCTAGAACAAGACAATCATGCATAAGAAAGATCAGGGTACGAGATATACGAACAAATATTCCTCACGAGTCAAACGAATGTCCCGGTTCTTGAAAGAGAAGATTCTCAAGAACCGGACCATTAGTTTAGTCCGAGTTGCTTGTATATACCGGTCCAAAATGGATACTGGTTTTTTCTCATACGAAAGTTCGGTACCAACAACAAATTCTGAATGATCCAGGATATGAATCGTATCCGGTATATACCGTCATAGCTGGGATACATGAAAAATATTATGTATCTCACTAAGCGACGGCAGAAGAGCATGAAGATAGGAAACATCTCCTACTCGTTCGAGAATATTGAATGGACCTATGTACTGAGGACTAAGCTTTCTCCGCATACTGAATTTGATGACTCATCGGGTAGGCAAAATTCGAAGGAATACATGGTCGCTGACAAAAAACTCAAGAGGTCGATGATGCGAATCGACCCAATGATGCTGACGATCTTGGGCTGCCTTGATATGCTTCCAGACTTGGTTAACTACTTCAACTGTCTGAGATATCATTTCGGGATCAAGCAATTGTCTCTCGTCAATATCATACCAAGCTACAAAGGATCTGCACTTCCGACCATATAGTGCCTCGAACGGTGCCATCTGGATACTTGCTTGGAAACTATTGTTGTTGGAGGATTCGACCAAGTACAAATGATCCTCCTACGAATCAGCAAAGTCAAGGGTACATGAATGAAGCATATCATCTAGAGTCTGGATGGTATGCTCTGACTGACCATCTGTCTGCAGGTGGTAGACTGTACTAAACTTTATACGGTTACCTAAGCTCTCCTGAAGACTTTGCCAAAAATGAGAAGTAAAACTGGAATCTCTATCCGAGACTATGCTAAATGACGCTGTAAACACCCAGATTTTTAGAAGTTAATTTAAAATTTTATAATGAACCTTTGAATTTTTGGAGAGTTTATGTAATTTTTAATTAATTATTATAAATGTTCTACAGGGATTTATTTTTTTGAAATAAATTATTTATTAAAATATTACAAAAACTATATTTTTGAGCGTATAATTAATAATAGGATATTGTATAATTTTTTTAGAATTTATTGGGCTTAAAAACTATTTTTAAATAGCTAAAATACATTATTTTTAAATAAACCAACTTGAACCAAACCAAACTTGAACCAAACCAAACCAAACTAACTAAACCCAACCCTAACGAACTAGATCCGACCCGACCCGCTAACCCGTGACCCGTACCCGACCCGCTAACCCGCGACCCATACCCGACCTGCTAACCTATCATCTACAGTAACTGAAATTTTTTATCTCCCCCGACCGCACAATAGCCGCCTGCGACCCCTCCGATTCACCTTCCTTTTGCCGCAGGCGACCCATCCGTTCACCTCCCCGTAATCGTCGTACCTCGCCCTATAAAACCCCCCAGTGAGTCGAACCTCCCCCATCATCAGACCACCGCCATCACACCCTCACCGGCTTCGACAACGACTCCGGCCTCGACGACGACTCCGGCTCCGACAGGAACTTCCCCGAGCGGCCACGACTGAACGCATGGGTGACAGGCAGCAGCTGCATAAATCCCTAATCGACGATCGGGCACCGCCGTCGACGATCGTGCACCGCCGCCCGCATCCGTCCACGCGCATCACAGCACGGAATCGACCCCCTCTATTTTCAGTAATTTTTTTTCTTCCACGTTGTATCGATTCTCGAACGACCTATTGCGTTGTGTTCACAGTATGGCCCTCTCAAACCCTGTATAATTAGTTTAAGGTATCGTGTTATGTGTCGGTCGCAAATCGTGACGCAAAACAGGAAAAAAAATCCAATTTATAGTTCAGAAAACTGTACCAAACCCCCATGTTCATGGCCATTTTTCTTCCAACTTAGTTAATATTTTTAAAATTTTACTTAAACAGTAATTTAGACAACATAACCAAGATTTAATCCCATTAATTAGTTTATTTTAATTTATTGTATGCTGGGTTTTATTCGCGGTTAAAGTTGACCAAACGCTCGGTTTTAAAAATTTGAAATTTTCTGAAACTGGGTGCGTCCCGCTAAACGAGGCAACTTTATCGTGTGCAAATTGCATCAAAATGTGCGTATCGTCAATGCAGACGTGTGAAATTTTGTGAAAGTTTATTTGGATGTGCGTGCACACCGGAATCAACGCGTATCCGTCAAAAAATCCCATATCGGCCAGTTCTGGAACTCGTCATAATTTAGTGTGTGCTTGTCGTTTCGCAACGAAACTTATGCCATCGGATTCATAGCATTATGTTGGTCCTGTGATCCAAGTTTGCTTCAATTTTGAGAACGTTGACAAAATCCTGTTTTGTGGGCTCCACGGCTCCACTTGACAGGCAATTTCGTGATCGGCTTATCAGAATCCAGTTCTGGATATTTCGTTGGGTTCGTATCATTATTCTTGACTCGTAAACACTAAGTTTGAGGAATTTGAAGAACTTTTTCTTTGCACATTTTTTGGTGCGAAGTGGGCCACATGTGGATCCCGCTTTAAACAGAAACTGTCAATTCTGCCCCTGTGTCTAAATTGGATTTATTGGTAGTCAATCCTAGCTATTTCAAGTATTCTGAGAGCGGTGGTAATATTTGTTTCAGCATCCGGAGGCGTATCTGGAGATTTCACTGTTACAGGAGCAACCGAAGGACTTCAGAACCCATGCAGGTGTACCTTGCCAAATTTGCAGTAGTTTTTTTAATATTATTTGCTTAAGTTATTTCTATGATATACCTGTTCAACCTAGGACCGTGAGACGTTGCTTAGAGTCCGAACAAGATTCGGGTGTCGACGCTGTACGCAGAGTCGTGTAATATCACTTAGAGAGTTGATATCTCGATCATATATTTTTGTGTTTGCTTTACCAAGTACGTCATACCTTAGGACACTTGATACTATTCATGAGACATAATATTTTCTGAGTTATTTATGGTGATTCTGTATAGGCTTATAGGATTCGTGACATAAGACTTGCATATACATAGATATCATTATGACTCGCTGTACTAGCTAGAGGTCATGATCTTGCGTGTTATGGACATGAGACGTCGTGAACATGAGACGTGTGATTACATTGGGTGGGGAGAGATACACAAGCTACATGCTGATTATATATATATATATATATATATATATATATATATATATATATATATATATATATATATTTATTTATTATTGCGGTGCTTTAGCCTCTATATCAGAGCTTGGCCCATTACGTGATATTACTGCTACCGGCTCCCCGACACAGAGCTTGTAGTGGTCTCAGCCTGAGTACTAGTGATGCTCTCATTTGCATATCACATAGCTGGTTATATAGCTTCCCCTGTTGATATATTTTATATACTGTATTTTTTGGCTCGAGTTATTCTTGTATCTTGCTATGTCCCCTGAGGACCTGGATCCGGATTCTTGTATTTTTTGGCTTGAGGTATAGCAGAGGAGATTTATCCCGAGGTATACGGGACATGAGCTGACGCTGGAGTAGTACTGACACCAGAGGATGAGGTTGTGCCAGAGGATTTCTCCTGAGTATTTTGTTATATACTCAGTTATTTCTGTTTCTATTTACTCTATATCTTGACTATTGGATTACTTTATTATACTTATTATTGGGTTATTTCCCGAGACAATTTTTATTGAGACTTGTTGATGGACTATATTTCTTTATATTGATTAGTCTATCATATTTGTTTACTTTCTATGGATGAGATTAGAATTAGACTGTGACATGTATCGTAGACCATTATATTTGTTTTACAGCTTAAGTACACTCTAACGAGTCCATTAAATTGGGTTTGCCCATTGGAGTTGTGCTGCTGGCCATTGAAACGTGGCTAGTCCCTCGGTATTTTGGGACTGGGCGTGACATAGTTTTTGTGGTGGCCCATGCAGGTCTTCGACTATATTGCTTCGGTTTTAACTAAGGAATCGAACAAGCCTGCGATTAGGATAAGTTATAGGATCTCATCCACTTGTTGATCTGTTCTTGACCTCTATATCGACTACAAAATAATTTCTTGACTTGCATCCTGCCTTGATTCCTCTGAGCGCCACTCATAGTTGACTTTGTATGCAGAGTAATAGATCCACGAGCCAGCGATGAGACTTCCGTAGGAACACCACAAGGTGCTGTAGTCACCTACGATGATGGAGTGACACCATTAAGTGGAGATCCATCCACTCAACAAAGCAATCAAGAAGATTAGCATGCCTCGAGGTTCCGGTGAGACGATATTCCACCACCGCCGCAGAGAACTTGAGGAACAACCTAGTAATCGCACTGGAGCAGGCGAACCCACCAGCTAGGCGACCATCGACGGGATCTATCACTGATTTTTGCCAGCTACATCCTCGTATATTTTCTGGCAAGGAGGAGCCCACTGAAGTTCATAAGTGGCTCACTAACACTTAACACCAGTTGGAAGCAGCTGAGCTTCCGATGTAGCATTGGATGACTGCCGTCAGGATGCAGTTGACGGACAATGCACATCATTGGTGGCTATCTGAGGAGAGACGGCTCGGACCGGATCGAGTCACTTAGGAGGAGTTTTCTGGACTCTTTCAGGAGATGTACATTCCATCTATTGCTCGATCGAAACTTTGGGACAAGTTCAATCGCCTCACTCAAGGCAACATGATGGTAGAAGAGTATAATGTGGAGTTCATCCGTTTGAGCCAGTTCGCACCTACACTAATTCCGATAGAAGAAGAGAAGGCTGAAAAATTCTTTGATGGACTAAACTTTGAGCTACATAGACAAATTGGCTCTGTCACACCTACTTATACAGACGTCCTTGTTGCAGCCCGATGCATGGAGCGCATCACCAGAAGAGAGACCAGTCTGAAACGACCGTTCACATCAGCACCAACCAGATCAATACAGGAAGAAGCTGCAAAGAGACCTCACATGCACCAGCCACCCAGAGCATCTCCGCAGGCACTGCCTACCTGTCAATATTGTGGCAAGCGAGGTCATTACGAGAGCGAGTTCAGAAGCAAGTTGGGATTATATTTAATTTACGGATCCAGCCAAGATTCAGCCAAGGATTGCCCTGGTCGTCGAGAAGGAGCACCAATGGTAAACTGACAATATTTACCAGCACTGGGAAGATATCAGCCGAGGCCACCATTGGCACCACAGGCAACACCCTTTCAGCAGACCCAGCAACAGCAGTGGGCACTACCATAGGGATGTGGAGAAGCTTTTGCGATGACAGTAGAGGAGGCACAGACTCGAGGAGTAGCGAATATGAGTAAGATTTAGCTTTATCATAGCTATAATAGTGAATATTCCTAGTAATACTTTAGCATTTGCCTCTTAGTTCCATTCCCTAGCATATACCTAGTATTATGATTAGTATAAACTTGTTAGTCTAGATTAGTAAGATGTCGGTGGTACCCAAGTTTTTATAAGTTGTAGTTGATCTTCGTTATAACCAGGCTCCTTTACTCTTGAGTTACTTATCTCTCATTGCCTAGGAAAAAGTTTTTATTTTTTTCCTACGTGTTGATCTGTTCTTATAGTTTTTATATCTTCTGCTTGAACAATACCCTCACCCTTCCACTCTATTTCTTCTTGTTCATGGTCCCTTATCCTTTGTGTCGTGCTTCAACAAACATGTCTTGCAACCGTGTCATCTCTTCTTACCAGTTATCTTCGTTTTCTTAATTACGAGGATGCAATTCTTTTAAGGTGGGTAGATTGTAAACAACTAGATTTTTAGAAGTTAATTTTAAAATTTTATAATGAACTTTTAAATTTTTGGAGATTTTCTGTAATTTTTAATTAATTATAATTATTGTTCTTCAGGAATTTATATTTTTGCAAATTAAATTAATTATTAAAATATTACAAAAAATATATTTTTGAGTGTATTATTAATAATATGATATTGTATAATTTTTTTGAAATTTATTGGACTTAAAAACTATTTTTAAATAGCTAAAATGCATTAATTATTTTTAAATAAACCAACTTGAACCAAACAAAACTTGAACCAAACCAAACCAAACCAAACTGAACCAAACCAACTGAACCTAACCCTAACGAACTAGATCCTACACGACCCGCTAACCTGCGACCCGTACCCGACCCGCTAACCTATCATCTATAGTAACTAAATTTTTTCATCTCCCCCGACCGCACAGTAGCCGCCGACGACCCCTCCGATTCACCTTCCTTTAGCCGTCGGCGACCCATCCGTTCACCTGCCCGTAACCGTCGTACATCGCCCTATAAAAACCCCTAGTGAGGCAAACCCCCACCATCATCAGACCACTGCCATCACACCATCAAACCCCGTAACCGTCGTACCTCGCCGACGGTAGGGTACCGTCGCCCGTATCCGTCCACGCGCTTCATAGCACGAAATTGACCCCCGCTGTTTCCAGTGAGTTTTCTTTTTCCACGTTGTATTGATTCTCGAACGGCCTGTTGCATTGTGTTCACAGTATGACCCTCTCGAACCCTATATAATTAGTTTGGGGTATCATGTCATGTGTCGGTAGTAAATTGCGACAAAAAACAGAAAAAAATAACTCAATTTATAGTTCAGAAAACTGTCCCAAACCCCCATGTTCATGGCCATTTTTCTTCCAACTTAGTTAATATTTTTAAATTTCACTTAAACAACAATTTCGATAACATAACCAAGATTTAATCCCATTAATTAGTTTATTTTAACTTATTTTACGCTGAGTTTTATTCACGATTAAAGTTGACCAAAAACTTAGTCAAAACCCAAAATTTTCCGAAACTGGGTGCGTCCCGCTAAACGAGGCGACTTTGTCGTATAAAAATTGCATCGAAAGGCGCGTATCATCAATATGAACGTGTAGAATTTTGTAGAAGTTGATTTGGATGTGCATGCACACCGAAATCAATGCGTATCCGTCGAAAAATCCTGTATGGACCTGTTCTGACACCCGTCATAATTTTATGTGTGCTTGTCGTTTCGCAATGAAACTAGCGCTATCGGATTCGTAGCGTTACACTGGTCCTGTGACCCAAGTTTGGTTCGATTCTGAGAACGTTGACGAAATCCCGTTTTCTTTCCACGGCTCTATTTGTCAGGCAATTTTGTGATCGGCTCATCGAAATCCAGTTCTGGACCTTCCGTTGGTTCGTATCATCGTTCTGGACAAGTAGATACTAAGTTTGATGAATTTAGAGAACTTTGTCTCTGACACATTTTTTGGTGCGAAGTGGGCCACATGTGGATCCCGCTTTAAGCAGAAACTTTCAATTCTGTCCCTGTGTCCAAATTGGACTTATGAGTAGTCAATCATAGCTATTTTAAGTATTCTGAGAGGGGTGGTAATGTTTTTTTAGCATCCAGAGGCGTACCTGGAGATTTCACTGTTACAGGAGCAACTGAAGGAGTTCAGAACCCAATCAAGTGTACCTTGCCAAATTTGCAGTAGTTTCTTTAATTTTATTTTCTTGAGTTATTTCTGTGATGTACCTGTTCAACCTAGGACCGTGAGACGTTGCTTAGCGTCCGAACAAGATTCGGGTGTCGACGTTGTACCCGGAGTCGTGTAACGTCACTTAGAGAGTTGATATCTCGATCCTATATTTTCGTGCTTGCTTTACCAAGTACATCATACCTTAGGACACTTGACACTATTCAAGAGACAGAATCTTTTCTGAGTTATTCATGGTGATTCTGTATAGGCTTACAGCATTCGTGACATAAGTCTTGTGTCACGCCCTAGTCCCAAAATACGTAGGACTAGGACACGTAAGCATGCCAGTCGCATGATTATGGCTACTCCAAATATATGGAAACCAAACCCCATGCTTCCGCTGTAATATGAATATCAAATCCACAAGTGGTATAAATCTATCACAAGTCACAGGGTATAATCTAAATCTCATCTACAGAAAATCATATAAATAAATAACCAATGTCTACGAAACTGGATCTCAAAACAAAGTATCTCAGGATGATAGTTGGGTGGAAACAAATCCACTGCCGAACTAGAATATATAAGTACAACACAACAAACACAATATAAGAATATCAACTAACAACCACGGGGTTCGAAGAGAAGACCTCCTCGAAACATATGTAACCATCTGAATCTGCGCTCCTGCGAATACTCATGAACATCTACACCTGGCAAGGGACCAGGTCCTCAGAGGGACATAATAAGATACATAAAATCATGACAATAAAGTACTGAAATAAATATCCAATGGGTCGCCTAACCATCTAAGTTAATGCAGTTTAAGAACAACTTTTCCAACGCTTGGGCTATCTAGCTAAAAATAGGATTGGCATGGTTCTCTTGGAGACCCGAGGGCCTACAAAGCATGTCGTCTTTTGAACGGCAGAGGCCGCCTGATAATATATAATATATAGTGGTCATCACTACCCGTTTCTCCGGCGGAGAATCCGGGCGAACAAAGAAAAAGTACAACAGAGCCCAAACGCCTTACTTGTTGTTCTCCCCACCCCATGCTCTAAGCATGTCACATCCATGACACGATAAAACCTCTAAATAACTGCCAAGTCTACTAGCATACAAAGTTTCTAACAGCAGTTATCCCTAACGCACGTCCCACACGTACCGATGATCAGTCAATACGTACGTCCGTGATCTATATGGGACTCACAACTCGTATAAAAATATGTCACAGTCAAAGGAAACCTAATGATGCTTCATGATAATGGGGCGGTCTCATAAACAAGGTCAATGCATATACATAATAAAGATAATCACGACGACACCGTCGTTGCACCCAAGTTTCCTTGGACGCGCATTTTATATAACAGTTAAAATATATGAACTAATGACAGAAAATAAAGATGCATGCAATATATGGAATAAAAATAACAGTACAATGGCAAGGTATACTTGCCTGGCAAGAAAGCTGCAAAACGTACGTCCAGATGTCAAACACCAAGAGTCAGAAACTACGGCCTCAGAATGAACGTCTTCGGATTCTGAAATAAACATCACCAACGTTCTCAGAATAAGCAAAATAGCTAGAAAATACTACCCTTTCGTCCAATTTGGACACAGGGAAAATCGATAATTCGAGTCAAAGCGGGCTCCACATGTGGGCCACTTTGCACCGAAAAGCGTGCCAGGGGTAACGGTCTCTAAATGGGACAAATTATAGGTAAACAAACTCTAAAAGTCAGTACGAACTCAATGGTATGTCCAAATATGGCAATAAGGAAAGCCACCACAAAAACCATGTCACGTCCCAGTCCCAAAATACCAAGGAACTAGACACGTGGCAATGGCCAGCAGCACGCACCGATGGACAAATCAGAACTAAGCTGTAATATAAGGTCTTTAACAACAAGTCAGAACTAATCTCATCCACACAAAAGATAATAAGATCAACAGCAATAAGGAAAGTAAATCAAACATCCAGTCTCAGCAAAGTAATTCTAGGAACAACCCGATATAAAGTCTGTTATAATTGTTTAATTAAACAGGAAAGAGAGTCTATTTGCCATAATAACTGAGCATGGAGAACCAGATGTTCAGGAGAAGTCTTCAGCGATCACCTCGTCCTCAAGTACTGGTACTGTTCTGAGAAGTGCACCTGTTCCGTATACCTCTGGATAAACCTCGTCTGCTAATCCTGGGGACATAATCCGGATCCAGGTCCTCAGGGGACATAACAAGGTACAGATAATACAAGCCAAAGATAATGCAGTGCATCAAGTAAATAAAACAATAGGGTAAACTATATAACCAACTATGTGAAATGCAAGTTGAGAGCATCACTAGAACTTAGGCTGATACCACTACAAGCTCTGTGTCGGGGAGCCGGTAGCAGTTATACTATGTGTTTTACTATGTGTTTACTATGGATTTTATATATATAAGAAATCAGCCTGTAGCCTGTGTGTCTCTCCCCACCCAATGTAATCACACGTCTCATGTCCATGACACGCAAGATCAAAACTAATGCAGCAAGTCATAATATGAACTAAAAATATAATGTCTATGTCAATCCTGCATCCTACACAGAATTACCATGAATATCTCAGGAATATTCTGTATCATGATCTGTGTCAGGTGTCCTGGGTATAATGTACTTGATATGACAAGTACGAGAATGTAAATGTCACGATATCCATCTCTAGTTGACCTTACACAACCCCGCGTACAGTGTTGGCACCCGACTATTAATCGGAAGCTAAGTAAGTCAAATGGCCCTAGGTTTAAGCATGTACAACAGTTATAATTAAGTCCAAGTAATATGTAAGAAAACTGCAAGTTGGCAAGGTACACTTGCCTGGGTTTTCGGCTCCAATTGTAGCTCTGGCTTCAGCGGGGATTGCAGACAGTACTCCGGTTGCTGAAATAGATATCACCATCGAATCCAGAAAATATTAATCAGCTAGAAAAGCCTGTCCTTGAGTCCAATTTGGACACAGGGGCAAAAATAATATTTTCGGGTCAAGGTGGGGTCCACATGTGTGCCGCTTTGCACCGAAAAATGTGTCAGGATCAAAGGTCTCCAAATCTATCCAACTTAGTCTCAACAGGTCAGGAACGATGATACGAACCCAACGAAACTTCCAGAATTGGATTCCGATGAGCAGTTCTCAAAATCGCCCGTCAAGTGGAGCCTTTGGGGCCCACGACACGCAATTTTGTCAACGTTCTCAGAATCGAACCAAACTTGGCTCACAGGACCAGCATATTGCTACGAGTCCGATGGCGTAAGTTTCGTCTCGATCCGGCGTGTGTACACTAAGTTATCGCAAAATTTAGAAAGGTCGGATACGGGACGTTGTCGGCGGATACACGTTGATTCCGGTGTGCACGCACATCCGAATCAACTTCTGCGAAATCGATGGCTCACACGTATCTGTGAAGACCGCATGCGACCAAGTCGTCCCGTTTGGCGGGACGTACTCAGTTCCGGGGTGAAACAGGGCATTGGTTTTCCTGTTTTTGGATCACGATTCACGATCACCACAGGTCGCGATGCACCGAGCAGTTTGCACGGGCACCGAGGGGGTCACACAGCCTACGCGTCATAACTGACAGAATAGAAATTGGGGTAGCGAGGAGTGAGATATGAGTACCTGAACAGGGCTCAAAAAATCCGATACACCGTCCGAGTCGAGTCTACTGTGTCCTGGACGTGTCTGGCCGTGTCCTGGCTAGGGCACAGGTTCTGTGTCGTGTCCGAGTCCGTCGGAGACTAGCTGGACAACTGAGGGGTTGGCGGAGTCGGTCTGGGGAGGTCGGCGAGGTCGTGGGCGGCCGGATCGGTGCTGGAGGGCTCGGCGTCGGGTGGTCAGTTGCTGCGTCGGGTCGGGGTTCTGGAGCTGCGGCGGAGGGCTTCTGGAGGTGCGGCGTCGGGTGCCGGGTGGTCAGATGCTGGAGGGGGATGGCCGGAGTCACAGGGGCTTGCCGGAGAAGAAAGAAATGAAGGAGATTTTCGGTGGTCGGCTCGAGTTTTTATAGAGGGTTGAGGGGAGAGGGACGACCGAGGGTTTTGGCCGGAATAGGTAGAGGAGTCGTCGGCAGGTGGAGGAAGAGGAAATGGGGGGTCCGCCGGCGGCCACGGCGGAGGAAACGGCCGTCGGCAGGGGAAGGGTCGGGGCTGCAATAAATTTGGGGGTTAGGTTTTAGTCCGGGTCGGGTGCTTAGCGGGTTGGGTCTGACCCGGATCCGACCCGTTAAGGGGTTTGGGCCGGTTCGGGCAGACCGGCCGGTCCGGTTCGGTCTAATTATTGGGTTCGGTCTAAAATGGTTTAGGTAAACCGGGTTTAATTAATTAGGTTAAATTAATCCATAGTTTTTAAGGCTTTAAAAATCCATCCGGGGTCCAATAAATTCCCGAAAAATTATCCTATGTCCGGTTTTTAATTTTACACTAGAAAATATAACTTTTATCACATATTAATATTATTTAATATCAATTAAAAAATCATTTAATAATTAAAATACCTGAATTTAATTTCAAAAAATCCAGAAAATTGTGAAAAATTCCAAATTAAAATTTCTTGAAAATCAGGGGGTTTACAAAATTTATTTAGAGCATACAATTAATCTGTCAGTCGTCCACGGGATCTCCTACATGGGATAAATTAAGAAAAATTTATAATTGCTCCATAAATTCCCTATTGCACAAACACCTAAAAATAAAAATCCCAAAAATTATATTTCTTCTAATTAGCTCATAATTACTATAATTGAATTAATAATTAATTAAAAAGATAAATACGGTTTTTAGAATTAGGGGTTTTATATTCTACCCAACTTATAAAAATTTCGTCCTCGAAATTAAAACTAAGCCACGATAGATGGTATAAGATAGAAATTTGCAGCTTATTCTGTACCTTCCTCCATCCTTACCTCCATGATTTTCTAATTGCCATGGGAGTGTTTAGAGGGCTATAATTTATATTGTTTAAAATGCAAGGCTAAGTTTAAAGGAGTGGACGATGTTGTGCATTTGCACATTCCAAAAAAAATTCATGGAGAAGATCCATATGGAGGAGAATTTGGTTTCTTCATGTGTCATGTCTAATGGTGTGGACACCTCAATACACATTTGCATAAAAGCACCAAACAATTGGAAAATTGTACAAAGATGAGAATTGGGTTAAATAAATTTAAAATTAATGCGCAAGGTGTTCTTGAATTAATTAGAAGTACATAGGGATTAAAATTAGGTGGGACACAAGTGTCTTGGACATAGAGGACTCAGAATAGAATATTATCCTTATTTGGTTTGTACAAAATGGGTCAAGATTGTGTCTCCAATTTTGATTGGAACGTACAAGGATGCAAGTTTGATTTTATTTAGAATAAAAAAATAACGTTCGCGACGAATGTTGTGCGACTAAAATGTAGCACAAGAGAGTATGATTATAAGTCACGCAAAGGCCGAAATAGAAGGCGGGCACGTCTAGGACAAGGATGTGAAGTTTGTAGGCAGGCAGTGGCTAGTGTAGTGCTCCAATTAGCGAAGCAGCGGTATGGTTCGCTAAGTGATATAATTATTGCAAAATTAAAAAAAATATCGTGTTCTATTTCTTATTGGATTCAAACTAGCCCTAGTTTCTCTTCCTAAGCCAAGTAGGTCCAATTTTGGGTGAGGGGGTTTACAATCCAGCCAACTTAAAATAATTTTGTCCTCAAAATTAAAATAAGACATAATTTGTTAATCCTTCCTGTACATAAGGCAATTCAATCGCAATCTCTTTGCGATAATTAAAATTCTAATCAAATCTATCGCAATCACTTCAAGGTTAAGATAATCACTGTTCCAATCAAAATTCAACCTATTATAATCTTTTCTCACTTTTTCAAATTATCAATATCCAAATTTAAATTAAATTCATATAACATCTTCAAGAATTAAATACGCATATAAATTTTACATCACGATCTCTAACTATCATAATCTCCTCTAGAAAATAATTTTAGTCCAATATTATTCCAATTTTCACTTATGAATTTTTGTATTCTTCAAAATTTTAAATTCAATTCACATCCTCAATATTTCAAATAGGTAATCCAACAATCAAATTTTAACTCTTGATTCAAATTATCAAATTGTAAGAAATTTAAATTCAATCCACCAATGTTCAAGTCTGAAATTCTATATTTGTCCTCAAAATTCAAACTGATGATTTACCTTCAATATTCAAATTTTAAGTCATGTACTCAAGTATAAATATTTGGTTTGCCATATCAAGGTTTTTAAAATTTATCAAATCATCATCATCTTAATCCTTCTTTTTAAAATTTCTCAAGATTAAAATGGCTTGAATCTCCCAATCTAATCTTACTTGATCATAATCCAAAAGTATTCACCTCAAGTTTAACAATGCGACTTCTACCCAACTTAGAATTTATCCATCTATCATATAAGGCTATACACTTAAGAAAAATATTTCTTGATTTATTTACTCATGTCATTCAATCCTTAAAACTTTAACACCAATTATATCATATATGATATGCCCTTAATCAATTGTAAAAGATAGTCACCAAATAATGCGATTGGCCTATGGGTATATCTAGTACTATCTATATATCAAACTTATACCAAGCACGAGGTTTCGTCTTTCCGAAATAAGGGAAGGCGGAGATCAATAATAAAGAGTTCAAGGGAGAGGTAATAGAATAGAAGTATGGGGATCAAGGCGTTTAAAGAATTCAATGGGAATTGTCAAGGCAGTTGTGGATTGAAATATTATTTGGTAAATTTTTTATTCATATGCTCACATCAGTACGGTTACGTACTTGATATGATATGTTCGGACATATCTAGAGGGCAAGTATATTCGTCTACTGGTCAACTGTATATTTCAATCCACGTAAAATAGTTATGCGAAGGGCGAACCAAGCGCACTAAGGTTAGCTAGACCTTAATACACTGATTCTGAAATGTATTAGTGTGTATACCTAATAATACATATATCAAGATCAAGCTCGATAGAAGAGTAAGCTTGCAAAACTAGGCTATAATAGCAGCATAAGTTGCGATAGTTCAGAAATATAAATACGCTGGATTATATTGAGAGATGTTACAAAATAATTCAAGTTCACAAAAGAAGATAAGACTCTACAATCTCTACAGTTGTCATACTAGCTCCTTGTCTAAGTTGTTAGTCGACCAAATAGTGTATGGACCTCTAATTTCTTCAGTCTGAATAAACACTATCGTCTTATGCTAGCATACAATTGATGTCATTCAGTTATACTTCATTAATGGGTCCCGACGACTATGTGATACTTTGTTGTGAGGTATACTACCCAACTTAAAACAAATAAACTAATACTGGCACAGTCTTATGGGTTTCTACAAAATAACTTTGCACTTGTAATTAAAGCAGAAGCTCTTATTGGGGTTTACGAGAAAATATTTTTGTATTTATTAGGGTCTCCTATTGTATTATATAGGTAATGGTCATCTTTAGTCTTAGTCATAGTGCTTATAGAACATGTGTCAATAGTAGGAATGAAAAAGTTACTGACCTTCAAGGAAAAATAGGATATAACTTATATGGAGATATGGGTTCAATTACGTGATTTAAAACTAAGGTATAACCATAAATTATAATCTAAATGAATACTCAACTATCAAGTTCTAACTACCAAGCACAGAAATTTAAAATTCAAGATTACAACTATAACCTTAGCAAACTATATATCCTAATATAGAATAAAATCACTCGGTCTACAACCAGAAGTGTTAGGTGGCACGAGTTGAAAGATGAAGAAAAGAAGAACATAATTAGTCGTCGCACAATAGCGAGCGCTAAGTTTTCAGAGGAACAAGATATGAAATTAAAAATAGAGGGGCTCTAGATAACATCATGGTTTCTTGAGGGGAGGTGGTATGCTACTCTCTGTGTTCAAGGTATGATCTAGGGAAATGTTCTATTCATTCCTCTTGGTTTCCTAGGGTGTTGTTCTGCTAATATCAATACAAAGAGCTAAATTTATTGTTTTAAATATTATCTCACTATGAAAGATAGGTTTAGTCCTAATATTTAATCTTGGATTTCTATTGGTTTCCCAATACTAGGGTCAAACACTATGATCAAATTTCAAACTAGTCCTAGTAATGTTTGTACTACTCTCAAGTCTTCATAAATACATCAAGGGAAAATGGTAAACCAATCTATAGATAAGGGACGCTAGGGTTCATTAGGTATTCGGATCTTAGTGCTGTGTCAATACTCTAGTTGTATTCTTGGTAGGATTATTACCCTAATTATCATCCTAGTAACATGGATTCCTATACTCTAGGAGAGGCTATACTCAAGAACTATTAGGGAAGCACATGAATCAAACATGATACAATTATTCAAATAGAGCAGATTGGAAGAATGCGAGTCACAGTAAATAGTGGACGGGATCCTATATTCTAATCCTATTTGCAAACTTGCTCGGTACAATAACGTAACCTAGATAATATGCTCTCGACCTGCATGGGCCACCACTAAAAATATGTCACGCCCCAGTCCCAAAATACGTAGGACTAGGACACGTAAGCATGCCAGCCGCATGATTATGGCAACTCCAACATATGGAAACCAAACCCCATGCGTCCGCTGTAATATGAATATCAAATTCATAAGTGGTATAAATCTATCACAAGTCACAGGGTATAATCTAAATCTCATCTACACAAAATCATATAAATAAATAACCAATGTCTACGAAACTGGATCTCAAAACAAAGTATCTTAGGATGATAGTTGGGTGGAAACAAATCCACTACTGAACTAGAATATATAAGTACAACACAACAAACACAATATACGAATATCAACTAACAACCACTGGGCTCGAAGAGAAGACCTCCTCGAAACATATGTAACCATCTGAATCTGAGCTCCTGCGAATACTCATGAACATCTACACCTGGCAAGGGACCAGGTCCTCAGAGGGACATAACAAGATACATAAAAACATGCCAATAAATTACTGAAATAAATATCCAATGGGTCACCTAACCGTCTAAGTGAATGCAGTTTAAGAACAACTTTTCCAACGCTTGGGCTATCTAGCTAAAAATAGGATTGGCATGGTTATCTTGGAGATCTAGGGGCCTACAAAGCATGTCATCTTTTGAACGGCAGATGCCGCCAGATAATATATAATATATAGTGGTCATCACCACCCGTTTCTTCGACGGAGAATCCGGGCGAACAAGGGAAAAGCACAACGGAGCCCAAATACCTTACTTGTTGTTCTCCCTACCCCATGCTCTAAGCATGTCACATCCATGACACGATAAAACCTCTAAATAACTGCCTGGTCTACTAGCATACAAAGTTTCAAACAGCAGTTATCCCTAACGCACGTCCCACAAGTACCAGATGTCAAACACCAAGAGTCAGAAACTACGGCCTCAGAATGAACGTCTCCGGATGCTGAAATAAACATCACCAACGTTCCCATAATAAGCGAAATAGCTAAAAAATACTACCCTTTCGTCCAATTTGGACACAGAGGCAAATCGGTAGTTCGGGTCAAAGCGGACTCCACATGTGGGCCACTTTGCACCAAAAAGTGTGCCAGGGGTAACGGTCTCTAAATGGGACAAATTATAGGTCAAACAAACTCCAAAAGTCAGTACGAACTCAACCGTATATCTAAATGTGGATTTCGGTGAGCCGAACACAATTTTGCCCAAAAAGTCAACCGTGGGGCCCGCCAATTGGCGACTTGGTCAACTGTTTCTGAATTTGTGTAAAAATTGGGTCACAGGACCGGCGCGATACCATGAGTCCAGTGACACAAGTTTTGTCGCATTCTGACGAGCGTGCACTAAATGTGCATGACTTTTACAAAAGTTGCGACACGGGAAATTTCTGCGGATATGGGCTGATTCCGACGCGCACACGCGTCCAAGTCAGTTTCCGCGAAAGCCCACACGTCTGGGTATATTGTGCGCACCTTTTAGCACTCTTGGTACACGACGGGACAGTCCCGTTTGGCGGGGCGTGCTCCGTATCATAATTTCTGAAATTTGAGAAAAAGTATGTTTTGGGGTTTTTCTAACTAATTTAATTTTACACACAATAATTTATAAATTATTGTATTTAACAAAAAATAAACTAGGTTAGGTGATATTTGCATAACAAAAATAAAAACCGAATTCAGATCTCTGTGGTGGGAGATACGAATCCGTGAACATAGGTAGTTACCGCAGTTTTCTGCGAACCCAAAAGTTATCATTTTCTGCCAACTTGGTCGCTGTTTTCGCCTAGGTTTACGCGATGTTCGGGGTAAACTAATGCACAGGATATAGAGAGGGATAGGTGATGAACGTATCGGTGAACACAGGTACGTTGCAGTAACTTTCTGCAGTCGCGACGCAGTCACGGCGACGGGTGGTCACGGCGGCTAATCTCTGCGGCGCGGTGGCTGGAGTAGTGGTCCAGTGGAGGCGCGGTCAGGGGAGGTCGAGATGGGGGATTAAGGTTAGGGCTAGGGTTTGAAAATAACATATATATATAGGTAGATAGAGAAATGGGGGGAGTTGTGGGTCGCGGCTGTGGGTTTTGCAAGTTACCGCTGCTGCTGCTCTTTTGTAAAGCGGGCGGGTAGATAATGGGTTTAAGGTCTTAGGGTTTTGTTGGGCTAACGGGTAGGTAGATCCATTAGGGATTTATTTTCTAATTCTTTTCCTTTTCCTTTTCTTTCTTTTTCTTTTAATTTCTATTTTCTAATTCTTTTCTTTTCTTTTTCTTTAATAACATTATATATATATATATATATATATATATATATATATATATATATATATATAATAAAGTTCTAAAAATTTATTTAGAGCATACAATTAATCTGTCAGTCGTCCACAAGGTCTCCTACATGGGATAAATTAAGAAAAATTTATAATTGCTCCATAAATCCCCTATTACGCAAACACCTAAAAATAAAAATCCCAAAAATTATATTTCTTCTAATTAGCTCACAATTACTATAATTGAATTAATAATTAATTAAAAAAGTAAATACGGTTTTTAGAATTAGGGGTTTTACAACTTGCATATACATAGATATCATTATGACTCGCTGTACTAGCTAGAGGTCATGATCTTGCGTGTTATGGACATGAGACGTGTGATTACATTGGGTGGGGAGAGACACACAGGCTACTGGCTGATTATATATATATATATATATATATATATATATATATATATATATATATATTATTGCGGTGCTTTAGCCTCTATATCATATCTTGGCCCATTACGTGATATTACTGCTACCGCCGCCCCGACACAGAGCTTGTAGTGATCTCAGCCTGAGTACTAGTGATGCTCTCATTTGCATATCATATAGCTGGTTATATAGCTTACCCTGTTGATATATTTTTATATATTGTATTTTTTGGCTTGAGTTATTCGTGTACCTTGCTATGTCCCAAGAGGACTTAGATCTGAATTATGTCCCCAGGTATAGCAGAGGAGATTTACCCCGAGGTATACGGGACAGGAGCTGACGTTGGAGCAGAACTGGCACCAGAGGACGAGGTTGTGCCAGAGAATTTCTCCTGAGTATTTTGTTATATACTCAGTTATTTCTGTTTCTTGTTACTCTATATCCTGACTCTTGGATTACTGTATTAAACTTATTATCGGGTTATTTCTCGAGATAATTTTTATTGAGACTTGTTGATGGACTATATTTCTTTTTATTGATTAGTCTATCATATTTGTTTAATTTATGTGGATAAGATTAGAATTAGGCTGTGACATGTATCGTAAACTATTGTATTTGTTTTACAGCTTAAGTACACTCTTACGGGTCCATTAAATTGGATTTGCCCATTGGAGTTGTGCTGCTGGCCATTGCCACGTGGCTAGTCCCTCGGTATTTTGTGGCTGGGACGTGACATAATTTTTGTGGTGGCTCATAAAGGTCTTCGACTATATTGCTTCTGTTTCAACTAAGGAATCGAGCAAGCCTGCGATTAGGATAAGTTATAGGATCTCATCTACTTGTTGATTTGTTCTTGACCTCTGTATCGACTTTAAAATAATTTTTTGACTTGCATCCTGCCTTGATTCCTCTGAGCGTCTTTCATAGTTTACTTTGTATGCAGAGTAATGGATCCAGGAGCCAGCAACAATACTTCTGCGGGAACACTACAAGGTGCTGTGGTCACCTACGATGATGGAGTGACGTCATTAAGTGGAGATCCATCCACTCAACAAAGCAATCAAGCAGATCAGCATGCCTCGAGGTTCCAGCGAGACGATATTCCACCACCGCCGTAGTTTACTCCACCAGTATTTATTTTTCCACCAGGACAGCCTATAAACGGACAACATATGTTCCAAATATTCTACGCAATGATGCAAGCCCAACAACAGGTTTATCAAGAGGCTCAGCATCACGAGGTGGAGAACTTGAGGAACAATCTAGTAACCGCACTGGAGCAGGCTAACCCACCAGTTAGGTGACCATAGATGTGATCAACTTCTGCTTGAGATGAAGTCTATCATCGCGTACCAGATACTCAACCATTCTAGGCCTAAGACGACGTCATAATCTTCCATAGCAAATTCTATCAATCTAGCGGGAAACGCTTATTTGGTTCTTGCGCCTGACCTTCACGCGTACAATTTTATGCGTGTGTTATCCTTAGTGTGGTGGCCCATGCAGGTCGAGAGCATATTGTCTCGGTTACGTTACTGTACCGAGCAAGCCTGCACCTAGGATTAAAGTATAGGATCTCATCCACAACTGACTATGACTCATCCTCCTTCCAATCCATTCTGTTGAATAATTGCATCCTGCTTGATTCATGTGCCTTCTTATTAGTTCCTTGAAGGTAGCCTTCTCCTAAAATATAGAAGTCCCTGTTGATAGAATGATAAGTAGGGTAACCTTCCTATTAAGAGTACAGCTAGGATATTGATATCCTCTAAGTAGAACGCTTAATGAACCCTAGCGTCGCTCACCTATAGAATAATTTACCATTATTTCTTGTTATAGTCATGAATGACCTAAGAGTAGTATAGGCACTACTAAGAGCTAGTTAGAGATTTGACTCTAATGTTTGACCCCAGTCTTGAGGAACCAATAGAAATCCGAGATCGAATGTTAGGACTGAACCTAACCTTCGCAGTTATATAAGTATTGGAGAACTATAAAACTTAGATCATTGTCTTATTATTAGTAGACAGTACCTTCGGAAGCCTAGAGGAATGTAATCAAACACTTTTTTCTTGATCATGTCTCGAACATAGCAACTAGCATACCACCCCTTAGAGAACCATGATGCTATCTAGAGCCCTCTATTTTAATTTCATACATTGCTCCTCTGCGACCATAGCACTCGCTAGTGTGCGACGACCGATTACGTTTCTTCTCTTCATCTTTCAATTCGTGCCCTCTGACACCTCTAATTATAGACCAAGTGATTGTATTCTATGATAGGATCTATAGTTTGCTAAAGTTATAGTTGTAATCTTGAATTTTGAATTGTGTGTCTTATAGTTAGAACCTGATAGTTGAGTTGTTCAGTTAGATTATGATAAATACCCCTAGTTGTAGATCCCGTAATTGTACCCCCACCTCGATACAAGTTGTATTCCCTTCCCCTTGAGACTAGTAACCTTTCCATTCTTAATGTTGGCATATGTTCTATGAGCACTATGATTAAGACTTAAGGTGACCCTTACCTATATAATGCAATAGGAGACCCTAATAAGTACCAAGATCTTTCCTCATATACCCTAATAAGAGTTTCTATTTTATTTACATGTGCAAGATTATTTTGCAGGATCCTCTTAAGACTGTCACAGTATTAGTTTAATTGTTTTAAGTTGGGTAGTATGCCTCACAACCTAGTACCACATAGTCCACTTGACCCATCGAGGTAGTGTAACTGAATGACATTAATTATATGCTAGCATAAGACGACAGTATTTATTCAGACAATAGAATTTAGAGGTCCATGCCCTATTTGGTCGACTAGCGACTTAGATAAGGAGTTGTATGACAACTGTGGAGATTGTATAGTCTTAACTTCTTATGGAATTGAAATATGTTGTGACTTCTTCCATCATGATCTTGCGCATTTATATTTCATATACTACCTTGACTTATGCTGCTATTTTATAGCCTAGTTTTGCAAGCTTATTCTTTATCGAGCTTGTTCATGACATATGTATTATTGTGGAGGCCCACAATAATATATTTCAGAATCAGTGTATTACGGTCTGATCAACCATAGTGCGCTTGATTCGCCCTTCGCAATAATACCTAACGTGGATTGAGATATATATAGTTGACTAGTAGACACATGTACTTGCCCTCTAGATATGTCTGAGCAGATCGTATCGGTTACATAACTGTACTAATACGAGCATGTGAATAGGAATTACTAAAATAAGATTTTAATCTACAACCGCCTTGATAATTCCCATTTGAATTCTTTAAACACCGTGATTCCGATACTTCTATTCTATTACCTCTCCCTTAAACTCTTTATTATTGATCTTCGTCTTCCTTTATTTCGGAAAGACGAAACCACTTGCTTGGTATAAGTTTGATACACAGAGAGTACTAGATATACCCCATAGGCCGATCACATACTTGAGGATTATTCTTTTGTAATTAAGGGCATATCATAGATGTCATGTTTGGTGTTAAAAACTTTGAGGATTAAATAACATGATTAAATAATTTAGAGCATAGCCTTCTTAGATGTATAGCCTTAGATGATAGATGGGTAAATTCTAAGTTGGGTAGAAACTGCAATGTTAACTTAAGGAGAATTCTTTAGACTGTAATCAACTGAGGTTAGAGAGAGAAACCCCACCCTAGTTTAATTTCGAGGACGAAATTGTTTTAAGTTGGATAGATTGTAAACCTCCTGATTTTTCAGGAATTTTTAATTTAGATTTTTCATAATTTTCTTTAATTTTCTGGATTTAAAACTAAGGTATTTTATGACTAAATAATTTTTAATAATGTTAATTAATATTAAAATATTATAAAAATAATATTTTCTGGTGTAAAAGGAAAAACTAGACATAGGGTAATTTTTCGAGAATTTATTGGACCCCAGAAGTATTTTTAAAGCCCTAAAAACTAATTTATATTTAAACCAAAATAAACCCTGAAATAAACCCGGTTTATTTCAAAATAAACCAAACCAACCCAGACCCGGTTCAACTGAACCAAACCCAACCTTAGCAGGCGGGTCGGATCTAAACCCAACCCGAAACCTGCCTAACTGAACCCACACTTAAATATTAGCGGATCGAACCGGATTCAGATTGAACCCGACCCGGACCCGATCACGTTATCCTAATCTGAACCCTAACCGGAATCCTAATCTAATCCGCCCGTGCCGGCGCCTATTTAACCCCTCGACGCTTGCCGGAACCCTAATCTCTTCCGCCACCCTAGCCTGAACCCTAACCTGTCGCCCTCCTCCTTCCTCCGCCCTGTCCGTCGACTACCTCCTCCCCCTCCATCTCTCCCCGCAGCCCCAGCCGACGACCTAGCTCAGCCCAGCACCACCACCATCAACCTCTTCCTACCGACGACCCGCAGCCGCTCGTCGAACCCCCAGCGCCACTACCACTGCCTCTTCATCCTCCGTCATCGTCCCCGAGCAGACCCCCTCGGCTTCGTCCCCGGCCACCACCACCACCCTCCAGAACTCGCGCCCCCCTCCGTCGTCGACCCCGACGAACTATCGACCTCCTCCCCCTGCTCAGCCCTTCCCCTGACCGGACCACCCTCCTCCACTGGCCTAGACTCCACCGCCCTCCTCTCCTTCCCACAATTCTGAGCCGACCACCAATCCCGCCGAGCTACTCCCGTCATCTTCTTCCTCCCTGCATCCCGAGCACCCCCTGAACCATCAACCACCACGACGGATCTCATCTTCGGCCGCCCCGCTGACCGACGACCCCGACTCGAGCAAAAACCCTAACCATGGCAAAGTACCAAACACGGCACAGTACCGGACACGGCAGTACTGGACACTGCATCCGGACATAGAACCCGGACACGATAAACCCGTTCCACGGAGCTCTGTTCAGGTAACCCGTTCTCTCTCCTCGTTGACCCATTTTTGGTTTCGTCAGTTATGACGCGTAGGCTGTGTGACCCCCTCGATGCCCGTGTAACCCGTTCGGTGCGTCGCGTCCTGTGGCGATGGCAAACCGCGATCTAAAAACAGGAAAAACAACACCCCATTTTTCCTCCGGAACTGAGTGCGCCCTGTCAAACGGGACGACTTGGTCGCGCGCGGCCTTCACCGAAAGGTGCGCGACGTTGATACGGACGTGCGAGATTTTGCAGAAGTTGATTCGGATGTGCGTGCATACCGGAATCAACGCGTATCCGCCGACAACGTCCCGTATCCGCCTGTTCTGGAACATGTCATAACTTTGTATACACACGTCGGATCGAAATAAAACTTATGCCATCGGACTCGTAGCAATACGCTGGTCCTATGACCCAAGTTTGGTTCGATTCTGAGAACGTTGACAAAATCGCGTATCGTGGTCCCCGCCACTCCACTTGACGGGCGATTTTGTGATCGGCTCATCGGAATCCAGTTCTGGAAGTTCCGTTGGGTTCGTATCATCATTCTGGACTTGTTAACACTAAGTTGGACGAATTTGGAGACCATTGGTTCTGACACATTTTTCGGTACGAAGCGGGCCACACGTGGACCCCACCTTGACCCGAAATTACCGTTTTGACCTTGTGTCCAAATTGGACGAAAGGGAAGTGCTTTTTAGCTATTTTGCTTATTCTGGGAATGTTGGTGATATCTATTTCAGCATCTGGAGATATTTGTTCGGAGACCATAGCTTCTGATCCTGTGTGCTTGACTTCTGGACAGTACACCTTGCAGCTTCCTTACCAGGCAAGATACCTTGCCAAATTGTTTACAGTATTTTGCATGCTTAGTATATTTCTGTATAGTTATTGCTTTTCTGTTTATTTATTGCATGTGTAGTTTCTTTCAGTCATTACTATATATTAGATATGTTGACACACACTTTACACTTAGTATCATGAGAGGACAATCATTAGGCGTATGGGCTTTTAACCACTCTGGTAAACCATAGTAACTAGCACGGACTATGGTGGTCGTGTCCGATGGTCGCTACCCCCGAAGTATGTCGATTGATGGAGTCCGAGGGTCGCTACCCCAGAGGTATATCGGCTGATAATGTCCACTGACGAGCGTATGAGTTGTGAGGATTAGATCGAGTAGCCTACCCTTTCCCATACATCGAAAAGTTATCCTCATTTGCATTCATATAGATTGTCTTGTACAGCGTACTTATTTATTTTCAAATTATATGCATGTTTACTGTATTCAAATTGGCTCATTTTTCTGTATCTTGTTACGTCCCTCTGAGGACCTGGTCCTCTGCCAGGTGTATCTGTTCTTGAGTATTTGCATGAGCGCAGATTTGGATGGTTATATATGTTTTGTGGATGTCCTCTCTTCGAGCCGTGATTGCTAGCTGGTATTCTTATATGGTGTTGTTGTGTTGTATTTATATTGTATTTGTTCTTATATTCGAGTTGGTAGTGGATTTGTTTCCATCCAACTATCATCCTTAGATACTTTTATGGAGATCTAGTTTCATAGATACTGGTTAGTTATTTATAATTGATTTTCGTGGATGAGATTTAGATTATACCCTGTGACTTGTGACATATGTTATACCACTGTGGATTTGATATTCATATTACAGCGTACGTATAGGTTTGGTTTCCATATATTAGAGTTGCCATATCCATGCGGCTGGCATGCTTACGTGTTCCTAGTCCTACATATTTTGGGACTGGGACGCGACACTTAGTGACTCCAAGCGTGCACGTAGAACTTTCATTATGTGTTCACTTGATTTATTTGGAATATTTCTTATCATCCTCTATGTGGTTGATCCAGGTATTGCTTGTGTTATGATTCTAAGAAAGAATGGACATAGAAACCAAACCTCATGCTAGACAAAACCATGTGCTAAGATTGGCTTCATAGATGACATGAATATGTGTTGGATTGAGATATTCTGTGTGGACCAGACTAAGTGAATAGTGACTAATCGTCTATGTGCATTACATAAGCTTTGTGTTATAATGTGATCCAGATTCATATGATCCAATGATAAATTGGTAATTGGACTCAAATACTATATCCGTTCTGATACAATTATTGCCTGATAATGTGCATGAATATGCACCGATGTACGACATACCGTGTTACGTTTTAAGTGATTTATATTTGGATTGTACATCGAGAATGCCTCAAAATTTCTGAACGCGTGATACTATAAATATATTTTCCCTAGTACTGGCATGATATGTGAGTCAAGTACCAAAGCGTGGCTAGGATATTGATTTATTGAATATTGCATACACGCTTGGATGAATCCAGATTGAACTTTCATGGATTCTTATCTAGCGTGCTTGTACTTTGTTCGATATCTTAAGAGAAATTCTCATGTAGCCATGCCTTGAGATTTCAAAATAATATAGGGTTAATTAGGAAACTAAAAGTGGTAGTAATATTGGGAGGAAACGGTATCCTGAGATCATGCCAACGAACATTCCCACAAAGATTCATTATAAGTGCGCTGTGGACTGGCCACCACGGATACTGTATATCATCCGCCTTAGTGAATGGTAGTATCTGATCTATTATAAATAATGCCAAGCCACTGTTTTACTATAGAAATTTTGGAACCTCTAATATCATGATTTAGCGTAGTGTCCCTACGGAGAAATGGTGCAATTCGTGAAGTGCTTGTATATTACTCTATTTGGCTCGGTTAGCTCGTGTTCGGCAATGTCGTGATATGAGAAAATCTATTATGCATTATTCTGAGATAACCTCATATTCCACAAATAGCAAGCCGTACAAGTGATTGGCCAATTTTATAAATTGGACTTGGTAGTGATTGTATTTTTCTGTTAGTAGCCTAGGAAAATGGACTATCATAGTGTGATAGATTCAACCCTTATCCTTGTTTGGTTATAGGGTTGAGCCTTTGTACTAGGATATGTCATAGACCTAAGTTACGACACATAAGCTATATTATTATATTTATTGCTTGGGTTTTTATTTCTCCATTTTGTGCTTGCCTTATTGTAATTGCTATTATGGGGTCTAACCCCCCTGTTTTGTATAGCTAGGTTTTGAGCCAGCATCCGAGGATCCAGCTTACTTTCTCCTAACTCATGGCGCGTACCAGGAACATGGCCGTCAAGGATAACGAGTGTATTTTTTTCTTCCCTGCTCGTCATTGTACGTTGTCACGCCCCAGTCCCAAAATATCGAGGGACTGGACACGTGGCAATGGCCAGCAGCACACACCGATGGACAAACCCAATTTAATGGATCCATCGGGATGTACTTAAGCTGTAATACAACAATAAGGGTCAATATATACTAATCTCACCCACAAAAAATAAATACAACAATATCAGAATCATAAAGCAAGATAAATCTCAATAAAATATAAACTCGAGAAATAACCTGATAATGAGTCTGATACATCTGTCAAGATACAAGAATAAAGCTAACCACAGCAAATACTGAGTATGGATGTCACGACCCGTACCCGGAAAATCGGGCATGAGTCGTGGGTACGTCCAGCCTACGCCGCAGCATCGGCGGTAGAACGCTGTCTAGGTCAACTATCTAGATAACTCACAAAAAAATCTGCCATGACCTCTCCAAAAGGAGGGCAACCCCGCAATCAATATATAAACCTGTCAAGATCTCAACTCCAAACGGAGGAGCAATATCATAATGATAATCTCAAGTACTCAATCACGAATCTAAGCACGATAAGATAACAAAGAAGACTAACAACTCCAAAGTCTAACCAATAACAACTACTACAACAACCACAACATAAATAATAATAATACATCATCCAAAAATAATATACAAACAAGGTCTCAATCCAAAACCGGAGACAAATCCGGTGCTAAAAGCTAATAAAAACAATAACAAGGTCTTAGTGATCCCGGCTACCAACCCAGAAGTCACCCCTAAACTAGAGGGTCCCTGTCTGCACCATCGACAGGCTCAGGTCCATAATACGTCGGACACCAATCCTCCGGATACTCTGAAAAATATGTCCAGTCAGGACTGGAGCAAGTACATCTCTAACAACAGTTCTATTTAAATGATAAAAACTATAAAACAGTTATAGCAAGTAGCAAGAAGAATGAAGCAAGTATGAAACAAGAAATATGTATAACTGGTGCATAAAGGTAAAGATGCATGGATATCAGAGCAAGATAGTAATAACTGTAAGATACAAGAAATCTAAACTAAGAGTAAGTCTGTGCACATGAACGTGTGGTGAGTCCAGCATGAAAACATGTAGTGAGTCAAGTCCAGAAACATGTAAGTGAGACCAACAAGAATGCAAGTGAGTCCAGACTATAAAGAATAAACTCGGTGTCTTTGAAATACTTGTTTTGACATGTAAACGGCTAGGGGTAAGTACGGCTCACCGCGCACTGGGTGCGCGGCTGCTATCATTCCAGATTAGACCAGAGGGAGTGATGCCTGATGATTCCAGATGGGAATGTTTACATGTCTACTCGAGTATTTTTCCGCCCCGACTAATACAAGTGAATCCAAGACCCGACACGTAAATCAAGATGAGTCCAGCCTGAACATGAGTGATGCCTGTAGTGATTCCAGAATAGGGGCCAGAAACATAAAATGTACGTGTCGCAAGTAAATGAATCCAAAAATATCAGTCAGTGTCCCGTGTTGTGCCAGAATAATCAGATGATACTATACTAGAAGCTGAATCATAATAATTATCAGATAATGAAAACTATCAGAGAATGTACTCGCCTGACGTCCTGAGCAACTAGCGATCCGAACCGGTGTCGCAAGGACCTAATGCGAAAAGCAAGGTTAAACAGGGTTCTAATGAGTTAAACAGATATAAAATAACTAAAAAAATAGGCTTCTAGGGTCGTTCTAGGTCAAACGGGTCAAACCGGTGAAATCTGGGTCAAAAAGTCGACTCTGGGTCCAAAAAGTCAACTCTGGGTCAAAACTAGGTCAAAAGTTGACTTTGGTGGTCAACCGAGTCAACTACGGTCAAGTCTAGGTCAAACTAGGGTGCTCCTGAAATTCTAAGTCAAACCGAGGTCATTAAGCTAGAAAACTCACAAACTCGCCTCTTTGAGATACCGGGATACCCTCGGTATCCGATACCTCAACCTACGCTATATACCCCGCCTATACCCTCTAAAACCTATGCTAGCACGCGTAAATATATACACATAAGCATATAAAAATCACTCCAATACTATTCCTAGGCTAATGCTCAAAAACCCCGCTCGAAACTTAATACCTTGGTTATCTTAAGGTATTGAGATACCTCGGTATCTCAAGGTATTGAGATACCGCTCGAAACTCAACCCTACTACCCCTCTAGCTAGCTAACTATGCACAAACATATATATCTAGCTATAATCTAGGCTAAAATATATATATCTAATACATATAGGCATATACCTAGGTATCTACATACCTTACCTTACCTTACACATACCTTACATATATATATATATCTATACCTAGATATCTAACTATCTATCTAGCTATGTATATATCAATATATATAGATCTATATATCTAGCTATCCCTCTACCTATCCATCTACCTATCTAGTTATCCATCTAACTATCTAACTAGTTATCTATTAATCTATCTAACTATCTATTTATACATCTATCTCATATATCTAACTACCAATATATCTATATATCCATAAATCTATCTATCTATTTAGTTATATCTATCTATGTATCAATCCATATATCTATCTATCTAGCTATCCATCTATCTATCATTAGCAATCTAACTATCTCTCAATATGACTACCTATCTATCTAGATATATATCTATCTATATATTTAACTAACTATCTAACTCTATCCATCTATCTATCTATAATCTATCTAACTATTTATCTATAGATATATGTATCTATATATATATATCTGTATCTCTTTCTCCCTCGCATTAAGCTACCCGCTCCCCGCCACGAATGCCAAGATGCTGCTACTGCTCAAACCTGCTGCTGCTGCTGCTGCCCATGCTTCACATTGCTGCTGCAGCTGCTGTTTATGCTGCTGCACCTGCTGCTATGGCTGCTGCACTAGCAGCAGCATGCTGCTGCTGTTGTCCCAGTTTGCTGTCCCCCCCCTTCTCTCATACACACACACACACACACACTCCTATATACCTATATATATCACTATATATATATACATACATATATATACATATATATAACTCTATAGATATATATATACACACTAACTTATATATATCTAACACACACACACTCAAACACATATCAACACACACACACACATAATTATATACATATATCTATATACATATATATAAACACACATCTATATATATATACACACTAATATATATATATATATATATATATATATATATATATATATATATATATATATATATATATATATATATATATATATATATATACATATACACACTCACACACTCAAACATATATATATATATATATATATATATATATATATATATATATATATATATATATATATATCTATATATCCCCACTCACACACACTCACTCTCACACACCCTCACACACACTCTCACACACACACTCTCACAAACACACAACCACACACACAAATACTCCTACATATATATATAAATATATATATACATATATACACACAAACTCATAATCATATATATATATATATCTATAAACACATACACATATATATATATATATATATATATACATATCAACACACTCACACACACTCTTACACATCTACATATACATATATATACACATAGGCATATACATACACAAGCACATAGATATAAATACACACATATATATATAAATATATATACATAAACACACATCCATATATATATAAATATATATATATATATAGACACTTATAAATATATATAGAGAGACACAACACCACTCAACCACAACACACAACAACACGCCCCACCCACGCCCAACGATCCCGACACTCACCAACACCCTAAAATATATAAATATAACTCTAAAACTCTAGCACACACTCCCCGATACTAACCCAATGCGCGCACAAGCCCGAAACAAGGAAACCAAGTCGAAATGGCCGTTCGGTCATTTCGACGAACACGCGGTGCGCGGTTCGGAAAACCTCTTGAAACGCACACCAAACGAAATCGGAATCGGCCCAAAATTTACCCACGCGCTCTAAACGATGCCTAGATCCTAGAAAAAGTGCTCCCGCGTCGATTCTAGGTCCGTGGCGGAAACGCGCATGCACTTAGAATCGGCGACGACGAAAAGCCCCAAATTTGCCCGAAACGTCCGTTTCTCTGCGACACGACTTCCCGTGTCCGAACAAAGACACGCACTTACCCTCAAGACACCCGACAACGTCTACCTAGGTCCGTCTAACCTAGGGCATCACCAAAATTGGCCAAATTCGGATTCCACCCGAAATTGACACAAAACCTAGTGTTAAAGTCTCTAAACTCAACCAAACTAGTTCCAACTTCCTCCCTCGGGTAGCCTAAGGGTCTAGGAAGGTTCTAAACTATTAATTACACTATATAAAAATAATTACAAGGGAGAAAATTAGGGTTTACCTCTTGGGAGTTGGAATCCCAAGCCAAAGTCTCCAAAATGCTCCAAATCCACCAACCAAGCTTCCAAGCTCCCAAATCTAGCTCCAACACCAAATCTAAGCTCTACCCACCTAGGTTGGAGAAGAATGCAAGGTTAGGGTTAATCATTCATGGAGAATAGAAGAAGAAAGAAGATAAATAGGTACTTACTTTTAATAGGAAGGAGAAAGGAAGAAGAAAAATGAGTGGAGAAGAAGAAGAAGTGAAGAAGAAGTGAAAATGGGATGGGGGCTGCTGGTTTTGGGTAGGGGCTGCTGTGTTTACATGGGTAGGAAAGGGTTTGGGGCCGGCCAAGGTGAAATAAAGGGGTTACAAGTTGGCAAATGTCCAAAATGCCCTCATGTAACTCGGTTTTGGGTTTCGGGGTCCAAAAATACTCAAACTAACTCCAAATCTCTCCAACTAACCCACTAAAAATATAATAAATATTCTAAAACCCAAAAATAAGTCTCACAGGGGTGTGGATTGGGTCGGACATGGGTCCAGGCTAGCCAAAATCCTAAAATAATCAATAAAAATATAATACAATCATTAATTAATTATAAATACATTTAATTATAAATAATACACAATTAACTAAATTAAAATAAAAAAAAATTCCGGCTCTGGAAATGGGGTGGTGACAATGGAAACAATATATACTCAGAAGATACCGTTGGTGATCACTCGTCTACTGGATCTGGTACTGCTCCAGTGTCTGCTCCTGCTCCTGCTCCTACTAATGCTCCTGTCCCGTATACCTCGGGGTCGATCTCGTCTGCTAATCCTAGGGACATAATTCGGATCCAGGTCCTCAGGGGACATAGCAAGGTACAGATAATAGAAGCCAAAAATAATGCAGTGCAGCAATAATGAATCAAAAGGGTAAATATATAACCAGCTAAGTGATATGCAAGATGAGAGCATCACTAGAACTCAGGCTGAGACCACTACAAGCTCTGTGTCGGGGAGCCGGTAGCGGTGATATCATATGGTTGTCCAGCTCGGAGAGAGACTAAGACGCCGGTATAATATATATAAATAAAATATCCTGTAGCCTGTGTGTCTCTTCCCACCCCATGTAATCATATGTCTCATGTCCACGATGTCTCATGTCCATGTCACGCAAGATCATATCTAATGCAATAAGTCACAATAATAGCTAGGCCTGCAATATCTATGTCATGAATCATGTAACCTATACAGAATCACCATGAATATCTCAGGAAAATTCTGTCTCATGAATAGTGTCAGGTGTCCTGGGGATGATGTACTTGATGATGCAAGCACGAGAATACATAGGGTCTCGATATCCATGTCTAGATGATATTACACAACTCTGCGTGCAGTGTTGACACCCGAATATTATTCGGACGCTAAGTAATGTCACACGATCCTAGGTTAAGTGTCACGCCCCGATCTCCCGCAGGCAATCGGCCGTTCCCGCTTGGCGGGAATCACCCTCGCCAGCGCTCCCGCGGAACGATCGCTTAACCCATCCGGGCGTGATGCCGCACGAGCGTGATCCACGCCCGTGCAAGGCCATGGTTCATTGGCTGGCGGCAAGAGTTCTAAGCCACAGAGTCGCACAGATTGTCCGAGTGCAGCAGATTTTAGGAACGCATAGCGATTCGGTAACAGGTTCACTGAGTCGACAAATATAGTAGAAGCATTGAAACAAGTAAAGTAATCTCTTTTATTGATATGAAAGATGTATTACAGGCGGCGTATAGCCGAGATTACAAGTCGCTCAAGCCTCTCTCTCCGAAACAGTAAAAGCGTGCCAAGTGGCTACAACTGTGGAATGATTTTACAGGCGATGGTCAGGCGATGTTCACAACTTATGTCTTGTATATGTGCTTCAGTCCCGGACGCACCGTTGCTTCGGAGTGTTGTCCACGCCTTAGCACGCACGTTGGAGGCGTCCGCACCGCACGAGGTTCTCCCGAACCCTGCATATCAAACTGGTGGATTATCAGTACATTGAATGCACTGGTGGGGAAGCTACTCGCCCGCTCGACAAATCCAAACACGTAATACAGGTTCCGTACACAACTATTAAGTTGTCTTTCTAGTTGCCTTAGGATCAGTTTTTATGCAGATATTGAATAGCCTAACGTGTCGGACAGTGCGCCGTACGATGTTAGAGGAAACACGGCGAGACTTACCAACTTACCATCTCCTTCCCTGTCCAAGGCAAACATTGAGGCAAACATGTTAATTCAAGCACGGGCAAGTATAAGCATTCAGGAGGCAAGCATATGCAAACAGGAGGGTCGTTTTAACATGATCGTTCAGGTGTTCAGTCGATGCGATGCAGTGACTCGCACGCGGATAGCCGCTAAGCGAGGATGACTTATCTATATGAACAGGAGTCGCTGGCATAGACATAAAGGACAGGTGTAGCACATGAAAGAAAATGAAAAGCAACGCACGGATCAGGAGCGCTACAGGTCATTCCTTCCGAGTCAGGCGGCTACTTAGTCTGTGAGCAAGAATGGCGTGAAGGATAAGTTCACAGGCGCTACACGCCATTCTGCCCGTAACAGGCAGACTAACAGGGGTTCCTGTCCGGATCGGATCGGCCCGGTGCCCCGGAGACCGTCCGCAGGAACAGAGATCAGGAAAATCTCACTTGAAATAAGTTGTCCGCGACATGCAGGTCAGGGTCAGGTTCAGGAACAAGTTCTTGACAGGATATATATATATGAACAAGTTATATGGAACAAGTTCGAGTCAGGATATATATATATATATGGAACTTGTTGAAGCAAGATTGTTGATTCAGTAGTTTGCTCCACGAGCTGTGATTCAGTGATTTATTCAATCAGGGTGCAGATTCCTTGGTTCGGAAATTGCCTTGGTGACCTAACGGTCCCGGATACTTGCAGGTTCATTCAGGCACGGAACGACTACGTAGTAGTCTTCCGGGATTTGGATGAAAATATGGCATCATTTAAGCAGACAAGCATGCGTTTCTAAGGAACGTAAGCAGGCACGTTGCTCGGACCCGAAGGTAAGCCGAGAGGTGAAATCGTTAGGGGATTTAGCATGCGAGGGTCTGAATACAAGCAGTATTTCATTTCTATGTTCTAGCAAGCAATACAAGTTGGGATTATTCCCTTAGCTAGGCGCGTTGGATTTATTAGCATGCAGGGGGTGAATCACCTAGCGACTAGCATAAACATTCCAGATTTTATGTGTGCTGACTAAGCAAAGACAAGTTCACCGTAGCCACCCACCTTAGCGATGATTCGCCTCGGTAGAGCGATACGTCTGAGCGAGCCTCTGAAAGTCCAAGTCGGATTCCTGTAGGGACAAGTCTGGATATTCTTTGCTTCTTGATCGAGGCAAAGCAGGTCGGGACAGCTGCACGATTGTCGTTTGAGATGGCAGTCCGCTTGAGCGGAACAGGGTGTTACATTAAGCATGTACAACATATGAATAAATCAAGACAATAATATGAAGCAGGTACTGCAAGTTTTGGCAAGGTACACTTGCCTGGTGTTTGGTTTCCAACTTAGGCTCTGGTATTCGTAAAATCTCCAGAAACGTCTCCGGATGCTGAAAAAAATATTACCATCATGCTCAGAAGATATCAAATAGTTAGAAAAGTATGTCCTTGAGTCCAATTTGGACACAGGGGCAAAAATGATAATTTTGGGTCAAAGCGGGATCCACATGTGGCCCGCTTCGCACCAAAAAATATGTCAGGGACAAAGTTCTCCAAATTCGTCAAACTTAGTGTCAACAAATCCAGAACGATGATACGAACCCAACGGAACTTCCAGAATTGGATTCCGATGAGTCAATCACAAAATCGTCCGTCAAGTGGAGCCTGTGGGGCCCACAATACACGATTTTGTCAACGTTCTCAGAATCGAACCAAACTTGGGTCATAGGACCAGCGTATTGCTATGAGTCCGATGGCGCAAGTTTCTTTTCGATCCGACGTGTGTACACAAATTTACGATGAGTTCCAGAACAGGCAGATACAGGACGTTGTCGGCGGATACGCGTTGATTTCGGGGTGCACGCATATTCAAATCAAATTCTGTGAAATCTTGCACGACCGTATCAACGGCGCGCACCTTTCGGTGAAGACCGCACGCGACCAAGTCTTCCCGTTTGGCGGGGCGCACTCAGTCCCGGGGTAAAACGGGGTATTATTTTTCCTAATTTTGGATCGCGGTTCGCAATCACCACAGGATGCGACACACCGAGCGGGTTGCACGGGCATCGAGTGGGTCACGCAGCCTACGCGTCACAACTGACGGAACAGAAAACGGAGCAACGAGGAGAGAGAACGGGTTACCTGAACAAGGCTACGCGTAAAACGAATTTTTCGTGTCCGAGAAGCGACACGACGCAAAGGGACACAGTGTCAGGGCTGTGTCCGGTTAGGATTATGGTTCTGTCGACGGAGACTTCGTCGGAGGCGGCGGAGCTGGCCGGAGCAGGGTCGGGCGGCGCTGCGGCTAGGGCTCCGAGATCGTCGGCTCATCGGGGGCGTCTCAGGCGGAGCTAATGCAGCTCGGGCACGACGCAAGGGGCTGAGTTCGGGGCTGGAGGCGAGGGGTCGTCGACCCTGGCCTCGGCGGAGGACGGCAAGGCTGTGGCGGAGCGGGGCTGGGAGTGGCGGAGGCAGGGCGGAGACGAGGCGAGGGGAGCTGGGCGACGCTGGGGATTTAGACGGTGGTGGAGGGATTCTGTGGCGGAAGAGAGGGAGTTCTTATAGTGCAGCGGGGCTGGGGATGGGGCCGAGCAAGGCGGAGCAGGGAGGCGGGTCGTGGGCCGGGCAGCGCGGAGGGTGCGGCGTCGTGGCCGGGCGAGGCGGAGGGCGTGGCCGGAATACGCGGGCGGCCGTGAAACGCGGGGTGCGGGGTCGTGCGGGTGAGCGGGTGAGCGGGTCGGGCAGGGTCGGGTCGGGCTGGGTAGGACCCGACCCGTTAGGGTGGGCAGTCCGGTTCGGTTGGACCGGGTTCAGGCCGGTTCAACCCGGTTTGATCCCGGTTCAACCCGGTTTTTTGGGGTTTTAATAAAAAATAGGGTTTTCGGTCTTTTAAAAATGTTTTCGGGGTCCAATAAATTCCAGAAAAATTATCCAATGTCCAATATTTTATTTTATACCCAAAAATATTATTTTCATAATATTTTAATATTATTAATCATCAATTAAAAATCATTTTATTTCAAAATACCTAGGTTTTAATTACAGAAAAATCTAGAAAATTCCAGAAAAAAATTGTGAGAAATTAATTTTAAAAATTCCTGAAAATCAGGGGGTTTACAATCTACCCCCTTAAGAGGATTGCGTCCTCGCAATCAAAGAATAAACGGTCAACAGAGATGACACGGTTGCAAAACATTGTTCAAGGCACATCATTATTAAGAAGAATCAAGGTTTTAAGAAGAACATATAGGAAAAATCATTTTCCTAAGCGATAAAAGTTATGCAATTTCCCCGAATGAAGAAAATCTAGAAAATTACCATTTTTAGAAAACCAGGTTATCATTTATAAAAACATATTAGGTTATCAGTTATAAAACATTCTAGGTTATTGATTATTAGCAAGTTCAAAATTACTAGATTAAGGCTGAGGTCACGAACCAACAGGCATGAGCTAAAGCAATACTAGAAACGGATAACTACGAATCACTTACGTGCATTAGCTACTCCATGAGTCTGCACGTTCTCCAAGGTCATCGCCAGGGCTTGTCCGCGTCCTTGCAGTCGATTCCTCTGCTATTGCTGAGCCTGCTGGAAGAGTAGTGCCTGGGGTATCAAAGGTGGCCTCGGCTGATACCCTCCGGGAGGTGGTGGTATGACTCCTTCAACTTTCGTTTACGGTGCTCCCAATGCTGGATAGGCTGGCCTCGGTATTGGTACCGATTGTTGGTTAACCATTGGTGCTCCTTTTCGACGCTGAGGGCATTCCCTCACGGAATGCTGACTGGATTCGCAAGCTAAACATAATCTTCTTTTTTGTCTGCACTAGTTCTTAATATGGCCTCGCTTGCGACAATACTGACAGACAGGTAGTGCCTGTAGAGATGCTCCAGGTGGCTGGTGTATGTGAGATCTTTTTGCAACTTCTTCCTGTGGTATTGATGTGGAAGTCCGTTTCAGACTAGTCTCTCTCCTGGTGACGCGCTCCATGCGTCAGGATGCAGCAAGGACGTCCGGGTAAGATGTAGGTGCAACGGATCCAATTAGTTTCTGTAGCTCAAAGTTTAGTCCGTCGAAAAACTTCTCAGCCTTCTTTTCTTCTGTCGGAATCAAGGTTGGGGCGAAGAGACTCAGACGTATGAATTCTGCATTGTACTCTTCTACTGTCATATTGTCTTGTGAGGCGATTAAACTTGTCCCGAAGTTCTGATCGAGCGATAAGTGGAATGTACATCTCCTGGAAGAGTCTAGAGAACTCTTCCCAAGTGACTCAGTCTGGTCCGAGCCGTGTCTCCTCAGATAGCCACCAATGATGTGCATTGTTCGTCAACTGCATTCTGACGGCAGTCATCCAACGTTCCCTTGGAAACTCAGCTGCTTCTAATTGATGTTGTATGTTGGTGAGCCACTCATGAACTTCTGTGGGCTCCTCTTTGCCTGAGAAGATACGGGGCTTCAGCTGGCGAAAATCGGTGATAGAGCCCGTCGTTGGCCGTCGTGCTGGTAGATTCGCCTGCTCCAATACGATTACTAGGTTGTGACTCAAAGCCTCTTGTTGAGCTTGCATTATTGTATAGATTATTTGAAACATCTGCTGCCCGTCCATAGCCTGCCCTTGTAGGAATACGGGCATAGGTGGAGTAAACTGTGGCGGAGGTGGGATGTCATCTTGTTGGATTCCCGAGGCATGCTGTTTTGCTTGACTGCGTTGTTGAGCTGATTGACCTTCATCCACTAGTATTATTTAATCTTCGTTGGTTACCACAGCATCTCGTGGTAATCTTGCAGGAGTCTCGTCGTTTGCTCGTGTAAACCCCCTCTATTTATTCTGTAGATAGTTAGGGTGGATTTAGAAAATTTTGATTTTTGGTAGCAGATGTCAAGGTTTAGAGTAGAGATAAGTTTATCTGATATTTAATTCATTTAATTAAAACCCTTGGCACGCTCTGTCATTCCTAATTTAATTGGAGCCCAATATCAGCCCATAAATTCCATCGGGCTATTGTACTTTCGACTTGACTCGATTACATGGAGTGCCTGTCAGCATCGTATCGGATCGTGATTCCAGATTCACGTCACATTTTTGGCGGAGTATGCAGGAGAGCCTAGGAACTCGCCTCAAGTTCAGCACTGCATATCATCCACAGACTGATGGTCAATCAGAGCGCACGATATAGATATTAGAGGATATGTTGAGAGCGTGCATGATTGATTTTGGAGGATCTTGGGAAGACCATCTACACTTAGTGGAATTCTCTTACAATAACAGTTATCAGGCTAGCATACAGATGGCACCTTGTGAGGCACTGTACGGCAGGAAATGTAGGTCGCCAGTTTGTTGGAGTGACGTAGGAGAGCGTCAGATACTTGGTCCAGAGTTGGTGACACGGACAGTAGAGAAGGTCAAGCAGATTCAGAGCCACCTGCGCACAGCACAGGACAGACAGAAACACTGGGCAGATGCGTACCGTAGACCATTGGAGTTCAAGGAGGGTGACCATATATTTTTGAGGATATCGCCTACCCGCGGTACCATCAGATTCGGAGGCAGAGGCAAGCTGAGTCCGAGGTACATCGGACCTTTTGATATTTTGGAACGAGTTGGCGAAGTGGCTTACCGTCTTGCATTTCCTCCATCATTAGAGAGAGTACATGACGTATTTCACGTATCGCAGCTGAGGAGATATGTCGCAGATCCTAGCCACGTGCTTGATCATTCGGAGATTACATTCGGGCCCAGTCTGTCTTACGTAGAGCAGCCAGTTGAGATCCTCGATCGCAGCGAAAAGACTTTGAGAGGGCAGACGATTCGACTGGTCAGAGTGGCATGGAAGCACCATTTACCAGGCGAGTCTACTTGGGAGCGCGAGGATTCTATTCGGCAGCGATTCCCGTACTTATTCGAGAAGCAAGGTACGAATTTACGTACGGCAATTGATTACTAGTTGTTTTAAAATTCTTTTAGATGTTATCGTGCTTTACTTTTAATTTTGGGGACGAAATTTTTCTAAGTTGGGAAGAATGTAAACCCCCTCAATTTATTCTGTAGATAGTTAGGGTGGATTTAGAAAATTTTGGTTTTTGGTAGCAGATGTCGAGGTTTAGAGTAGAGATAAGTTTATCTGATATTTAATTCATTTAATTAAAACCCTTGGCACGTCCTGTCATTCCTAATTTAATCGGAGCCCAATATCAGCCCATAAATTCCATCGGGCTATTGTACTTTCGACTTGACGCGCCAAATTAGGCACTGGACTTTTTCGTCTTTTGAAATCAGTTTTATTGTGCTCTAAATTAATTGCGCAACATTCCGAAAATCGTAATTCATATTTAATTCCGTGTCGGACACCTGTGTCGTTACCCTAAATTTTGGGATACCAACTTAACCCGTTGAGTAGGACCAACTAAAGGGTCCAAGACTGACTCCAAGCCCCCACTATTTTTGGCCTTTGCGTCATTTCCGGATTTTGACCCCAAGTGCCCCTAATTAAATTAAATTCGCGGGACACTTTATTTCTATTTAAATCGGGGATACCAACTTTGTAAATCCTAATTTTTTTTTATCCTAAATTAATCCCAATGCCATTTTAATTAAACCCGTGCCTAACGCACAATACCCCCTCGCCATAAAAATTGCTAAACATATTTTCTTCCGCAATTTTTGTGTCATTTTATGTGTCCATACAATTTTCCGAATTTAAGGGGCTAAGTTGCAATTATTAAATTTATGTGTTATCATCCTATTGGCTGGGAACAATAGTGAGGTCCAAAAATGGGGTCCCAATCTCACCCATCCATTCACCCTCATGAAGAAACCCTCTTCTCTTCATGTTCAATCACAACCATTCATTTTGAATAGGTTGATCACAACCCTCCATCTCCTTCACACACACCCCTATAAAACATCACCTCATCCCCACCCTCACACATTCCAACCGGCCCTAATCCCAAGGGGGAAAACTCCTCTCCCTCTCTCTCTCCTCCTCCATTTACTTCTCCATGCAAGCAACCTCCTCCCTCCATTCTTATTCTTCTTCTTCTTCTTTTATTCTTCATCTTCTTCTTTTTATTCTCAACTGTGAGAAGCCCCGGCCTGACTGACCCTACTCCGGCCCGACTCCGGCGCTTCAGCCGTCCGGCCATCCGACCCCCCGCGGCACTCCAGCTTCAGCCACGCTCCGGCCAGACTCCCCTCCCCGCCGACCGTGCAGTCCCCCGACCGAGTTGCTGTGGCCAACTACGCCGCAGCCGGCTGTGCATTCACCTGACGCCGACCGACTGATGACAGAGCTCGAGTTGCCCCAGCGCCGCTCAGCCCTGATACCAACCCGTCCGGCCGACTGAGTCCCCCCGCGGCGGTTCCGGCGATTCCAGTCCGGCCTAAAGCCACTCCCATCTGACCGATTTCTCCACCACTGACAACACCCCAGCATCTCGACTTCGGCCTGACTGCACCCGACTCCACCGTACGGCCTCCCTCATCCGCCCTAGACCATCCCACTCCGGCCTACTCCCCCTTCCGACTCCCTGTCAGCTCCCATCACCACCACCACCACCACAAGCTCCCATCATCACCACCTCCACCACCACGAGATCACTACCACCACCATTGACACCCATCCGGCAGCCGCTCTCCGGTCACCCCCTGCACCACCTCGATCCGGCCAACAACCCCCTCGCCGACGAGGTATACCATTTCTGCCCCTCTCTCTATTTTTGCTATATATAGTGTCTTGAGTGTATAGTTAGGGTTATAGGTCGTATACTTTGTTTGTGTAATTTTAAGTATAGTTCATGTAACTTGGTGTTTAATGAGGGTGACTAGGGTTTATGGTAGTATTTAGAGTCTACTTACCTAAGTTTTTAAAATATAAAATTTCTGGATATGCATTGAGTTTGCGGTTTTGAGAATAAAACGATTCTAGTTAAAGGTTACGTATATGCAATGGAATTTTAGGATTATAGATGCATAAGAGATTTTAGGTAAATGCATATTATAATACGCAATTGATGAAAGTGCTAATCGATTAATTATGGTTTAAATTTGCATGGGTGATCGTGTGTGAGGACATGAAATATATAAATGAGACTGTTGGAAATATGATAATGAAGAGGTTGGGTTTTAAGGGCATGAGACAATTAGGGTGTTCGTTTTAATATTTGCATTTTTATCATTGACAATGGGCAGAGTTAAATTGTTGAAGAATAATACTATGATAGTGGAATATTGATGGACATGGTGGAGCAGGTGACGGATTATGAAAATGGTGTAATATCAAACCGTTGGTCAGTGATTAGAGACTGAGAAATAATAATAAAATTAATCGGGGAGTAGTTTTAAGGTAAAATGTTGATGGTTGTATATTAAGGGTTTAAATAATTAATGATTAATTTATTCGAGGACGATATCTGAATATACGTGTTAACGTCTGTGAAGACCCGGGGTGAAATCGAGGATTGGATCATGTGGTGGACCACGGAATATCGTGATAAACATAGTAAGATTGAGGTTTGGGTTGATGATATGGTACAGATGTCACGCCCCAGTCCCAAAATACCGAGGGACCAGACGCATGTCAACGGCCAGCAGTACGCACCGATGGACCAACTCAACATAATGGATCCATCAGGGCATACTTAAGCTGTAAAACAAGTCTACGACAATCATGACACAGCTAATCTCATCCACACAAGATATAAAATATGATCCACAGAATAAATAAGGAATGTAAATCATCATCCAGTCTCACATAGTACTTCGGGGAACAACCCGATAAATATCTAGTACAATGGTTCATCTGACCAGAATATCAAAGACTGAAATAAATAATAAAAGCTGAGCATAAACAAGGATGCTCAAGAGAAATCTTCAGCTAAGACCTCATCCTCGGATGGTGGGACAACTCCTGGATCAGCTCCTGCTCCGGTCCCGTAAACCTCGGGATAAACCTCGTCTGCAAAATCTGGGGACAAAAATCCGGATCCAGGTCCTCAGGGGACATAGCAAGGTACAAGAAAGCTCATGCCAATAAATACACATAAGCAGTGCAGCAATATAACTAAATGAAACATAGGGGTAAATATGTAACCATCTAAGTGTAAATGCAAGTGAGAGCATCACTAGTCTCAGGCTGAGCCACTACAAGCTCTGTGTCGGGGAGCCGGTAGCGGTAATAACCGGTAGTGGGTCTAGCTCTGCTACGAGAGTCTACGACCTCTCAATAATAGAAGATATATATAAATACAGCCTGTAGCCTGTGTGTATCTCCCCACCCAATGTAACCACGCATATCATGACCACAACGTCTCATGTCCATGTCAAGCGCGATCATAGCTAAATGCAACCAGTCATAAAGTATCTAATAGTATAATGTCCATGTCCTGTATCCTATACAGAATCACCACGAATATCTCGAGAAAATCCTGTCTCATGAATAGTGTCAAGTGTCCTGGGTCATATGGTACTTGATAAGACAAGTACGAGAATATAAAATGTCACGGATATCCATCTCTAAATGACCGTACCCAACACTGCGTACAGTGTCGGCACCCGACTGATAATCGGACGCTAAGTACGTCACACGGTCCTAGGTTGAGCATGCACAGCAATATATATAAAGCAAGAAAAATAGATAACTAAACTGCAGAGTTTGGCAAGGTACACTTGCCTGATGTTTGAATGTCAACTGTCGTCCTGGTATCTGTGGGTCCGGTAGGTACTACTCCAAAAGCTGTAATAAACATCACCAACAGTCTCAGAAGATGTCAAACTGCTAGAAATGCCTGTCCTTACGTCCAATTTGGACACAGGGGCAAAAAGGTCATTTTCGGGCCAAAGCGGGTTCCACATGTGGGCCACTTTACACCGAAAAGCGTGTCAGGATCAAGGGTCTCCAAATTCTGCAAACTCAGTGTCTACAAGTCAGGAACGACGATACGAACCCAACGGAACTTCCAGAATTGGATTCCGATGAGCCGATCACAAAATCACCCGTCAAGTGGAGCCTGTGGGGCCCACGATACGTGATTTTGTCAACGTCCTCAGAATCGAACCAAACTTGGCTCACAGGACCAGCGTATTACTACGGATCCGATGGCGCAAGTTTCGTCTCGATCCGACGTGTGTACACGAAGTTACAGCGTGTTCTAGAATCGACGGATACGGGGTGTCGTCGGCGGATACGCGTTGATTCCGGGGTGCACGCACCTCCGAATCGACTTCTACGAAATCCTACACGACCGTATCAACGTCGCGCACAGTTTGGTAAAGACCACGTGCGTCCAAGTCGTCCCGATTGGCGGGGCGGACTTAGTTCCGAGGTGAAACAGGGCGTTGCTTCTTCCTGTTTTGGATCGCGGTGTACGATCACTACAGGATGCGATGCACCGAGCGATTTACACGGGCACCGAGAGGGTTATACAGTCTACGCATAGCAACTGACGGAATTGAAATCGGAGTTGCGAGAAGGGAGAAATCAGTACCTGAACAGGGCTCCACGAATGCTGAATTCCAAGTGTCCACGCGTCAATTCCGTGTCCTGGTTCAGAGTTTCTGCTTCCTCGTGTCCGCGGTGAGTCAGAGCTTGGGCTCTGTCCTCGGATGGCTTCGCCGGGGGTCAGCCTCGTGGTCGGCTAGGGCTCAGGCGACCGGGTCTCGTGCGGTGGCCGGCGTGGGTCGAAGGGTCGATGGTCCGTCGTCGGTTTCTGAGGCGGACTCGGGCTGGGCGGGTCGAAGGTTGATGGGGATGCGTCGACCGAGGGGTGGTCGGCTGGGCGGTCGAAGGGTTCTGAGGAGTGCACGGCGGAGGGAGACGCGGGGAGTCGGGGTCTTGGTTGGGGGAGTCGACGCCGGAGAGCGGCGGCGGTTGCTCTGAGATGGGGGTCGACGAGGTTGCTCGAGATGGGAGGGAAAACTGGTGGCGGTCGGCGTGGCACGGAAGCCGAGGCGGTGGTTTTATACTCGGCTACAGGGTTTCAGGCGAATTAGGGTTTTCCTATCGGGTTTCGGGTCAGGGTTCGGCTTGGTTCCGACCCGACCCGACCCACCAAGTGGTTTGGGTTTGGCAGGGGTCCGGTTTGGTCTGATCAGGATTGGTTTTGGTTCAGGTTGGGTTCAGGGTTGGTTTAATCATTCCAATTAGCTTTTAGTCCTCGATTCGTTGCTCCGGAGTCCAATAAATTCACCGAAAAATGCTATGCGTCCGATTTTCTATTTTACCCAATAAATTTCTATTTCCAGAATATTTTAACTCTAATTAGTCACACTTTAAAATTATTTAACCCACAAACCTCAGTGATAAATTTCAGAAAAATACCAAAAATACGGAAAATTATATAAATCTTATTTCTGAAATTTAGGGTGTTTACAATCTTCCCTCCTTAAAAGGATTACGTCCTCGCAATCAAAGAATAAGCTTACTAAAGAAAGAGTTTATGGGAATACAAGGTGGCCTTGTTTACAACAGCCTCCTCAAACAAATGGGGGTAACGCTGGCGCATATTATCTTCTCGTTCCCAAGTCGATTCGCCTGGTGAATGATGTTTCCATGCTACTCGGACCAGTCTGATCGTCTGTCCCCGTAATGTCTTCTCACTGACGTCGAGGATGCCAACTGGTTGCTCCTCATATCTCAAACTTGGGCCTACTGCGATCTCTGAATGATCGACTACGTGACTTGGGTCGGTCACGTATCTTCGCAGCTGCGAGATGTGGAATACGTCATGCACTCCCTCTAAGGATGGAGGTAATGCAAGACGATAAGCCACCTCCCCAACGCGCTCTAGAATGTCAAATGGCCCAATATACCTTGGGCTCAGCTTGCCTCTGCTCCCGAATCTGATAGTACCACGAGTGGGTAAAATCCTTAAGAATACGTGATCTCCTTCCTTGAACTCTAGGGGACGTCGGTGTGTATCAGCCCAATGCTTCTGTCTGTCCTGAGCTGCTCGTAGATGGTTCTGTATCTGCTTCACCTTCTCTACTGTCTGCGTGACCAATTCTGGACCCAGTATTTGACGTTCACCAATGTCACTCCAACACACAGGTGATCTGCACTTTCTTCCGTATAAAGCTTCGAATGGTGTCATCTGGATGCTGGCCTGATAACTGTTATTGTAGGAGAACTCTACTAAGTGCAAATGATCTTCCCAAGATCCTCCAAAGTCTAGCATACATGATCTCAACATGTCCTCTAAGATCTGAATGGTGCGTTCCGATTGTCCATCTGTCTGCGGGTGGTATGCCGTGTTGAACTTGAGTCTGGTGCCTAGACTCTCTTGCATGCTTCTCCAGAAATGAGATGTAAATCTCGAATCTCGATCCGATACAATACTAACAGATACTCCATGTAATTTGACGATTTGTCGCATATACATGTCAGCTAGTACCTCTGTGGACTGTCCAACTCTAAATGGCAAGAAGTGTGCCGATTTAGAGAGTCGATCCACGATAACCCAAACTGCATCTCTTCCGATGGGGCTCTTCGGAAATCCTGTGACAAAGTCCATCGTGATATGCTCCCACTTCCATTCCGGTATCGGAAGCGGCTGTAACATACCTGCAGTTCTCTGATGCTCCGCCTTCACTTGTTGACATACTAAGCATTTGGCCACAAATCTCGCGATCTCTCTCTTCATTCCATGCCACCAGTAATACTGTCTCAAGTCTCGATACATCTTGGTTCCTCCTGGGTGAACAGAGTACATAAAGCTATGCGCTTCAGTCATTAACTCCTGTCTCAATTCTCCATTTGGGACATACAGGCGATTTCCAAACCTCAATGTCCCGTCTTCGTGGATGCGAAGTCCTGTCTGCATACCTGCTTCTGTCCTTTCTTTGAGTCTTCGAAATCTAGCATCGGTGGGCAATGCTTCTTTAATCTTCTCCACTAGGGATGACTGAATCTCAAGATTAGCCATCAATCCATTCTGTCCCGGTACGATAACCTCTATCTGTAGTTCCTGTAAGTCCTTCAATAACTCGGGCTGCATGGTCAAGAAATAAGCCGTAGGCTTCCTGCTGAGTACATCTGCAACAACATTCGCCTTTTCCGGATGATACTGCAGATCGATGTCAAAATCCACCATTAGTTCTAGCCAGCGTCTCTGCCTCATGTTAAGCTCCTTCTGAGTATACACATACTTCAGACTCTTGTGATCAGTAAAGATTTCTACCCTCTCTCCATAAAGATAGTGTCTCCATATCTTCAGTGCAAATATAACTGCTGCTAGCTCCAGATCATGTGTGGGGTAGTTCTTCTCGTGGTCCTTCAACTGTCTCGACGCATAAGCAATGACCTTGCCATGTTGCATCAAAACACATCCTAGTCCACTGCCTGATGCATCACTGTAAACAACAAAACCTCCTGACCCTGAAGGAAGAGTCAAGACAGGTGTTGTTGTTAATCTTCTCTTCAGTTCTTCAAAAGCCTTCTGGCAGTCTTCTGTCCATACAAACTCCTGATCCTTCCGTGTCAGCTTTGTCATTGGTTCTGCAATCCTTGAGAAATTTTCTACGAACCTTCGGTAATATCCCGCGAGTCCGAGAAAACTTCTCACCTCTGCGACTGATGTGGGTGTAGGCCAAGTCTCTATTGCCGCAACTTTCTCTGGATCCACTGAAAGTCCTTCTCCTGAGATGATGTGCCCCAAGAAAGGTACTTTGTCCATACAGAACTCACACTTACTGAGCTTGGCATATAACTTCTCCTGTCTCAAGGTCTCTAACACGATTCTAAGATGCTCCTCGTGCTCTTCAGGGCTCTTGGAATATATGAGAATGTCATCAATGAACACCACTACGAATTTATCCAAGAATTGATGGAAGACCCTGTTCATTAAGCTCATAAACACTGCTGGCGCGTTGGTTAAACCAAACGGCATCACCAAGAACTCATAATGCCCATACTTCGTCCTGAAAGCTGTCTTCGGGATGTCTTCCTTCCTCACCTTGATCTGATGATAGCCGGATCTAAGGTCAATCTTCGAGAATACCCTTGCACCACTCAATTGATCGAATAGATCATCAATGCGTGGTAAGGGATACCTGTTCTTGATGGCCACGGCATTCAGTGCCCTGTAATCAATGCACAACCGTACTGTTCCATCCTTCTTCGGCACAAATAAGATGGGTGCTCCCCAAGGTGAAACACTGGGGCGAATGAAACCCTTGTCCAACAGATCATCTACCTGTTCCTTCAATTCCACTAACTCCTTAGGTGCTAGCCGATAAACTGATGAAGTGATTGGCTCTGCTCCTGGAGTTAAGTCTATTGTGAATTCTATTTCCCGATCAGGCGGTAAACCTGGAAGATCATCAGGAAATACATCCACAAACTCTGATATGACTCTTGGGTAACCTGTCTCCTCTTCTACAGATAATACCCTAAGAGTAGGCTGAACTCCTTGCTCTACTGCTCCTCGGAGAAACTCGAATTCTGGGTGGCCAGGCGGTCTAAATATCACCCGCCCAAGCCGACAATCAAGAGTCGCATGGTACTGACTCAACCAGTCCATACCAAGTACAACGTCATAATCCGGCATAGAAAATATCAGAAATTGAGCTCGCATTTCTCGGCCACAAACTACTACAGAACATGATCTACAGACATCACTAACTGGAATAATACCGCCTCCCGTAAGAATTCTCTTCATCTTCGGAAGGGGTGCGGTAGCTACTCTATGGGTGGCTACAAAGCTAGCTGCTATAAATGAATGCGATGCTCCAGAATCAAATAAAACTACAGCAGGTAATGAAGCTACTAAAATAGTACCTGCGATGACCTCGCCTGCTGTAGCCTCCTCCTCAACAGCTAATGGGAATGCCTGTCCCCGTCCCTGAGCTGGACCTCTCTGCTGCTGCTGCTGCTGATGAAATAGGGCTGCCTGTGGTGCCAGGGGTGGTCTCTGCTGGTTCCCTCCGGGGGCTGGTGGTCTGACCCCACCAACTCCTGTCTGTTGGGCTCCTGCTGCTGGATAAGCTGGTCGTGGTGCAGGTAATGCTAGTCTTGGTGCTCCGTCTCGGCGTTCGGAACAGTCCCTGGAAAAGTGCTGGCTGGATCCGCAGCTCAAACATAGTCCCAACTTACGCCTGCATTCCTTCTCAATGTGTCCTACCTTGCCGCAGTGGTGACAAGTAGGAAGAGGTCTGTCTCTATGTGCTGCTCTATCTGGCATACCCCTCTGGGTTCGCTTTGCTGAATCCCCATGTGCTGGCCTGGATGGTGCTGATGTGATAGGCCTCTTCAGGTTCGATTCCCTTCTAGTGACGCGCTCCAAGCGTCGGGCTGCTGCAAGGACATCGGTAAAAGAGGTAGGTGCTACCGATCCAATCACTCTCTGAAGCTCGAACTTCAAGCCGTCAAAGAACTTCTCTGCTTTTTCTTCCTCCGTCGAAATCAATGTCGGGGCAAAGCGGCTCAGGCGAATAAATTCCGCATTATATTCCTCCACTGACATGCTGCCTTGGATAAGGCGGTTGAACCTGTCTCTGAGCTCTGACCGTGCGACTGCCGGGATGTACATCTCTTGGAAGAGTCTGGAGAACTCTTTCCATGTGGCTCTGTCCTGTCCAAGTCTCCTTTCTTCTGCTAACCACCAGTGGTGCGCATTATCAGTTAACTGCATTCTGACTGCAGTCATCCACTTCTCTCTTGGAAGTTCAGCGGCTTCCAGCTGATGCTGAATGTTGGTGAGCCACTCATGAACTTCCGTTGGCCCTTCCTTACCAGAAAATGTGCGAGGCTTGAGATGACGGAAGTCGGTGATAGATCCCGTCGACGTTCTCCTCGCTGCTGGATTAGCCTGCTCCAATGCGGATACCAGGCTGGTCCTCAGATACTCGGCCTCCTGCCGATGGGCCTCCTGCTGAATCTGTTGCCGTGCTTGCATCATCGCATACATCATCTGGAACATTTGTTGCCCGTCCATGGCTTATCCTGGCGGGAATACTGGCACCTGGGGAGTGAACTGAGGTGGTGGTGGAATGTCATCTCTCCGGAACTTTGGATTAGGCTGACCGGTTTGATCACTCTGCGATGCTTGTCCTCCATCCCCTAGTGTCACTCCGTCTCCATAAGTAACCACAGCGTCGTGTGGCGTATCTAAAGGAATATCCTCTCTGTTCCCGGAATCCATTGCTCTGCAATCAAAATATAAACTGTAAGAACGCTCAGAGGAATCAATACAGGATGCAGTTCAAGTAACAAATTTCGAGTTCGATATAGAGTTCAACATGGTTAAATAATGGATGAGAACCTAGAACTTATCCTATCCTTAGGGCAGGCTGGTTCGGTCCCTAAGTTGAAACCGAACAATTTAGTCGTAGACCTGCATGGGCCACCACAAAAACCATGTCACGCCCCAGTCCCAAAATACCGAGGGACCAGACGCGTGTCAACGGCCAGCAGTACGCACCGATGGACCAACTCAACATAATGGATCCATCAGGGCATACTTAAGCTGTAAAACAAGTCTACGACAATCATGACACAGCTAATCTCATCCACACAAGATATAAAATATGATCCACAGAATAAATAAGGAATGTAAATCATCATCCAGTCTCACATAGTACTTCGGGGAACAACCCGATAAATATCTAGTACAATGGTTCATCTGACCAGAATATCAAAGACTGAAATAAATAATAAAAGCTGAGCATAAACAAGGATGCTCAAGAGAAGTCTTCAGCTAAGACCTCGTCCTCGGATGGTGGGACAACTCCTGGATCAGCTCCTGCTCCGGTCCCGTAAACCTCGGGATAAACCTCGTCTGCAAAATCTGGGGACAAAAATCCGGATCCAGGTCCTCAGGGGACATAGCAAGGTACAAGAAAGCTCATGCCAATAAATACAGATAAGCAGTGCAGCAATATAACTAAATGAAACATAGGGGTAAATATGTAACCATCTAAGTGTAAATGCAAGTGAGAGCATCACTAGTCTCAGGCTGAGCCACTACAAGCTCTGTGTCGGAGAGCCGGTAGCGGTAATAACCGGTAGTGGGTCTAGCTCTGCTACGAGAGTCTACGACCTCTCAATAATAGAAGATATATATAAATACAGCCTGTAGCCTGTGTGTCTCTCCCCACCCAATGTAACCACGCATATCATGACCACAACGTCTCATGTCCATGTCAAGCGCGATCATAGCTAAATGCAACCAGTCATAAAGTATCTAATAGTATAATGTCCATGTCCTGTATCCTATACAGAATCACCACGAATATCTCGGGAAAATCCTGTCTCATGAATAGTGTCAAGTGTCCTGGGTCATATGGTACTTGATAAGACAAGTACGAGAATATAAAATGTCACGGATATCCATCTCTAAATGACCGTACCCAACACTGCGTACAGTGTCGGCACCCGACTGATAATCGGACGCTAAGTACGTCACACGGTCCTAGGTTGAGCATGCACGGCAATATATATAAAGCAAGGAAAATAGATAACTAAACTGCAGAGTTTGGCAAGGTACACTTGCCTGATGTTTGAATGTCAACTGTCGTCCTGGTATCTGTGGGTCCGGTAGGTACTACTCAAAAAGCTGTAATAAACATCACCAACAGTCTCAGAAGATGTCAAACTGCTAAAAATGCCTGTCCTTACGTCCAATTTGGACACAGGGGCAAAAAGGTCATTTTTGGGCCAAAACGGGTTCCACATGTGGGCCACTTTACACCGAAAAGCGTGTCAGGGTCAAGGGTCTCCAAATTCTGCAAACTCAGTGTCTACAAGTCAGGAACGACGATACGAACCCAACGGAACTTCCAGAATTGGATTCCGATGAGCCGATCACAAAATCACCCGTCAAGTGGAGCCTGTGGGGCCCACGATACGTGATTTTGTCAACGTCCTCAGAATCGAACCAAACTTGGCTCACAGGACCAGCGTATTACTACGGATCCGATGGTGCAAGTTTTGTCTCGATCCGACGTGTGTACACGAAGTTACAGCGTGTTCCAGAATCGACGGATACGGGGTGTCGTCGGCGGATACGCGTTGATTCCGGGGTGCACGCACCTCCGAATCGACTTCTGCGAAATCCTACACGACCGTATCAACGTCGCGCACAGTTTGGTAAAGACCACGTGCGTCCAAGTCGTCCCGATTGGCGGGGCGGACTCAGTTCTGAGGTGAAACAGGGCGTTGCTTCTTCCTGTTTTGGATCGCGGTGTACGATCACTACAGGATGCGATGCATCGAGCGATTTACACGGGCACCGAGAGGGTTATACAGTCTACGCATAGCAACTGACGGAATTGAAATCGGAGTTGCGAGGAGGGAGAAATCAGTACCTGAACAGGGCTCCGCGAATGCTGAATTCCAAGTGTCCACGCGTCAATTCCGCGTCCTGGTTCAGAGTTTCTGCTTCCTCGTATCCGCGGTGAGTCAGAGCTTGGGCTCTGTCCTCGGATGGCTTCGCCGGGGGTCAGCCTCGTGGTCGGCTAGGGCTCAGGCGACCGGGTCTCGTGCGGCGGCCGGCGTGGGTCGAAGGGTCGAAGGGTCGATGGTCCGTCGTCGGTTTCTGAGGCGGACTCGGGCTGGGCGGGTCGAAGGTTGATGGGGATGCGTCGACCGAGGGGTGGTCGGCTGGGCGGTCGAAGGGTTCTGAGGAGTGCACGGCGGAGGGAGACGCGGGGAGTCGGGGTCTTGGTTGGGGGAGTCGACGCCGGAGAGCGGCGGCGGTTGCTCTGAGATGGGGGTCGACGAGGTTGCTCGAGATGGGAGGGAAAACTGGTGGCGGTCGGCGTGGCACGGAAGCCGAGGTGGTGGTTTTATACTCGGCTACAGGGTTTCAGGCGAATTAGGGTTTTCCTATCGGGTTTCGGGTCAGGGTTCGGCTTGGTTCCGACCTGACCCGACCCACCAAGTGGTTTGGGTTTGGCAGGGGTCCGGTTTGGTCTGATCAGGATTGGTTTTGGTTCAGGTTGGGTTCAGGGTTGGTTTAATCATTCCAATTAGCTTTTAGTCCTCGATTCGTTGCTCCGGAGTCCAATAAATTCACCGAAAAATGCCATGCGTCCGGTTTTCCATTTTACCCAATAAATTTCTATTTCCAGAATATTTTAACTCCAATTAGTCACACTTTAAAATTATTTAACCCACAAACCTCAGTGATAAATTCCAGAAAAATACCAAAAATACGGAAAATTATATAAATCTTATTTCTGAAATTTAGGGTGTTTACAACAGATGTTTAATATGTCTAGATGTGACATACTCCGAGTCAACCTTGGACCACCCTCTAGCGTCGTGTCCCTGTGAGTTGTAGCTGAGTCAGAGCATATGTTTAGACGTGTGTCACCTCCCTATTTGTCGTGTGATAGTTCATTGATTGAATTTGTATCTCATCTCTAGGTACTACGGGAGCTGAGGACTTGGACGTGGTACCGGATCCCCGTCATCAACAGCCGAACGCAGACAAGTGTACCTTGCCACCCTGTATTTCAGTTTACAGATATTTATTATTTTGTTATATACATTGTGCACGTAGTTATGTTGACGTTCGATACTTCGCGACCGGTTCACAACCGGGTGAAGACGTACGTCGTAATGCCTTAGACGGATTGTTGGATATTTCGTAGCATCCCGATATGCGTACCTGAGTATATCGACACCCCAGGACACACTCATACACTGTGATCGTGCCAGATTCTTGTATCCTGATACTGACATCATGATAAGAGACTGGGACGACCTTAGGGTCGCGTCTGTTGAGTTATCTTCCGTGTGTCAAGACTATTAGATAGAGGTTCAGGTTCAGGTTCAGCGCACAATCGTTGACCGCTTGGGAAGGGGAAGACAGTTACTAGACATTTGGGCTACTCTATACGCGTTTATATATATATATATATATATATATATATATATATATATATATATACTATTACTGTAGTGATCCTGTATCTAGAGTAGTTGTACCACCCGTGTGACTCCTTGCCCGGAGCTGCGGTACGTGTCGTGTGTTTCCGTGTCCGGAGCTACGATTTTATTTTGGATAGCCTACGCGTCGAACATTATCTTTAAACTGTGTCACACTAGTTGGTTATGATAGAGTACACTGTCGTGCACTGGTACTTTCTGTTTACTTGGCATGTTGTATTTTTGTACCTTGTTACGTAACTCTGAGGACCTGGTTCCCTGCCAGTTTTGCAGCATAGATGATTACGGAGTATTTGGAGTTGCTGTTGGAGTTGCATGTCTTGCGGGCATGGTACCAGGTACTCATATTATATCTAACGGCATTATAGTTATTTTACATTGATTATTTTATCTGTTGTTGTAGCCAAGTTTTTATAGACTCATACTTATTCTCGAGTCTATTCGAGTTAATGTGTTATTGGGCGGCCAACTCTAGCACATACAGCTCTTTCTTGTATACTGTTGTACATTGTGGATTAAGATATAGAGGTTTACATTTATGGAATATCTAGATAGTGTCCTTTTATATTACAGCTTATACGTATTCGAGTCAGACCAGAGTCTGGTAGAATGCGTAGCTGGCGTGTCACGGATTCCTGGTCCTATGTATTTTGGGACTGGGGCGTGACAGCTCGTGAATCCATAACTCTGCAACCAAAATAAATAATAAGAGGCGCACAGGAATCAAGGCAGGATGCAAGTCAAGGAATTAGTTCGAATTCGATATAGATATCAAGAACGATTCAAGCAAGTGGATAAGATCCTAAAAAACTTATCCTATCTTATTGCAGGCCTGTTCGGTCCCTAAGTTGAAACCGAACAATTTAGTCGTTGACCTGCATAGGCTAACACAAAAACTATATCACGCCCCAGTCCCAAAATATCGAGGGACTGGACACGTGGCAATGGCCAGCAGCACACACCGATGGACAAACCCAATTTAATGGATCCATCGGGGCGTACTTAAGCTGTAATACAATAATAAGGGTCTAGATATACTAATCTCACCCACAGAAAATAAATACAACAATATCAGAATCATAAAGCAAGATCAATCTTAATAAAATATAAACTCGGGAAATAACCCGATAATGAGTCTGATACATCTGTCAAGATACAAGAATAAAGCTAACTACAGCAAATACTGAGTATGGAAACAGTATATACTCAGAAGATACCCTCGGTGATCACTCGTCTACTGGATCTGGTACTGCTCCAGTGTCTACTCCTGCTCCTGCTAATGCTCCTGTCCCGTATACCTCGGGGTCGATCTCGTCTGCTAATCCTGGGGACATAATCCGGATCCAGGTCCTCAGGGGACATAGCAAGGTACAGATAATACAAGCCAAAAATAATACAGTGCAGCAATAATGAATCATAAGGGTAAATATATAACCAGCTAAGTGATATGTAAGATGAGAGCATCACTAGAACTCAGGCTGAGACCACTACAAGCTCTGTGTCGGGGAGCCGGTAGCAGTGATATAATGTGGTTGTCCCACTCGGAGAGAGACTAAGACGCCGGCATAATATATATAAATAAAATAGCCTGTAGCCTGTTTGTCTATCCCTACCCCATGTAATCATATGTCTCATGTCCACGACGTCTCATGTCCATGACACGCAAGATCATATCTAATGCAACAAGTCACAATAATAGCTAGGCCTGCAATATCTATGTCATGAATCATGTAACCTATACAGAATCACCATGAATATCTCAGGAAGATTCTGTCTCATGAATAGTATCAGGTGTCCTGGGAATGATGTACTTGATGATGCAAGCACGAGAATACATAGGGTCTCGATATCCATGTCTAGATGATATTACACAACTCTGCGTGCAGTGTTGACACCCGAATATTATTCGGACGCTAAGTAATGTCACACGGTCCTAGGTTAAGCATGTACAACATATGAATAAATCAAGACAACAATATGAAGCAGGTACTGCAAGTTTTGGCAAGGTACACTTGCCTGGTGTTTGGTTTCCAACTAAGGCTCTGGAATTCGTGAAATCTCCAGAAACGTCTCCGGATGCTGAAACAAACATTACCATCATGCTCATAAGATATCAAATAGCTAGAAATACCTGTCCTTGAGTCCAATTTGGACACAGGGGCAAAAATGACAATTTTGGGTCAAAGCGGGGTCCACATGTGGCTCGCTTCGCACCAAAAAATGTGTCAGATAGAAAGTTCTCCAAATTCATCAAACTTAGTGTCAACAAGTTCAGAACGATGATACGAACCAACGGAACTTCCACAATTGGATTCCGATGAATCGTCACAAAATCGCCCGTCAAGTGGAGCCTGTGGGGCCCACGATACACTATTTTGTCAACGTTCTCAGAATCGAACCAAACTTGGGTCATAGGACTAGTGTATTGCTATGAGTCCGATAGCACAAGTTTTGTTTTGATCCGACGTGTGTACACAAAGTTACGACGAGTTCCAGAACAGGCAGATACTGGACGTTGTTGGCGGATACGCGTTGATTTCGGGGTGCACGCATATCCAAATCAACTTCTGCGAAATTCCGCACGACCGTATCAACGACGCGCACCTTTCGGTGAAGACCGCACGCGACCAAGTCATCCCGGGGTAAAACGGGGTATTGTTTTTTTTGATTTGGATCACGGTTCGCGATCACCACATGACGCGACACACCGAGCGGGTTGCACGGGCATCGAGTGGGTCATGCAGCCTACGCGTCACAACTGACGAAACGGAAAACGGAGCAACGAGGAGAGAGAACGGGTTACCTGAACAGGGCTACGCCTAAACCGAATTTTTTGTGTCCGCGAAGCGACACGACGTAAAGGGACACGGTGTCAGGGCTGTGTCCGGTTAGGTTTAGGGTTCTATCGATGGAGACTTCGTCGGAGGCGGCGGAGCTGGCCGGAGCAGGGTCGGGCGGCGCTGCGGCTGGGGCTCCGAGATCGTCGGCTCGTCGGGGGCGTCTCAGGCGGAGCTATGGCAGCTCGGGCACGACGCAGGGGGCTGAGTTCGGGGGTGGAGGCGAGGGGTCGTCGACCCTGGCCTCAGCGGAGGACGGCAAGGCTGTGGCAGAGCGGGGCTCGGAGTGGCGGAGGCAGGGCGGAGACGAGGCGAGGGGAGCTGGGCGGTGCTGGGGGTTTAGATAGTGGTGGATGGATTCTGTGGCGGAGGAGAGGGGGGTTCTTATAGGGCAGCTTGGCTGGGGACGGGGCCTAGCAAGGCGGAGCGGGGAGGCGGAACGTGGGCCGGGCAGCACGGAGGGGGCGGCGTCGTGGCCGGGCGAGGCGGAGGGCGTGGCCGGAAGACGCGGGCGGCCGAAAAATGCGGGGTACGGGGTCGTGCGGGTGAGCGGGTCGGGCCGGGTCGGGTCGGGCTGGGTAGGACCCGACCCGTTAGGATGGGCGGTCCGGTCTGGTTCGGTTGGACCGGGTTCAGGCCGGTTTGATCCCGGTTTATTTGGGTTTTAATAAAAAATAGAGTTTTCGGTCTTTTAAAAATGTTTTCGGGGTCCAATAAATTCCAGGAAAATTACCCTATGTCCAATATTTTATTTTACACCCAAAAATATTATTTTCATAATATTTTAATATTATTAAACATCAATTAAAAATCATTTTATTTTAAAATACCTAGGTTTTAATTACAGAAAATTCCAGAAAATTCCAGAAAAAATTGTGAGAAATTAATTTTAAAAATTCCTGAAAATCAGGGGGTTTACATACATTTTACTTCATTTGGACGTTTAGCCACCAACACATGTTAGCCGACAAGTCTGGACATTAGTTCATTTTTATGACTCTATATAAATCCGACTGGACTTGTGATACCGTCATGTACTTTTATTATTCCACTAGCTTCTTATTTTTTACAGCTGGTCTCCGGAATATTTTGATGAAACGTTTGGAACGCCTTATTGCTTTATCATATATGCTCTATGATTACTATTTTTTGTTTGATTGATAGATACATAGATGTTCGTGTGACCCTAAGTGACCTGATTATAGTATGCACCCCCTTGTCTAGTTATAACCATTATTATCGTACAATGTATAGTACCTTGTACATGGTAGCTAGCCGTGTCCGTCTCTGTATTCTGGTACTGTGATGTGACAAGCTCCAAGTCTGAAAACTTGTTTTTTCTATGAAATCCTCATTCCAAGCCTGAATCCAGCAAAGTAAAGTTCAAAACCACAGGAAAACAAGTGCTCATCTACACGAAACTACTACTTTTTGAAAATATCAAGTTTTAAGAGATCAAACCCAAGTAAACTCATGAACACCAAAAAACTTAGAATTCAAATATAATCCTACCAAGGCATAAAAATTGAAAATAACAAGAAATAAAATGAAGAGCAGTTCATAAAGCACAATATAGACTAATAAAATGTCAGAGTAGCTAAAAGTTCTAGTTCTTCCCCATTGGCAAGATATACTTGCCTAAAACCACTACTAAACTACTACTACCACCAAAGGGAAAGGGGAGGCCAGCCTCAGGCTGCTCTCGGCTGGGGCTAAGGTTCGGCCAAGGAGAGGAAAATGAGAAGAAAATAAAGAAAGATAAGAAAATTAAGAAGAATGAGGAGGAGAGAGAGAAAGGGAAGGCTATATATATATATATATATATATATATATATATATATATATATATATCAAAGGTGACTATCACTATTCATAATTCTAGAAATTATATGAAAGCAGCTAAAAAAATCCAAAAATTACACGAGATACAATATATAGCTATAACACACATATACCGGATAAATTATAATAATACTAAAATAGTGAGACATGTCTCACACATCATTTGTCTATACATGGATGACATATTGATTCTGGGTACAGATCTAGCACGTGTCACTGAGACAAAAAAATTTCTTTCATCCAAGTTCAATATGAAGGACTTACAGGAAGCTGATGTTATCCTAGAGAAAAAGATCATCCGGACGGACACTAGAGTGGAGCTGTCACGGTCTAATTATTTTGAGATGATGCTCGCACGCTATGGATATCAGGATCTTCCTGGGATCAATACTCCATATAGGTGTGACAACAAGCTAAAGCCAAGTCCAAGGAAAAACGTCAGTCAGCTAGAGTATTCAAGCGTCATCGGGAGTTTGATGTATGCAACAACTGCCACAAGGCCTGACATAGCTTTCGCCATAGAGATGTTGATTCATTTCACGAGCAATCCAGGTATTGAGCACTGGAAAGCTGTGAAGATAGTGATGAGATATCTCAAGAGGATTCAGAATTATGCACTACACTACAGCGGGTATCTGACTGTAGTGGACGCCTTCAGTGGTGCAAGCTGGTGTTCACAAGTAGAGAGCGAAAGGTCCACATAAGGATACTTCTTTTTCATGGGTGGAGCTGTTATATCATAAAAGTCGAAGAAGCAGACAATGCTTTCTCATTCCTCGATGGAATCCGATTTCTATGCATTGGCAGCTGCAACGGAGGAAGCATAAAGGCTTCTGGAGCTCATGCATGATCTTCCAATGGTTGGTGCATAGATTTTGACGGTATCGATATACTATGACAACCAGGCAACTACAGCGGTGGCATCAAATGACCCCTTCAATGGTAAGAAGATGACTGTGTGGCTGAGGCACATGACAGTGAATGATCTTATCAAGACTTGTCACGACCCGCACCCTAGATTTGGGCATGAGTCATGAGTACGCCCAGCCTATGCCGCAGTGTCGGTGGTAGAATGCTATATAATGAGCTACAAGTAATCTATAACTCACAACATATATACATCTCCACATTATACTCAATCACAGACACTAGTTTAAATGAATACACCAAGAAAATATTGAAATAATAATCTTGATGTGGGTTCAATGAATCTTTCCCAAAACTAAATATCCAAATTACAATATTCAAAATTCTTTAGAAAAAACTATCGAAGAAAATTTTGGTCCAAAATAACTAACAAAATCAACTACTACTAAACTACTCCATCGCAGACGGTATCTGAGCTGCTAACTCTCCCTGATCGTCCGGAAGGGCAAGATCAGGCTCCATTATGTCACTAGCAGACGGTCCATAATGTGTAGAGATTGCATCCTCATTATAGTCACCTAAAATTTTTATCCAGTCCAGAAAGGAACTAGTACATCACAGTGAAAATAGTTCCAACACCTGGTAGAAGCTATAAGACAATAAATAGCAAGGAATATATGATAGCAACAACTGAACTCATAATAAAGCAACTAGAATAACCAAATGCTGAAGTCCTATCATGACAAACATATAGTACAATATCTCCAAGCAACAAAAGAAATAACTACAATGGATGAAAGAACAGATAAGAACAACTACTCTATGTGATTTGAAATACCTTGTTGACATGTGAGCGACTAGGGGGTAATATCCGGCAAACCACACGTGTCGTGCATGGCTGCTATTATTCCAAAAAGACCATGGGATAGAATGGTAGTTCACACGTCCACTAATTATTTCTTCTCCCCACAAGTACACATGGATTCCAAACTAGTCACGAAGAAATAATAATAATCTCGAACAATCACGTATCTCAGAATAAGAATCCATCATACTAATCCATGTAACAAGTGTCAATGAATCAAATAATCAATACTAAGCATGCATTATAGAGACTATCAAGCACTGAAAGTAATCACGAAAATATACTCGTCTGTGGTCCTTAGCTGGTATGAATCAGAATCCAAGTCACAGTCCAAATAGCCTATGTATTACAAATTTACCATATCAAAAGATAATTTATTTTAATTTATTTAATTTTGGAATAATTACTCTAAAATCCTATTTCTCCCAGAATTAATTTATTTTAATTAATTTATTTTAATTTATTTAATTTTGGAATAATTTTGGAATAATTTTTAGGTCAATTCCTAAATTTTGTCTAAAGAAACTAAATTTTATCAACTCGAGACTCATGGCACACAAATCGAGGCAATCTGTGGACCAAAAAGTCAACTGACATAAACTCGACTTTCATGCATGATTTCCTGTAGATTTCAGCGTCAAAAATATGTTAGAATTTATGCCTCGCCCGAATTCAAATTCGTTTGGGAATTATGGCACATACAAATTTTGTATTGTGCATCGATGGTTAAATTCTAACCTGAAAGTTCTACAGAATTACCAGTATATAACTATTTCAACTTAAATTCTGGGAAAAATATATGTCAATGATATCGACATTATCTTTTCGAAACTTCAAACGGTTCATGATTCTGATTCCTAGTTCTCCCAGAATCGTACAAACATTGAGACGCACAAATTTTCAGACATGTTGTGCTCTACAAATTTTTTAGAATTTAATACTCATAATTTAATAAAACAATTTATATATTCAGAAAGCTAACCTCAATATGGTTCTAACGCAAGAAAGTTGACCTCGTTTGGAGTTCGGAGCTATGCGTAATGGCTTCTGGAAAATGAAGGAAACCAAGATGATAATTCTCCAGAATTTGGCTCAAAGAAAACCCTAGAATTCCTAAACTAAATACCCTATATATAGAGGAGAGAGAAAGTAGCCACGACCCGGAGTCTGCCACGTGGCGTGCATCCAAGCAGCCCCGCCCAGATCGGACGGTCAGAGTTTGACCCAGCTCGGCTCAGCTGAGTCCGACTCGGACTAGGACGCGGCTCGGCTCGGCTTTCAGTCGGCTCGGTTACACCCGCACCCACACCAAAGGTCGCTGACAGGCGGGCCCCGCCCAGTTTGCTGCGGAAGGCTGACGGGTGGGCCCCCTGTTGGCTGACTGGGCAGAATATTTACTATTATGGATTTTTTTTTCGAAAAATAGTTTTTAATTCAGTTTTTCCTAATTAACTCAAAATAAATGCTAAAAATAATCAGAAAATTTTCAAAAAATTCTAGAAAATATATTTGATTATTTAGAACCTAAAATAAAAGTTTGGGATATTTATAATTATGTTTGACCATAAAATAAATTCTTGTCAATCCTTGGAAATTAGTGTTACTAGTTTTTAATTAACCAAAATTTTTGGAAAAATCTCACTAGCCCCAAATTAACCTAAAAACAACATTTATGCTAGAATTTTAGAATACAGAGGTTACAATTCTGGAGTCATTGTCGTGATTGATGTTCGAAGCTAGAAGAATCTGGCAGATCCGTTCACCAAAGGTCTCAGGCGCCAGCTGGTCGAGAACGCAATAATTAAAATGGGCTTGAAGATATTATGATATTCTGCCTTTGTAATTCTACCATAAAAGCTTTATGCTTTTAGTTCAAAGAGCAATCTACTAGGCATATATATTTTGGTTCAAAGAAGGATCATTGATTGGAAAAATATCAGAAACAATAATCCTTTGAGACATTGAGGGGTTACGGACCCAGAACCACTGTTGTCTATTATATGTTCTCTAAGCATAACAAAATTATGTGGGAGGATGGCTTAGACGCCTTAATAAGTTCTAGGATATTTGGAATGTCCGACATACTATACAGGAAGCACGATAGCCCAAAACTACAAAGGAGCAGAGTAATCCATGATACAGTTGGTGAAACCACCATGAGGCTCCTCGATAGGGTAATGCATCGGCTTCGTGAGCCATGTCACAATGGCGTAGCATCGCATATAGGCAGGTGGCCTAACACTGTAAAATGCATAGTGGTAGGTATCACTACAAAGAGGTCGGTGTCCTCATGTTACAGTGATGTGACACCACTAAGAGGTACCTAAAGTGGGTAAAGCCTCGGCTACGCGAGCCATGTCGCAGCGGCGTAACTCCATAAGAAATCACAAGACTTCATGCTAGGTAGTTTGGCACTACAAAGAGGCTGGAAACTCATGCTATAATGGATGACACCACAATGAGGTGGGACCTCGACTTTGGGCCATGTCATAGAGGAGTAGCACCGCAAGGAAGCGCAAGGCTTTATTCCAATGACTCTTTAAAAAAACTAGCATAGACTGTATGAAAGGATCTATAGGCCATCTTTTAAGGGTAAACTTGTAGACGCCCAAGATACATACATCGAAACCAGGCGTGCACAGGGCCTTCAATGTGAAACCTGAAGCACAACTGATTTTAGTGTAAGTAAAAATAATTGTAGCTATGGTGCAGAATTCAAGGCCTAGTCCATTCTTGTATCATACTGTTATTTGACACATGCGAGAAGATTCAAGTCGAAGCAATATCTATCCTAATGCATGATAGACGGTCACTGTGGGGAAAGCTCAACCCATATAATGAGATATGTGGGAGATTGTTGGTGTTGTTTCCTTTTGACTAAGAAAAATTATCCTACATTGGCTAAACCACCAACTGGGTATCTCAATATTATTCTTTGTATGAGTCGAGGTGTGTACTTGGAGTGTGGTGGGGCACATGAGTGCTAAGTGGGGGTATTTTATTAGGAGAAAAAATGATTAACTCTACAATGAAAGCATTTCTACTTTTTGTCATGCTCTTGGAATTATTTCTATAGGAGCTAAGCCATAAAGGGGCTTAGCGACTCAGACTCGGACTCGGGCTCAAGGGCGCAATGTGGCACTTTATTGGCGTACTTTGAACTTAGCACGTCAGCATCGGCGCTTGTGCGCATTTTTATGTGCTCATGCGCAAGCGTATGTGCGGCTACATGAGCTGCTGCATAAGTGGTTGCTTGCGTGGCCGCTGCTATCAGATATATTTGAACGGTTTGGAAAGATATGGTTAGTTAATTAGATCGTTTTTTTGTAGAATTTGAATTAATTCGTGTCTATCTTTATGAAATTTGCTGTTATTTTATTCCTATCTTTCTGTAACTAATGGATGGCCTAACTCATCTATAAATACTCTCTCCTTGCCTCCATTGAAGACTTACATCGATATAGAGGGCACAAAGAGAGTTGATGTTGACACTATTAAAGTCCAGGAAGTTTGTGCGAGTCCAATTAGGAGGTAACAATGAGCGTGGATGAGCTGCTGCATGAGCTGCCGCATGAGCTGCTGCATGAGCTGCTATCGGATATAGAGGGCACAAAGAGAGTTGATGTTGACTCTATTTCAAAGTAAGTTATGCGCTTGTTTGATAATAAATGAAAGAAATAAAACAAAGTTTATACGAAACCCTTTATTTGGTTTACAAACAAGAAGTACAATTAATCCTATACGAGGATGTTAAGTACAAAATTTAATCTGGGTAAATATTGCTATAGGAGTCTGATCTGTGGTCGATCACTTTGTCCCTTGGACCACACGATGATGAAGAAGTGCTGTAGAAGAAGGAGAAGCTTCAAAGGTTGCAAGAGGGAGTGGATGCTCGATGCCAAAAATCGTTGATCACTACTCTCTGTCTGTGCTCTTCTCTCTTTGATTTTTCGACTCTTCGACCTTCGATTTCTTTTTTTTTTTTGACCTTCGATTTCTTTCAACCCTGGACCTCCGTGGATGGAGGTCTCTATTTATAGAGTTTAGTGACAGTAACCGTCCAGTCGGCGTAGAAGTCGGACAGTGGAGAGTGTGGCACTTTTTACGCGGCGGTTATAATAACTGTCACCCACGTATAAATGATCTTCTGAATCCGCGTGTGACGCGTGTCCCATTATGAGGTAACGCGTATAACTGCTGCGAAGATCACGGTATGCAAGCCACGTAGGTAACTGTCCCTCGCGTAGAAAATATTGGCGTAGAAGCCAATGACTGTCACCATGGCGTAGAAGCCAAATAGTTATCAAGTTGGCGTAGAAGCCAAGTAGGCGTAGAAGCCCAGTAGGCGTAGAAGCCTGATGTTGTATGGATAGGTAGCTAGCGTAAGGACAGCCGGTTATCCTTGCTTGACTAAGGTCTTGAGCGTATTCTGGACCAAACAACCTTATCATGCACCAATGCAAATATAGCCTGAGTTGGCGTATTCCAAGGAGATAGCATACGGTGTACTCCTATAGTTGAAAATAGCCAGGTCGACGTATTTCAAGGAGATAGCGTACAGCGTGCTCCTATAGCTGAAAATAGCCTGATGGCGTAATATGCAGAGGTGATGATGTGGACGTATTAGCCGTAATTATGGCTCACACAGTCTTTGAAAGTAGAACCAAATCTCGTGCATTAAATGCAGAGATCTGCCCCCATCACGCACATTAACTGCAGAGATGTGCCTCGAGCTCTGTACGAAGAGCTGCTTTTGACGTGGCGGTTCGTTTTGTCTCTTGCTGAGTGTAAAAGCTCACATCTGCCTGTATAAAACTAGGCAGCGTATTCCCTTGTATGCGTAAAAGCACTTTGTATCAAGAAAATGTCACTAAACGACGGTCTGGGTCTCTGTGCCAAACTATCATTACAGCCGTCGTCTGGGTAGTCGTGCAGTACTTTTTGTCAGGAGTCAGATTCACTGCATGATCTGATAGGTTCGTTCGAGAATACGAAGAGTTTCCCGTACAACTTCCCACTGCATTAAAAGCGAGCAGGTTTTATGCCCAAGTGGCGATGTAACAACCTTTTTACGCTAAAACAGTCTAAAAATACTGCATTACGCGGGTTGTTTTGGAGCTATATTTTACGCAGTACTAGCGATGAAGCTCTGCTGTACGCCGATGGCTCTGAAGTCATGTCTTACGCCACACAGCACTGAAACTCTGCTTTACGCGGGATTTATGCATACTGCGTATAATTCTGCAGCGTATTTTTCATGCTTCTACAAGACCCCCTTCAAAGTTTCAAATTCCTCGTAATTTGAAACACTTTGAATGAAGCATGAAACGGTCAAGTCTGACTCGTTCCTCAAGGCTGATTTCTTGGCGAATTTTTAGGGGTTTGTTGGGATTCGGTGTGTTCTCCTTTGCCTATATAAAGGCTGATGAGTTAACCTGTTCTTTCCACACTTACTTCACCACACAGAGATGATTGTCGGACTTCGTCGGGTCGACTTGAGGAAGAAGAAGATCATGTTCTTCCAGCATGCAAGGAGCCAAAAAAGAAGGCGTCTTCAAGCAAATGTCCTCTGCAACGATGGATCATGGAAGGATATCATAGCTTCCTTTGCTCGGGATGATCAGCAATTTCTTATGGCGATTCATACAGGAGAGAGGAAGGGTCACATTAGACCACACAGCTTGCAAGCTGTATTTTTTCCGTTACGGTGCTGGCCGAAGATAGGCCGTTTGGCCCTGTCTTCGATTATTGATTTGGGCCTGAACCCCCACTCAATCTTTCATGGCGTATGGAGGGTGGGATCTTGAATAATTTAGAAAAGCCCAGTTGTGTATCCTCCCGCCATTTATCATTTTCTTGTTAATCGGCCTCGGAAGCCGATTAACTGATGTAGAAGACTGAAAAAGATCTCCACCAGTATGAGAACCTGACAGAATAGATTCTTGGTGTGACCTTTAAATGAAAATGAGAAATCCTTTTGTACCAAAAGGATTTCCATCATATGTAATCATGAAGATGAAAAACCCTTTGTAGATTGGATTTCTATCATATGTAATCATGATTCAATAAAATTGTCTTCTTTTATGCATCTGACGATTTGCCCTATTTTGCTGTGATGAAGTCTGAATATGTGCAGCTTCGACACGTCTGAATAACTTTACGCCGACTCTGATAAAAGAGTATCTGAACTCATCCCATCTTTTATGCATAACTGAAGATGCGCAGAAAGCTGCTTAGCATTTAAGTCGAATATCCGAACTGTCATGCTGTTTTGAACGATGAGTCACATAAAATTATAAACTGTCACTTCTCTGATAAGAAGAATTCTTGTTCAGTCCATCATCTTCAAGAATGATTTTCCAAAAATTTCTTGAAATAGGGCGAGAAATGGCTGTCAAACTGGCCATGCTTGAACTGTAGAGAAAAGATTCTGACTGGATTTTGGATAGTCGACCCAAGAAGAAGAGTCATTTTCAATGCTGAACTCTGTATGTTTTGGGTACTTGGGATGTTTTGAGGCCAAGAAGGAGTATCTTCCGAGTAAACCCTTGTAATTGGCTGTCTTGAGAATTTTTCAGATATACGCATACTCTGGCCTGCGTATTTTCAGATATACGGAAAGTCATAGATCCGTAGTGTAGATGAGCATAAAATCATAGGTTTGTAGTCTCTCGAGCGTAAAAGCTGCTGAGCATAAAAGCATCCGGACGTGAAACCATAGATTTATAGCCTCTGAGCGTAAAAAGCTTCTGAGCGTGAAATCATAGATTTGTAGCCTCTGAGCGTGAAGTCGTAGGTTTGTAGCCTCTCGAGCGTAAAAGCTACCGAGCATAAAAGCATCCGGACGTAAAACCATAGACTTATAGCCACTGAGCGTAAAACCGTAGATTTGTAGCTTTCCGAGCGTAAAAAGCTCCTTAGCATAAAATCGTAGATCTATTCTGCGCGTAAATTCTGAATTCGCTGACTATCCGTCTTTCCTAAATGATAGGCTGACGTGGTCCCAAATCATAACCGAATATTAAATATTGGATTTGGTTAGGGATTTGAGGAGTCATCCAAACTCTATAAATACCCCAAGGCATACAGAGAAGAAACTCTTCATCTGTCTTTTGCAAAAATCCTTTGTTCCTTTGAGAGCTCTTCTTCGCCTCTTCTTTTGAGAACTCTGAGTTTTTTAGCCATGGCACCGAAACAACCTTCCATCGCTAAGGGAAAGAAAGCTGCCTCTTCTTCTCGCTCCTCTACTCAAGCACGAGCGACTCCCATTGGGCTGGGCGAACATCGCTCTGATCGAGTTGTCCCACCGTCAAGCTGTGCGCCAGGCATCATAGGTAAAGCTTTTGGGACTAAAAAACGAGAAAAACCCTTCGCACACGTTGTACGTGAACGCGCTAGGTCATCTTCTGTGCTGAGAGCCTCTTCGAGGAAGATGATGCACAGAGATGTTTTATCATTTACGCCCACATTCCTAATGTGTCAGCGTAAAAATTTCATATTTTCGCAGTCTGGCGTAAAAGCTTTGACTGTCAAAATTTGGCGTATACTACCAACTTTGAGTGTTATGCTCTGGATAAAAATTTCGGCGTAACAACTCAAAATTTGGCAGTCTGGCATAAAAACACAGACTGTCAGGTTTTTGTGTATACTGCCAATCTTGAATTTTATGCCTCGAAAATAGGTTCCAGCGTACAAACTCAAGTTTTTTTATAGTCTTGGCGTAAAAGCACAGACTGTTGATCTTTGGCATAAGCTGCAAGACTGTAATATCTAGTATAGAAACTGACTTGTTCTTCTTGCATTTTATAGTTGACATGCAGATACCTCTGTTGGCTGAGGTAATAGGTTCTGCTTCTGGGATGCTGAACTCCAATTAGCTGGAGGATTTGTCCCATGTGACATTTCCTATTTCTGGAACCCAGTATCCTGAAGGAAGGGGAGTTCTGATATGGTCTCAAGGAGAACGAATGTTGTTGAGTATGATCAACGGGGAACCCCTGATGTATATAGATGGGGCCAAGTATATAAAACCAGCTTTCCTAGTCGGGGATATGATTGATAAACAATCCCAGACGAAGCCCAAGAAGGAAAACTGGATTTTTACTGCTGAGGGCATGGTCATGTACCTACCCAGGATGCTGAGATATTATCCTATCTCAGTATTCTTCCATGCCACGCATCCCAGGAAGATGTCGTAGACCCTGACCCCTAATCTTCACGGCCAGCCGGGGAAGATATTTTATCTGAAAGGATCAGACCAAGGATTATTTGTGAACCGCCCTTCAGGCCCTGTCATGCCATTCAGGGGATTATTTTCGGCCAGTGTCCCGAGTGAAGATACTTCACTACTCCAACCAGTCTAATTACCGACTTTTTGCAATGACCTCATGGGGCATGGAGGAGTATACCCCAAGGTTAATCCTCGGACCAACGGGTGGCTTACTCCTAGAAATCTTCGATGGGCTCGTTTAGCTGCCTGGGCCCTGAAGCATTTTCAGACGGAGCTGGAGAGCATTGGTCTGTTCGCGGCTGTGAGTGCTACCAGTGTTGGGTTGCCTCCCAACCCCAACCTGTTTTTTGGCTTTGATGGAGCGGTATATCTCGCTCACTGGGACTTTTGCCACTCCGTTAGGGGAGTTGGGATTGGCTCTTCACGAGATGGCAGAGATTTCAAGACTGCCAATGGGGGATACTCCTTATGAAGAGTATGTTCCCACAAACAGGGAGCAACCTTTACTGTGCCCGCGATTTCTTTCTCCATGGAGTTGCACATCCTCCATTCGTACGCCCAGTTTTATGTGGCCATTAATACCTTCCATCGCGATTTTGATATGCGTGAAAGTTTTAGGATGCCCTCTCATAAGTCTGCTGGAAGAGAGGAAGTCCCATCAATTTTCTCTGACGAGGGTGAAGACTCTGTCGATCCAGATGAGTTTTTGTTGGCAGTACCGAGAGACGTAATACCTCTGCCTGCAGAGCCTCTTGTTATCCCCAGTAAGCGAAGGGCTCCTATTCTGAAAGAGACTTCCCCTCACAAGAAAAAGAAGACTGTTAGTGGTCCGGTCAGGACTTCCAGCTATGAGGCTCCTAGAAGTGAACCTGCTATTTCCCATGTTGGGGATGATTTTTTGACTAGAGGTCCTTCGCCTATTAGAGAGGGAACCTCCACAGTTCCGGCTGGCAGTGCCGGAGATTCTTTGCTCGAGGCTGCTGTCGCTGATACCGCTTCAGGTAGTGCTACGATATCACTTTCGAGGCCGAGCAAAATAAGATTGCATATACCTTTTTTTCAGACCAGTAACGGGAGTAACCCCTGCCGCGTTTGTAAGTATATCCAGCGAGATTCTACCCGATGAGCCTCGAGTGGATCTTGGTGAAGACCTGGAAGAATACCTGCCAGTGTCATTTGGCACGCCCCCTTCTCCAGGTATGACAGCTGGCTTAGCATCATTAAGAAATGATTTAGCTGTACTGGCTGCAGACGCAACATATATACCATCGGCCATGGGTAAATGTCGTCTTTACGCCTCTTTTTAGAAAAATTAACATCAGGTTGATATTAACTTTCTCTTTTTGTCTTCTTTTCAGGGGAAGACATCTACGGGGAGGGCAGCGTCGGCGCAACCTTGGCTCTGTTGCAGCTCCTGCCGATGAAACGGCGGTGCTCGATTTTGAAGAGGCAACATTTTCGGGTGCTTGCTCGCCCAATACAGTCCCGATATCTTCCGAGGAGGATGAGCCTGTCATCACGACTATGCCTCCTTTGAGTACGTCAGCCACTTCGACCGTTGTTGGTGCCTCTACTTTTGTCGCGCCATCTGCTGAAGCGACGACTGTGACGACACCCTCTGCAGTCGTTCCTGGAAGGGGATTCGCCGTTATTGCAGTCACTCCCAGCGTCCATTCGGATCTCGCCATGATAGTTGAGTAGTATACTAGTATTTTTTACACCACTTTGAAAATGCTGATATCAATGGTGCTGGAGAAGAATCTAGGCTTCGAGGCTCTGAGGAGGTCCTCCCAGTTTGCGATAGCGCCGATCAGAGATTTCAACGACGCTGGGAGAGCTGATGCGCTGGAGCAAATAGTTAATGGTTTAGAACAACCCATTAACAATTATTTACAACTATCCCAAGACAGCATTGATGACCTGATTCAGGCTGAATATGAATCCTTGACTGCGAGGCTTGTTGGGGAGATAGAAACTCTGAGCAAATCAATCGAGGCTCAGCAGCAAGAGATGAATGAAGAGCGTACCGTATTGGGGTATGTCATTCCCCAGCTGGCTAAGTGTGAGGCCGAATATGAGAAAGAGGCAGCGAGGGTCCACAAATTGAAAGATGAACTCGCTCAGGCAGAGGAGAGGGCTCTCGCTTTATCGGCAGCTCGAGATGTGTTGAAGGACCGAATGGAAGAGGCTCAGCAGAACCTGGCACGTACGGGTGTCACCCACGTAGGTTTTGTACAAGCTCGGTCTGAACTGTCTGCCTTGAACAATGAGGAGGCAAGGTTAGAGCGGGCTCGCGCTAACGTCTTGAACTCCAGAAATGAGAGGATGGCAGCTTTGGCACGACAGATCCGTGATTTGATTGCTCCTCCCCAATGATGTACTTCTTTGCTTCTCCTGTAATTTCTCAGAGGTAATAAAGACACATTTTTTGACTTTTGTGGACCCATCATTTTAGAATATGATAGGCTAAGATGAAAGTAAAATCAGAGGTATCATTAACATGACCTACTTTCGTTAAGGTTTTGCTGAATATAAATCTATTCAGAGTTAACATGAACCTGAAAGAATATAATCCAACTAAATTTGTATACTAAACACTATTAGAGGTAATATGAACATGATAGGCTTACAAATTAGTTAATAATATCTATTCGGAGGTCACATGAACCTGATAGAATATGATCCAGCTAACCTTTGTGCATGGTATCGTCAAAATAAGATCTTCATCATACTCCGTTAAACGAAGGAGATCAAGTATAGTACTTCTTCGGGATTTTGCAGTTGATAGTAGCCGTTACCAAATTTTTATTAGGCTTGGCTAAACTGTAAGCGCCATTTGCAATCATATAAGAGTCCTCCATTTCTTTATGATTGTTTGTGCGAATTTTGGACATCGTACTAGAGGTAATATGGACGTAGTACGATACCATATTTGTTAAGGACATCCCACTGGAGAATTTTTGGTGGACCTATCATTCGTTGTGCATGAGAGTACAAATAATAAGTTTGAGACAAATCTTGACAGAGATAATATAGACGTGGTAAAATATGACTCTGTAGGGATAGTGGAGAGACGTAGTTCAGAGGTAATATGGACTTGAACTTACTTTTTCTTTGCTGGGGAAAATGAGGATAGTTCAGAGGTAATATGGACATGAATAACTCGTTTCTATTGCGGGCATTCCTCAGGGAAATTTTTGTGGACCTATTACTTCTTGTGCACGAAAGTGCAAGTAATAAGTTTTAGGACAAGCCCTGTCAGAGGTAATATGGACGTGGCAGTTTTTGTGGACTTAACACCACTGGCGTACTTAGAGTTAAGTACGGGTGTTAAGTTGAGATGACGACCAATATCAGAGGTAATATAGATATGATAATCGATAGCCAAGACTCGGATGGTTTGTTCAGAGGTAATATGAACATGACAAACTCATATGGGGAAATAAAGAAAAATTTGGACAATAGTTCAGAGATAATATGGACGTGAACTCATGTCCGAAAAATTCGCTGTGGAGTGATTTTCCTGAGTGGGGATAGACCTGAAGAATCCGCTGGGAAAACTTTAGGGACTAATCATCTGGTATCTTCTTGAGGGAGCAAATTGTCATGTTAAAGTGAAATCAATTTGCAGTGATCGTCCCTTCGTTTTACAGATGCAAAGTGATGACTTTGGCGTCGATCAACTCCTGGATTCTCCTTTTTAAAACATAGCACGCCCTTGTGGGGTGATGAATGTACCGATGAAAGAGACAATAATCAGGATCATCGACTTTGTCAGCCCTCTCAGGGTATCTGATATTGGGTAGCCGAAGTTTGTGTTCCTTCGTCAATATATTGAAGATTTTAATGATGTCATCTTCATTGAAGGAGAAAGTCCCTTTTGGCCTTCGGGCTCTCGATGCCTGAGTTTTACGGTCTTCCGGAAAGATCGTCATCATTGCATCATCTTCGGACTCAGAGGGAATTCTACCCCCAGCTTTGGATGCTGCCCTATTTTGTCGAGGTAGGCTACCCCCAGACATGTCGTGGCATTTCTCCACAGAAGTTGGTTTAGAAGGACCTGCCTCTGGTTGTACAGGATCAGACTCTCGAGGTTTTGAGTTTGCAGAATATGCAGTATATCCTAACCCAAAACGAGTTTGTTGACAGTAAGGACTACCATGCAACGGTATTCGTCTGCCTTTCCCATAGTTGAGGCCTTGTTTCAACTTCAAATCATAACCCATGCTTTGTATAATCTTTAAAGCTTGTGGGCTATACCTGTGGATTTGTATTTAGCTACCCTCAGATTCGCGAAATTCTTCTTGTACAATCGGTCTGCTCCGCATGCGACCGAAGACTATTGGATGCTGGTCGTCGCGAGTTGGAGGAACAATAAAGGCAGCATTTTTATGTGGTCCATATGTCATAATGATATTAGATGTTGACGTATCTTCCCGCATGATCTCTCCATGTTTGACAGTTAGGAGAACTAAATCCTGGTTATGACTCCTGTCTTCGCGTTTCTGGATCAAGAATTTGCGCAAGTCAGGAGGATTAACAGAAAAAGAAGAAGAAAGCTTGTTCTTCATGTTTACATCAGTTGGAATACGGATATTGGGAATCATAACTCTTCCACTGCCACCCGTATACAGCAGTTCAGCCATATGAGTAGCAGATGATCCCCGAGGAGCGTGTCTATCCGCAAACTGGGTCTTCTTTATGCTGAGGGACTTGACCTGGCGTGATCTGAAAATTTGCTCAGGCTGGCGTAAAACTGAGGAAGTCCTTAATCGGCCATCAGCTTCTCGCGTAATCTGGAGAGCGGACAGATTCTTCTCTTGATGGCGTAAAGGCCGAGAGGTCGAAAAATCCGCCACTTGTTTTCCCTTGCGTTGATTGCAAGGGCCATCTGCTTTTCCACGAGGGAAAATGCATTTTTACGCGCGGAGCGCGTTTGGAATTTTTGAATAGGCGCTGAGGCATTATCAGAAATTTTGTCTGCCACGTTACCGTCGGGAGACTGAGTTTTACGCGCAGAGCGCGGAGTAGACTTATGGACTAGCACTGAGGCATAACTAGAAGCTTTGTCTGCCACGTCACAGACGGGAGACCAAGTTTTACGCGCAGAGCGCGGAGTAGACTTCTGGACTAGCACTGAGGCATAACTAGAAGCTTTGTCTGCCACGTCACAGACGGGAGACAGAGTTTTACGCGCAGAGCGCGGAGTAGACTTCTGGACTAGCACTGAGGCATTGCCAGAAGTTTTGTCTACCACGTCACAGACAGGAGACAGAGTTTTACGCGCGGAGCGCGCAGGTTGCGAAGCTACAACCTTGTTGGTCGGAGAAACCAGAGAGTCGGCAGGAATGGTAGGGGATGTCCGGGGCATCCATAATTTACGCAATTTCCTGTTGTCTTAGACACAGAGGGAGTGAGAGCTACCCCATGCTCGAAGTATGTCTTCGTAGGCGGACTAGTCAAATTGGACGACCAAGGTCTTCTTCATTGCTCCTACTGATACTGCATCGTGTTGAGCAATGGTTTTCTCGTCAGATGAGAAAGTAGTCCCCAGCAGAGTCGCCATCTTGTGTTTGATAATAAACGAAAGAAATGAAAAAGGTTTTTACGAAACCCATTCTTTGGTTTACAAACAAGAAGTACAATTAATCCTATACGAGGATGTTAAGTACAAAATTTAATCTTGGTAAATATTGCTATAGGAGTCTGATCTGCGGTCGATCACTTTGTCCCTTGGACCACACGATGATGAAGAAGTATTGTAGAAGAAGGAGAAGCTTCAAAGGTTGCAAGAGGGAGTGGATGGTCGATGCCAAAAATCGTTGATCACTACTCTCTGTCTGTGCTCTTCTCTCTTTGATTTTTTGACTCTTCGACCTTCGATTTCTTTTTTTTTCGACCTTCGATTTCTTTCGACCCTGGACCTCCATGGACGGAGGTCTCTATTTATAGAGTTTAGTGACGGTAACCGTCGTGTGACGCGTGTCCCATTATGAGGTAACGCGTATAACTGCTGCGAAGATCACGGCATGCAAGCCACGTAGGTAACTGTCCCTCGCGTAGAAAAAGTTGGCGTAGAAGCCAATGACTGTCACCATGGCGTAGAAGCCAAATAGTTGCTAAGTTGGCGTAGAATCCAAGTAGGCGTAGAAGCCCAGTAGGCGTAGAAGCCTGATGTTGTATGGATAGGTAGCTAGCGTAAGGACAGCCGGTTATCCTTGCTTGACTAAGGTCTTGAGCGTATTCTGGACCAAACAACCTTATCATGCACCAATGCAAATATAGCCTGAGTTGGCGTATTCCGAGGAGATAGCATACGGCGTACTCCTATAGTTGAAAATAGCCAGGTCGACGTATTTCAAGGAGATAGCGTACAGCGTGCTCCTATAGCTAAAAATAGCCTGATGGCGTAATATGCAGAGGTGATGATGTGGACATATTAACCGTAATTATGGCTCACCCAGTCTTTGAAAGTAGAACCAAATCTCGTGCATTAAATCCAGAGATCTGTCCCCATCACGCGTATTAACTACAGAGACGTGCCTCGAGCTTTGTACAAAGAGCTGCTTTTGACGTGGCGGTTCATTTTGTCTCTTGCTGAGCGTAAAAGCTCACATCTTCCTGTATAAAACTAGGCAGCGTATTCTCTTGTATGCGTAAAAGTACTTTGTATCAAGAAAATGTCACTAAACGACGGTCTGGGTCTCTGTGTCGAACCATCATTACAGCCGTCGTCTGGGTAGTCGTGCAGTACTCTTTGTCAGGAGTCAGGTTCACTGCATGATCTGACAGGTTCGTTCGAGGAATACGAAGAGTTTCCCGTATAACTTCCCACTGCATTAAAAGCGAGCAGGTTTTACGCCCAAGTGGTGATGTAACAACCTTTTTACGCTGAAGCAGTCTGAAAATACTGTATTACGCGGGTTATTTTGGAGCTATATTTTACGCCGTACTAGCGATGAAGCTCTACTGTACGCCGATGGCTCTGAAGTCATGTCTTACGCCACACAGCACTGAAACTCTGCTTTACGCGGGTTTTATGCATACTGCGTATAATTCTGCAGCATATTTTTTATGCTTCTACAACGCTGCTGCATGAGCTGCCGCATAAGCGGTTGCTTGCGTGGCCGCTGCTATCGGATATATTTGAAAGGTTATAGAAATATACGGTCAGTTATTCAGATTCATTTTTTGTGGGATTTGAATTAATTCGTGTCTATCTTTGTGGAATTTGCTGTTATATTGTTCCTATCTTTTCGTAACTAATGGACAGTCTGGATCCTCTATAATATTCTCTCCGTGCTCCTATTGAGTACTTACTTCGAAATAGAGGACACGAAGAGAGTTGCTACTGCCGCCATTAAAGTCCAGAAAGTTCGTGCGTGTCCAAGCAGGAGGTTACAACGAGTGTTCCAGAAGTTCTTCGTGAACTTGCTGGTTCCTGGAAGCAGCAAGTATGGGACGAATCTTGCTTTGAGCATCGATGATCTTCATCACCCTAGCAAGCAGAGTTTCTTCTTCTTTCTCTTCTTCTTTTCTATTGAGAAGTTGTAACTAGTTTTGTCCGTCTACAACTACGATTGCAAGAAAGAACTGAGATTGTTTTCTGATTATTGTAACTTCTACATCAAGTTGTAATCAGATTAATATTATAAGTTGTTCGTTGGATCGAGACATATCAGTGAGGAAACTCTTGTGTGAACTCCTGATCTCGAGTTCAAATTTCAGTTCTTCCATCCTTGATTAAGCCCCGGGACTAACAATTATATAGGAAAGCCAACCCCTAGTAGTCCACTACGTTTAATGGACGATAAAATCAAAGAGTAACTCCCCATTAAGTTGGCGGTTACAACAGTAACCCCACTAAATGGATAATTACGCTCGGAATCTGTGAACGACCATTTTCGCGTGGGTAGGATTTTTGTGAAAGTACCCTCCACGTGAAAATGACAATTTTTGCATGTTACACATTTTTTTAGAATCACCCTCTGAGCCAAAATGTTGAGCTTTGCTCCTCTCTGCTCCACTATGCCAGCGCAAAGCCCAGACCTAAACCATGCGTAAACGAGTGCTTGCCTCCCCCCCCCCCCATGCAGTTAAAGTGGAGCATTAAATTGCCACTTTGTGCCCTTCGTCCACTCTCTCGTCCGAGTCTGAATCACTAGGCTCGTTCGGGGCCTAGCTCCTAAGAAAAAATTTCAAGAAATAAATGACAAAAATATAAATATTTTTTGGAGGTCTTGATCCCTTGCCCTCTAGGAAAATATCTTGCCATACAAACCATATGGCTACTGGTCCCTACGTGCACAAGTTAATAAAAGAAGAAACTTATATTGAAATACATACTTGGGATTGCCACTCGGGTATAGGACTATTTTCTATAGATCAATTTTAATAAACCCCAACACAAGTCACACATTTGCATAGAGTATTATTTTCTTGTTTGACAAAGTTGCTAATATTTGCTCCTATTGTGTAACCAAAAAATTACCTCCACAATAATAAAGTTTGAAAATTTTAGAAGAGGTGTACTAAGTTTGATAAAATTTAGATGGAAATACATATTGCCATAGCTTATACCGATATATTCGATATACACACACATTGTTATATGCTATTGCGATATATGTCATTTGCACACACATTGCCGTTATATGTGATTTTCAAACCGTTTTCAATTTTTTTTTTTTTTTTTGCATATAATTCATTTATTTTTTGATGATTTGCATATAAGTTTATTTTTAATTTAACCACACTAATAAAGACTCGCATATTTTCTTACGGACCTCGGTCGTCGTATCCGTAATGTCAAACTATGTCATCGAATCTGTAACGTCAAACTATCCATGTGAGAATATTTTCAACAAGTTCTGCCCGAGGGGCCCGTGAGTGGCGTTACACAAAGTGTCACATAATTCGATAAAAATATCATTACAATGGTAGTTCGACGCTGTCGATCCAACACTGTAGGTCTCTTCAACCGAGGATTGCATGAAATGTTGTTAGTCCGTATTTGTACGGACAAATTAAAAATAAACTTATATGCAAATAATGAAAACATAAATGGTCTGTGTCGAATTTTCAAAAGAGTCTATTCAAGGAACTCGCCATAGGTCGCTATGGAGTTTTCCACCAAAAAATTAAAAAATTTGTATACAAGTCATTTATATATTTCATAATTTGTACATAAGTTTATTTTTAATTTGATCGAGACATCGATACGAGTCACATCTTTCCGTACGAAACTCGAATCGTGAGCCCCACGGGTGACGCTTTGGAAAGTGTCGCAAAACTCGCTGAAAACATTCCTATATAGGCGTAATTCGTATAACTAGCTGAAAAATGCCCTCTCTAAGTGTAGTTCGACGATGTGAATCTAACGACGTAGATCTCGTCGCGATCAGAGGTCTGCACGAAAAGAGATAAATCTGTATTGATGCGGTTAAACTGAACATAAACTCACATGCAAATAACGAAAATACAAATGACTTACATGCAAAATTTAGAAAAAAAGATTGAAACTCGAGAATATTATCGACATAGCATATGACGATGTGCGTAAATCACACATATCGTGGACTAATGTGTAAATCCACACATAGGATTCATAGGCTACAATGATATGTATTTTCATTTGTAATTTAAAGAAACTTGGTATTTCTCCTCTCTCTTTTTTTCAAATTATTTTTCCTTGGGGGTAATTTTCTATTAAGTTGGAAGTCCTTACTATAGTTATATCATAAATTCATAATACAGAGACCAGGAAGATTCTTAAAGCGAATCAATTCTGGTATTCCCATGTCTTTTCGCTCCTATTAAGCATAACTTGTTCTTTGGAATATGCTTTCCTATGTACTTTTGGTTAATTGGATCGAGAGGGAAATGGATTAATACTTTGCTACGTACTTCAAACATTTCTCGCTTGCTACTCTCGGATTTTTGCTGATGGACATGGACTCTGGATTTTTGAAATATGTGGCAATTGGCCAATCTTTTCTATGTTCCTATGTACAATGGCATCTGTTAGTCGATATGTGACTCAACCAAAACTTTCAAATTTATAATTAACGGATTAAAAAAATTAATACTGCGTACGAATCTAGTTACATACTTGAAAGAAGGGACATTCGACATGTGGATATACATATTCCACATATCCAATGTCATTTCTTTCGTATAAGAATCTAGATTTGCATACAGTATTAATTTTTTTAATACACTAAATATAATACACGCAAGCAGAGAAAAAAATACAAGGGAGAGAAACAAAACCAGTGGCGGACTTGATTTTGTTTATGTAACAAAAACAAACATTTCATATATGCAGTTTAGAATTTGCATAGATGACCGAAAGTTTATTTGTAAAGAATGTCAATGTGAAGTTAATTAGAAATGAAATCCAACAACTCTTCAGTTCATCGATCCATATCGTGCCGTCTAAATCAATCAAATATCATTTCACCGAATTTGTTAAAAGGGAAAAATGGTCGAGGCCAACCTTGTTTAGTTAAAGATTGAATATTAAATATCCCTAATTTAACAAATTAAGCAAAGTTCCAAAAATCACTAACCACCATGCGTGAAGGTCTTCATCGACTAGTAAATCTGAAAATGCATCACGTCAGTAGCATAAACATACAACAATACTAAAACATCTAAATCAAGCCTAACAATAGTCTGCTTCGAGCACCAATTTTCAACTCGAGTAATATTATATCCCACCCTTCAAACTTATCCAGATATATGTAGCTTCTTCTTGAGTCATTATGTTCCGTTGGAGAACACTATGATCTTCTTAAATCATTTCTTGGAGACAAGATCGGTCCTGAGATAAATCTGACAAGTCCTTCCCCCCTTCTCCGAATCCTAAGTCTCCACATCTACACCAGTAGAGTCTCTGCGGCCCACCCCAACTACCTCCAGTCGATTGAACTAGCAATTCATATTTTCTTCCCACTGAGAATGTCTTAAGTAGCTCAAAGAGAGGAACTTGGAATCCGAGCTATATGGCGCTGTCATAACCAAAGACTTCGACGCTGCTGCCAATCCCACTCACCATCAATTTTTTGATATCTTTTTTTGTAATTAAGGACAAAATACAACCAAATTTAGCTCCGACTACGAGATGTAATAACGGATTTCTAACCTATGCCATCGGAATTACTCATGTGTATCGCGAGGTTAATATTAACACTAAATACAACTTTACTAGCAACGGAGTGTAGGTAAGAAAATAGTAGCCATTTGTTGTATATAGTTCGTGATCAACTAAGACTAGCAACAGACGTTCAGAGAAGTTTGGGTGGAGTCGAAAATGCGATATATGCTCAAAAGAATAAAATAGTATCAGGATGGCATATTGACGACATATCGCATATATACGGCCAGTATACTAGAAACATTGAATTTGTTACACAATTTTTGAAGGCAAAAATTCTCTCAAACTTGTTACAGGTGGTATAGTGCTCGCATACCGATAATATACCATTGTGTCGGGTTCAAGATAGATTTGAAAACGGTTTAGATCTAAAGAGTTGGATTCGACGGTCCAATTTTTCCCAACTTTAGAAAATCAAAAAAATCATATTTAAAGTAAGCTGGGAGGCTTGAAGGTGTACTCGAGTATTTTTATTTTATTTTAGCAAAAAGGGCATTATTTTGTAATTTGCTAAGGAATCCATAAAAGAAACTTGAGAAAAAAAGGAGAAAGCTGGCCGGAGACCTCGTATGGAAAGATTTCACAATATGGTCTATGTCTATGTAATCCTTGTCAGATAAACTATTCTTCTCTTATCCTTTGGAATAGGTCGATCTAGATCGAACTACGTTATATTGTGTTCTTAGTTGCTATTGTTCATTTAATTTGTGTCATTATTCATCGTCAAGGAGGATTCATTTCCTCACAAATTGATATATCAGAGCTAGGTGAAAGAAATTTCTATGATCTAGATTAACGGTATGCGACAACATTAATCCGCTCCCTATCTTCCTAATTGTTGGTTCGTAAATGTCTGATGGATAATTTCTCTACTGCAGAATTTCAGGATAATGAATAACAAGGTCAATAATACCAATTTCAATAACGATATGGGAAAAGTAAAATTTTCGATCTAGAAAAGAAAGGTCAAAGAAATCCTTCTTAAAGAGGGGTTGTTCACGGTTGTTGGTGGTAAGAACGAAAGTCAATCAACATTACAGTTGATGCATGAGATGACATTGATATTAAAGGACGCAATACGTGAAAGAGATTTATGTGGCAGATGAGGTGATGTATAACGTCATGACTGAGACTTATGTGGTTTGTTTATAGTTGAAGCTAGAGAACTTGTATTCGAGAAAGTTATTGTTTATTAATTTGTACCTTAAGAAGAAACTTTACAGTCTCTACATACAGGAAGGGACCCAAATTTTACACCATCTAAACAACTTCAATAAGATAGTTAGTGATCTTATGTTGAAGTAAAGTTAGAGGAGGATGACGAGGAGGAGAAGCACCAAGCGCTATTGTTCCTTTCTTCGCTTTTGTGGGTTGTATGACAATTTGGTGATAATGTCCTTTATAGAAAAGAGACGCTTGAGATAAGAAAGTTACAAAGACACTTCCTAATAAAAAACTAGGAGAAGGACAAACCAATCAGAGGAATCAGCATGGTTGATTAATAGTGAAAGGGGAATATCAAAGAGTAAGGATGGAGGTAAGAGTAGCGGGGGGGATATCCAAATGAAGTTAAGACAACGATGGATATTTTTCTAGAAACATTCAACCAAGCAATGTCCGAAGTATAAGCCGTGTCAAAAAATAATGGTAGAGGCGTTAGCTCAAGAAGTCAGGGTCAAGCTAGTATTGCAATAGGGGTCAATGAGTTACCGTGTATAGTACTTATGATTCATAGCAGGAAGGATGTGTTTTTCGAAGCTTGAATTCTTAACTTGGAGTGTTCTTACCATATGTTCTCGAACATGAAGTAGTTCAACACTTATAACGAATTCAGTTAATGGAGGTGTTGATATCAAGGGAAGCAATGTGTCATGCACAACTATTATTGTAAGGAACATCAAAAAATTATATATTTGACAAAGTTGTGTTGACACTTGTGAACATGAGACACATTCCAAAACTAACCATATTTCTCAGGGAATGCTGGACACAATAGGATGCAAGTTCATTGGCCAAAATGAAGCAATAAAGATTGTGAAGAAAAAAATGGTGGTTATGAAGGGAAATAACTTATCGTAAAACTTATATCAGTTGGATGAAAACATGAATATCGGTGGTGGTACTGCAGTTGCTATAGAGAACGACGTGGAGGATACCATAAAACTATAGCATATTGCCTTGGCCAAAAGAATGAGAGGGGTCTTCTTGAGTTGCATAAAAAAGAGTTGTTAAAGGATCCTAAGGACTGCAAGCTAGATTTCAATTTGCAAATATGTGTAGGTAGGAAAGTTATCCAAAGTTGGTTTGACGCAAGGGGTGCATAAGACCAGAGGGCTTCTGTCACATCCGTTTTTCGATTTGGTATTTCTTGAATTTCTAGAATTTAATTTTCTTGATATTGTATTTCTGCTGTATTTGCATGATGGTTCATGTCGTTTATATTTTATTTTCTGTTGTCTGGAGAGACTACTCGAGACCAGTAGAATACCCATTGGCATTGTCATATACCCGGTTTAGGACCCACATATAGACTGGACACCTGATTTGGTTCATCTTGGTTGAACCCATGGTTAAACCATCCCCCTCTCCCCTTATATATATATATATATATATATATATATATATATATATATATATATATATATATATATATGAGTGTTTTCTCTCTCTTCCCTTTCATTCTTCATTTCACTCTTTTTGCTTCATTTTTCTTTCTTCTTCCTCTCTCCCTTTCCATAGACCAAACCCTAACCCTAGAAGAGGTGGTTGTGATCACTGGGACCGTGAGAGGTAGAGGCTTAGAAGCTACTGTAGGCAAGTACATCTTGCTCAATAGTGAAACCATAGATTTTTGGATTTTAGTTATATTGTATAAATTAAAATTAGGTTTGATAGAAAATGTTCTCCTTGATGTCCTCATCTATTTTAGTTCTTGGAGTTATTGGTTTTGGGGGATAAATTTGAGTAGATCTGAGTTTCAAGTTAGATTTTTTCATGGGTTCCATAAGTTTTTCTTGGTTTGGATCTATTAAAAATTGTTTTTTATGAAAACAAATTGTTCCATGTTATGGAGAATGAAATTGCGTGCGATTTTGACTTTTGTTTCACTTGAATTGGAATTAAGATGAAGATTTTGTGAAGGAAACAATTTTTTGAATTTTTTTGGAACTTTTTCCATAGAGTTTGTGCTGCCTTAGGACGAAGGAGTCCTATGCGGCAAAGCCTTATGCGTCCTTTCTAGCATGACACCTATCTTGTTAGGCGCATGACTGCCCCTGCACATGCACTCATAAACCGAGTGCACGAAGTACTGAACGCATGAGATTTTTCAAGCCCAAGTGTTTATGCGCTAGGAGCTCATACGTCCAGCTTGGCATACGACTTAGGAACAACTTATGTGTCTTTTCTTGCATGTCTTTTCATGCACGACTTTTGATGCTTTTGTCTTTTCTATGGCACTTTATTGCTTGTCACATCTATCATTTGTCATCAGTCACTTCTCTGACACGCCTTTATGAACGTCACGTCGGCGTATATCCCGATGAGTGGACTTTTATCTTAAGTATGCGTCAAGCTTTTCCTATGCACCTGAATCTCTATGCGTCAAGCATCCATGTGTCCAATAGTCCCATGCGCTGGGTCAAATCATGCGCACTTTCCATTTTGCTTGAAATGTTCTTTGAGTATTATGTTGGAGCATAGTTGAATGTTGTGCTTTCCTATATTAGCATGAGTTTATGATCCTCACGACACCGTGGATGGTTTGCGTATGATAAACCTATTGCATTTGGCATCGGACAATCGAGTATGAGTATTGTCCAATGTATCGTGTGTCGAGGATATGATAAGTTCGCCAGTGATAACTCGTGAATAGCTAGTACTCGTAACTCATCATTCTAGGAAGTTCTCGTGTAAACCCCCTGATTTTTAAAATTTTAAAAACTGGATTTTTCACAATTTTCTAGAATTTTCTGAGAATTTTCTGTAATTTAAAAACAGGGTTTTTATTATTAAATGATTTTTAATTGATAATAAACAATAATAAAATATTATGAAAATAATATTTTTGGATGTAAAATGAAAAACTGGACTTAGGGCAATTTTTCTGGAATTTATCGGACCCCGGACCTATTTTTAAATGCCTAAAAACTATTTATTTAAATATTTAATTATTTAAATATTTATTTATTATTTAATGATTATTATTATTATTATTATTTTTTATTTCTAAAACCCCAGCCCACTTGGCCCGGCCCACCGGGCCCAGCCCGAAACCAAACCCAGCCCGCGCCGCTAGCGGGTCGGGTCGGTCAGACCCGCCCGCTAACCAAACCCGACCCGCCCCTCTCTCTCCCCCATGACTCCCTCTCTCCCCGTGCCCGCCGCGTCCGGCGCCGCGTCCGACGCCGCTCCGCCCGCCTCGCGCCGCGCTGCTCGCCACGTACCCCCACGTCCACCGCCACCCACCGCCTTCCCCGGCCGCTCCTCCCTCTCCCTCCCCTATAAGAACCCCCTCTCGGCCATCTCCCCCTCCACCGCCTCGAGCCGCCACCGCCACTACGCCGCCAGCGCCGCCTCGCCGACGACGCGCCGCCCGCCGCAGCTCCCTCCTCTGCCTCCCCCTTCGTCTCCGGGGACGAACAGCCGCAGCGCAACAGCAGCAGCAGCTCGGGCAGCCCGAGCCGCCTCCGGCCGCCGTGCTCGCCGCCGCCACCTCCGCTCGAGCGCCGCGCCGCCTCGCCGCAGAGCTCTGGCCCACTCCGTCGTAGCCCGGCCGCCCAGAGCCGTCCTCCGGCTAGAACCCTAACCCTAACCCTAATTCAGCCCCTGTGTCCGACACGTGTCGGACACGATTCGACCCTGTTTTTGGGTCCCCTTTAGGTACGTGTAACTTTTTGCTCGTAGCTCCGTTTTTGTTTCCGCAAATTGCGTTGGAAGCCTGTATGACCCTCTCGGTGTCCGGATAAACCGTTCGGGGCATCACGTCCTGTGGTGATCGCACACCGTGATCCAAAAACAGAAAAAACCAGACCCTGTTTTACCCCGGAACTGAGTACGCCCCGCCAAACGGGACGACTTGGTCACGCGCGGTCTTCACAGATACGTGCGCCTCGTCGATACGGACGTGTGGGATTTCACGGAAGCTGATTCGGGTGTGCGTGCACACCGGAATCAACGCGTATCCGCGGACATCGCCCCGTATCCGTACTTTCTGGAACGCGCCCTAACTTTGTGTACACACGTCGGATCGAGACGAAACTTGCGCCATCGGACTCATAGTGATACGCTGGTCCTGTGGGTCAAGTTTGGTTCGATTCTGGGAACGTTGCCGAAATCGCGTGTCGTGGGCCCCACAGGCCCCGTTCGACGGGCGATTTTGTGATCGGCTCATCGGAATCTAATTCTGAAAGTTTAGTTGGGTTCGTATCATCGTTCCTGACCTGTTGACACTAAGTTTGGTAAATTTGGAGACCGTTGACTCGGACGCATTTTTCGGTGCAAAGCGGGCCCACCGGTGGACCCCGTTTTGACCCGAAACTGTCATTTTTGCCCTTGTCTCCAAATTGGACCCAAGGACAGGCGTTTCTAGCTGATTGATATTTTCTGGATCTGATGGTGATATTTGTTTCAGCAACCGGAGTACCGCCTGTAATTCCCGCCGAAGTCAGAACTGCGAACCGAGCCGGAACCACAGGCAAGTGTACCTTGCCAAAACTTGCAGCTTTGCTAGCTATTTTTTGGACTTGTTTATACATCAGTGGGCAAGTAAAGCTTGCCAATTCTCAGATGGTTCTGGTTATAGTAATTTACTTGATTTCTGGTAGATTCTTACGCAACATGTTTAATTGCTTAACCCAGGACACCTGACACTATTCATGTGACGAAATTGCCTGAGATATACCTGGTGATTTTGTATAGGCTACATTTTCATTTCCAGTTTACATGCTTAGATTCTAGCCTGACTCATTGCATTAGTTCAGACTTGCGTGACTTGTACCTGATATTTTCTAGAACTGTGACGTGAGATTACATGGGGTGGGGAGAGTATTATCATATCAAGACTGAATATAATATAATATAATATAAATACTTATATCTGGTGGTGCCTTAGACTCTGATACAGAGCTTTGGTTCCTTACTGGCTCTTCGAGAAAATACTGCTATGGTTTCTTCGACACTGATCCTGTAGTAGTCTCAGCCTGAGTATGACTAAAACTCTCACTTGCATATCACTAGCTGGTTTACATATTTACCCTGCTGTTTCATTATTGCTGCACTGCATGTGTTTTGGCTTGTATTTTCTGTACCTTGTTATGTCCCCTGAGGACCTGGAATGGACTATGTCCCCAGGTATAGCCGAGGAGAACTACCCCGAGGTGTACGGTACAGGAGCACTCCTTGGAGCAGAACCCGGAACCGAGGACGAGATAGTTGCAGAAGACTTCTCCTAGGCACCGGCTTCATATTCACAGTATTTCCTTTTCAGTATTTTATTCCCAGTCTATGTTTCCTTAAATGTAACAGAATAATTCTCGGATTGTTTCCCGAGATAACCTTATTTGATATTGCATATTTAATTCCATTGCATTATTTCTGGCAATTAATCTGTGTTTATTTGGTGGATGAGATTAGAAATACCTGAGACTTGTAACATATTACTGATAGACTACAGCTTAAGTATGCCCTGATGGATCCATTAAATTGGGTTGTCCATCGGTGCGTGCTGCTGGCCATTGCTCACGCGCTCAGTCCCTCGTCATTTTGGGACTGGGGCGTGACATGGTTTTTGTGGTGGCCCATGCAGGTCTACGACTAAATTGTTCGGTTTCAACTTAGGGACCGAACAGGCCTGCAATAAGATAGGATAAGTTTTTAGGATCTCATCCACTTGCTTGAATCATTTTTGATATCTGTATCGTACTCGGACTAATTTGAACTTGCATCTTGCCTTGATTCCTGTGCGCCTCTTATTGGTTATTTTGGATACAGGAAAATGGACCCACAAGAATGCAACGAGACTTCCGTCAGAACGCCACAAGCTACAGGTGTCACCTACGACGACGACGTGACACCAGTCGGAGGAATCCCCACAACTCAACAGAGCCAGCAGGCAGGTCAACCTACCTCCCGATTCCGGCGCGATGACATCCCACCTCCGCCGCAGTTCGTCCCACCAATGCCCGTGTTCCCACCAGGACAGCCAATCGACGGGCAGCAAATATTCTAAATAATCTACGCGATGATGCAAGCACAGCAACAAGTCCAACACGAGGCTCAGCGTCGCAAAGCTAATTTCTTGAGGGACAGCATTGTAACTGCACTGGAGCAGGCCAACCTTCCAGCTCGACGGCCAACTACAGGCTCAATCACTGACTTCCGTCAACTGAAGCCCCGTATTTTTTCTGGAAAAGAGGAGCCCACAGAAGTTCACGAGTGGCTCACCAACATTCGGCATCAACTTGAAGCAGCTAAACTTCCACGGGAACGCTGGATGACTGCCGTCCGAATGCAATTGACGGATAATGCCCATCACTGGTGGCTATCCGAGGAGATGCGACTCGGACCAGACCGAGTCACTTGGGAGGAGTTCTCCAGACTCTTCTAGGAGATGTACATTCCTGCCATCGCTCGATCAGAACTGCGGGACAAATTTAATCGCCTCACTCAGGACTCCATGACGGTGGAAGAGTACAACGCAGAATTTATTCGTCTGAGCCGCTTCGCCCCCACCCTGATCCCGACTGAGGAAGAGAAGGCCGAGAAATTCTTCGACGGACTGAACATTGAGCTGCAGAAACTAATTGGGTCCGTCGCACCAACATCATACTCAGACGTCCTTGCTGCGGCTCGACGCATAGAGCGCGTCACCAAGAGAGAGACCAGACTGAAGCGGCCTTCCCCATCCGCACCAACCAAAGCAGCACAAGAGGAGTCTGCAAAGCGTCAACAAACAAGCTCGCCACCACCAGCTCCACCAAAAGCCTTCTACCTTCCTACCTGTTACCACTGCGGCAAGATAGGCCATGTCGAGAAGGAATGTAGACGTAAACTCGGACTTTGCTTAGGCTGCGGATCCAGGCAGCATGCAGTAAGAGACTGCCCTGAGCGAAGAGAAGGAGCACCAAGGGCGAACCAGCAAACTCCACCAGCACCTCGAGCAGCACCCTACCAGCAAGCTCAGCAACAGCAGAGGAATCTACCTCGAGGACGAGAGCAGGCTTACGCGATGACTGTGCAGGAAGCCGATGCGAGTAAGTGATTTATAGTTTTCCGTTTCTAGTCTTGTTGTAGTTCGTGCCCGTTGGTTCGTGACCTCAGCCCCAACCTAGTAAATTGTAATTTGTTAAATAACAATCTGGTTTTTATAAAAGTTATAGTTTTAACTAGATTTTCTCTGGAAGTGCGTAACTTTCATTGTTAGGGAAACGGTATTTCCCTAAGTATCTTGTGATGTGTTTCGAACAATACCGTGTCATCTCTGCTGACCAGTTATTCTTTGATTGCGAGGACGCAATCCTCTTAAGGGGGGTAGATTGTAAACTCCCTGATTTTTAAAATTTTAAAAACTGGATTTTTCACAATTTTCTGGAATTTTCTGAGAATTTTCTGTAATTTAAAAACAGGGTTTTTATTATTAAATAATTTTTAATTGATAATAAACAATAATAAAATATTATGAAAATAATATTTTTGGATGTAAAATGAAAAACTGGACTTAGGACAATTTTTCTGGAATTTATCGGACCCCGGACCTATTTTTAAATGCCTAAAAACTATTTATTTAAATATTTAATTATTTATTTATTTATTTATTATTTAATGATTATTATTATTATTATTATTATTTATTTCTAAAACCCCAGCCCACTGGGCCCGGCCCACCGGGCCCAGCCCGAACCCAAACCCAGCCCGCGCCGCTAGCGGGTCGGGTCGGTCAGACCCGCCCGCTAGCCAAACCCGACCCGCCCCTCTCTCTCCCCCATGACTCCCTCTCTCCCCGTGCCCGCCGCGTCCGGTGCCGCTCCGCCCGCCACGCGCCGCGCTGCTCGCCAAGTACCCCCACGTCCACCGCCACCCACCGCCTTCCTCGGCCGCTCCTCCCTCTCCCTCCCCTATAAGAACCCCCTCTCGGCCATCTCCCCCTCCACCGCCTCGAGCAGCCACCGCCACTACGCCGCCAGCGCCGCCTTGCCGACGACGCGCCGCCCGCCGCAGCTCCCTCCTACGCCTCCCCCTTCGTCTCCGGCGACGAACAGCCGCAGCGCAACAGCAGCAGCAGCTCGGGCAACCCGAGCCGCCTCCGGCCGCCGTGCTCGCCGCCGCCACCTCCGCTCGAGCGCCGCGCCGCCTCGCCGAAGAGCTCCGGCCCCCTCCGTCGCAGCCCGGCCGCCCAGCGCCGTCCTCCGGCGAGAACCCTAACCCTAACCCTAATTCAGCCCCTGTGTCCGACACGTGTCGGACACGATTCGATCCTGTTTTCGGGTCCCCTTCAGGTACGTGTAACTTTTTGCTCGTAGCTCCGTTTTCGTTTCCGCAAATTGCGTTGCGAAGCCTGTATGACCCTCTCAGTGTCCGGACAAACCGTTCGGGGTATCGCGTCCTGTGGTGATCGCACACCGCGATCCAAAAACAGGAAAAACCAGACCCTGTTTCACCCCGGAACTGAGTACGTCCCGCCAAACGGGACGACTTGGTCGCGCGCGGTCTTCACAGATACGTGCGCCTCGTCGATACGGACGTGTGGGATTTTACAGAAGCTGATTCGGGTGTGCGTGCACACCGGAATCAACGCGTATCCGCGGACATCGCCCCGTATCCGTACTTTCTGGAACGCGCCCTAACTTTGTGTACACACGTCGGATCGAGACGAAACTTGTGCCATCGGACTCGTAGCGATACGCTGGTCCTGTGGGTCAAGTTTAGTTCGATTCTGGGAACGTTGCCAAAATCGCGTGTCGTGGGCCCCACAGGCCCCGCTCGACGGGCGATTTTGTGATCGGCTCATCGGAATCCAATTCTGGAAGTTCAGTTGGGTTCGTATCATCGTTCCTGACCTGTTAACACTAAGTTTGGTGAATTTGGAGACCGTTGACCCGGACGCGTTTTTCGGTGCAAAGCGGGCCCACCGGTGGACCCCGTTTTGACCCAAAACTGTCGTTTTTGCCCTTGTCTCCAAATTGGACCCAAGGACAGGCGTTTCTAGTTGATTGATATTTTCTGGATCTGATGGTGATGTTTGTTTCAGCAACCGGAGTACCGCCTGCAATTTCCGCCGAAGTCAGAACTGCGAACCGAGCCGGAACCACAGGCAAGTGTACCTTGCCAAAACTTGCAGCTTTGCTAGCTATTTTCTGGACTTGTTTATACATCAGTGGGCAAGTAAAGCTTGCCAATTCTCAGATAGTTCTGGTTATAGTAATTTACTTGATTTCTGGTAGATTCTTACGCAACATGTTTAATTGCTTAACCCAGGACACCTGACACTATTCATGTGACGAAATTGCCTGAGATATACCTGGTGATTTCGTATAGGCTACATTTTTATTTCCAGTTTACATGCTTAGATTCTAGCCCGACTCATTGCATTAGTTCAGACTTGCGTGACTTGTACCTGATATTTTCTGGAACTGTGACGTGAGATTACATGGGGTGGGAAGAGTATTGTCATATCAAGGCTGAATATAATATAATATAAATACTTATATCTGGCGGTGCCTTAGACTCTGATACAGAGCTTTGGTTCCTTACTGGCTCTTCGAGAAAATACTGCTATGGTTTCTTCGACACTGATCCTGTAGTAGTCTCAGCCTGAGTATGACTAAAACTCTCACTTGCATATCACTAGCTGGTTTACATATTTACCCTGCTGTTTCATTATTGCTGCACTGCATGTGTTTTGGCTTGTATTTTCTGTACCTTGTTATGTCCCCTGAGGACCTGGAATGGACTATGTCCCCAGGTATAGCCGAGGAGAACTACTCCGAGGTGTACGGTACAGGAGCACTCCTTGGAGCAGAACCCGGAACCGAGGACGAGATAGTTGCAGAAGACTTCTCCTGAGCACCGGCTTCATATTCACAGTATTTCCTTTTCAGTATTTTATTCCCAGTCTATGTTTCCTTAAATATAACAGAATAATTCTCGGATTGTTTCCCGAGATAACCTTATTTGATATTGCATATTTAATTTCATTGCATTATTTCTGGCAATTAATCTGTGTTTATTTGGTGGATGAGATTAGAAATACCTGAGACTTGTAACATATTACTGATAGACTACAGCTTAAGTATGCCCTGATGGATCCATTAAATTGGGTTGTCCATCGGTGCGTGCTGCTGGCCATTGTTCACGCGCTCAGTCCCTCGTCATTTTGGGACTGGGGCGTGACATCTCGAGTGTCCACGACTCAAGAATTTGAAATAATGATTAAACGAGATAAATTTTGACTAGATCATTGGAAGAAAATAATATTGTGCTACTGGCTACCTCGATCTCCAAGGGCCCCATGAGGCATGTGACAACCCTGCTAGACGAGGGCTCCATGACCTACCAAGTTTACGCGTGCTGTGACACTTACAAGACAAGTTTTTTGTTTACAAGACCAGTTTATGTTATAAGACAAGTTCATGACTACAAGATAATTTCATGATTTCAAGACAAGTAATGATTTTCAAACAAGTTTATATACAAATTTATGTCATTAGACAATTTATGATTTTCTGACAAGTTTATGTTTATGTCAATTTTAAGTTGTGTTATTGTGATGTGCATTAAATTTCTAGACAAGCGTACCCTTGGTCGTCCGGGTTGACTGCAGTGCTGGGGGTAGCAATATTCTTAGCAATACATTCTTTTAGTAATTAAGGATTGTGACAACTCTAGTTAGTTAATTATAGAAAATCGTAGGCATATTTGGCCGTGAAATGAATGTTTGTCTATTTGTCTAGCTCGTCCTGCTATATTCTATTTTCTTTTGGCACGTGGTTAGAATGCATAGTTCTGCTCATGTGAAGGTCTACAATCCCGGTGCTTGTTTGGTTTAAGGATTATTGTCCTGATCTAGAGAAGTTCATATGCCCTTTTGTCGCTCGTCGCCTTATCTTTCTTTATAGTTAGTTTGTTATTAGTGCATCAGTCCTTATAATTATTTTATTGAGACAAGTACATTGGTACCGTACAAGTCTTGACCCGCATTTATTTTTATATATGTCTCTTTTCTACTAATGTTATGATGTGTCTTGTCTACCACATTGAGCTCTTTTGTGGTACTTGTTGCTTGGGTTCTGACCCCACTGGTTTTGGTTGACCAGATTTACCCGAGGAGAACCGGGATCCCCCGTACTTCCAGCAAGATGGCTCGCACTCGTAGGACTGCGACCGAAACTCGCGAGTGGGTTTCCTTCTTCCACCCCTCCTTCTGATTTCTTGTTTTGTAGTGTCAGCAAGGGGGCAGAGTTAACTCCTTATATTTTTGAGACTACGGTCAACATGATGTATATATTAGACCATGGTTGGTATATTTGATCATGTATAATTATACTATGCTAGTGCAGCATTTTGTATTAACTAGCTTCATGATCATATGTGGTATGTATTTTGGGACGCCTATTTACATTCATGTGTGATGTACTCTTGAAATTGTTGTTGATGGATTGAGATACTAGGATTTGTCGGCCTTGGGACCGACGTCATAGCATGTTAGAGTCCGCTCATTTGTCTTCTAGACAACTTTAGTACATTGCGGCTTACTTCGGTATTCTGCAAGATGTGGTTGGCCATGTCAGTCCTCGTATTTACCCAATATTCTGGGAGAGGAGGAGAGGGGGTGGCCGTGCGAAGAGGAGGAGGAGTGGGGGGAGCTGGAGGGTGGTCACGGGAGGAGGGGGGTGGGTCGCCGCGCACGGAGGAGGATGAAGGGGGGGTGGCCGCGAGGGAAGGAGGGGGCTAGGAGCTGCCACCATGGGGTCTTGAGGGAGGAGAGGGGTGAATGAGAAAAAGAAAAATAGTATTTTTAGTATTTTTTAATATTTTTTAAAATAGTCAATAACGATCAAATCTGATGATTTGTAGACGATATAGAACATTTTAATCGAGTCATATACTGCAGGAGAAATCAATTATTTTATTTGTCTATCGAATCTTATTTCGCTAATGATGTAAACTGAAGAAAGAAATTTTTTTTTTTTCACTTTAAATCTAACCGACCAAGATTGATGGCGGGACCTATTGATGTTTTCTCTATTTCTTTGGGATAATCGATGATGATGCCAAGGATGTCAATGTGGTTGTTTTTTCTTTTGGACACGCCAACAATGCTCTCTCGAATATTGATCAACTTAACACGCTGTCATCTTTGTATTCTACCAATGCTGTTCAAACTTTCCATCAGTACTACTTGAGTACAATCGAGTCCTTTAATCCAATTTGTCATCCAATATATAACGTACAAGAAAGCACGCACGTATATTGCAAGTTGCGTTTGCACAACAAATTTATTTATTAATTTTTAAATATATACTTGTATGGTAAATTTGTTTTAAAATAGTATAATATATTTTAAAATAAATTTATTTTTTAGATTGTTAATATTTTGCATCCATTTGGTAGGAGAAAAAAATTGGACAAAAAGAAAGTGAAGAAGAAAAAAGTAAAGTAAATAATTGAGTTTCTTTTGTTTGATATAGTAAGAAAAAAATGTAGGAAATGAAAAATAGAAAATTTATTTTTTTCTTTCTAATCTAAAAAATTGAATTTCTAAAAAAAAAGAAAATATTTTCTAATTTACAATTATACCTTATAGTAACTATATTATTTATAAATTGTAATGAAGTCAAATGGTAAATAAATATTTTTAGTTGAAGATATAATTGGTAAAGTTTACATTTTTTTTTGGCATTCTTTCATAATTTTTTTCATATCAAAGAAAGAAAAGTGTATCACTTCCATTTTATATCCATTCTACCAAACACAAAGGAAGAAAAATATCTTTCTTTTCCGAATGGATGTAAATTATATCACTAATCTTTTTCATTCTTTTCACTTTTCTATCATTCGAAAGTGTAACACTTCCATTTTTCTTTCATCCTACTTTCATATAGATGGAAAGTATATTTCTTTATTATTTTTTTCTATCACTTTTTTATTCTTTCTACTAAATAGAATCTAACTTCTCATGTCTTGTTGGTTCCCTCCTAGGGAATTGGATTTGCATTGTCTAGATTTAGTTCTAGAAAATAAATAGATGCACCCTTATTTTCGTTGTTGTTGTTGATGATTTTTTTTTTAATATCCGGCATACGATATTACTTTGTGCATACTGAATTGTATGCTTTTGGGTCTATTGATTTCCAATTTTTACCATTTATAAATGGAAGGAATAATACGCCTCCGTGACTCGATCCACTGATCTTCTGTCACCCAACCAAGATCTTATATTTCTTTCCAGTAACCACAAAAGTCACTTGAGTTCGATTATTCTTCGTGTTTAATAGAAATTGAGATCGGATATCATTTACATTTTCTGTCTGGATTCTCTCTCCAACTTGTAATTCTGTGTCAGTCGGGGATTCAAAAGGTGTTTTTAGATGAAGCAAAACGACACTTAATTAAAATTTAAAAGTAGCGTCATATAAAATTTATATAAAAGTAGTAAAAAATGTGGAAGGCAAATTTCGAATCCATGACCTTTTCGGTAAAACTTATATTTCTTAACCAAGCAAGCTACGACCAACTATCTAAAATATATAGAAATAAAGTTAAATATAAAGCTAAAAGAGATATAGATCTATATATAAAAAATCAAAAATTCCGGAGGAAAGACCTCTCTCTCCCTCTCTCTGTGTTGTGGATTTGCTCCTGACTAAGGTCATTTTGGGAACGTGTATTGGTTTAAATGAAATATTTGTTAATATAGATATAAACTTTCAGTACTCTACCTTTTTTTATCTATGTTGATGAAAATACACTTGGAATAATATTACAGAAAATTTACTGTAGCAAAATAAATTTACATTAAATTCATGTAAACGAAATAAGTTTGAAATTTTTTTAAAAAAAGTCACGGTCCGCCAACAGTGTTGGCGGAAAACGCAACTTTTGTACACGTACGCAAACAAACAAATTAAAAAAAAAAACGTGGGCCCCACGGCCAATTTCCGCCAACAGAGTTGGCTGAAATTGGGGGGGGCCAATTTCAGCCAACTCAGTTGGCGGAATTTGGCCCCATGGGGCCCACGTTTTTTTTTTTTTTGGTTTTTTTTTGTTTGGTTTGGTTTGGTTTGGTTTGTTTACTTAGTTTGGTTTGGTTTTTTTCGTTGGTTTATTTTAATTAGTTATATTTTTGTTTTATTTATTTAGTTTAGTTTAGTTTAGTTTTGTAATTAGATTTAAGTAAATTTATTTTAACGAAATAAAATTAAAATAAATTAATTGGAAAGAAATATTTAGAAATATTTTTTTCAAAACAAAACTAAATAAAAAATAAAACTAAATAAAAAAAATTCCTGAACCAACATCAATCCATAAATAAAAAAACAAAACTAAATATTTAGAAATTTATTTTTTTCAAACTGGGGTGCATCAAACCGAGAAGCATTATTCCCTTTCATGTGAACCAATTCCTGAACCAACATCAATCCATAAATAAAAAAACCAAAGCAAACCATAATTCAAAACAAAATTAAATTAAAAAAATTAAAATCTAAAACAAAACAAAACTAAATAAAAAAAACTAAATAAAAAAATGTTTGCTGAAATTGTTGGCTAAAAAAACTAAATAAAAAAAACTAAACCAAATAATAAAACAAAACCAATTAAAACAAACCAACTAAATAAAACCAACCAAAACAATCCAAAACAAACCAACCCAAACCACCCCAAAAAAACCGTGGGCCCCACACCCAAAATCCGCCAACTATGTTGGCTGAATTTTGGTGTGGGGCCCACGGATTTTTTGGATGGTTTGGGTTGGTTTGTTTTGGTTGATTTAGTTGGTTTGGTTTTATTATTTTTTTTGTTTTATTAATTCTTTTTTCATAATAGACATAAAATAATTAATTTAAATATTTCTAAAAAAAAAATTTGTAGATCGAAACATCGTTTTAAATCCGTGGGCCCCCACATCCAATATAAATTTATTTTTCTACAGTAAATTTTAAATATTCAAAAATAATATTACCGAAAGTCAAATTTGGAGGTCGAAACATCGTTTTTTGACGATTCTAAAATTTTTCGAAGTCCGTCAAACGGTGAAATGGTTTATCCTGAAGTACTTTTCCATACGGTCATTTTGGCTCAAACTGGAGCTTGTTTCGATCTCCCAGTCAAAAGTTATGATAGTTTGAAGTTTTATATTTTATATTTTTGCCTGTAACATATGCGTCTTGTTTCGGATAAAATTTTTTTCTACATGATTTGTGTTACTCTCGTCGAAAACATACAAATCGACTTATTATTTAACGAAAAACGATTTCATAACAAGTACTTATGGTCGTTCGAAGTCTGCTCGAAGTCTGCTCGACGGCAGACGTAATAGTCTTACGACAGATTTTTAACATTATTATTTTTTAACGTCTGTTAACGACGAAAAAATTTACGATAAAAATATATTATTTATAAATATAAATGTCCAATTCATTTTGATATTTTTTTGTCATATTTTAAACTTTTATGCTTTAAATGGAATTTATACAAATTTTGATACTTTGGAAACAAATTTTCGAAAAAAATATTTATAAATATTTCTTTCCAATTAATTTATTTTAATTTTATTTTGTTAAAATAAATTTACTTAAATCTAATTACAAAACTAAACTAAACTAAACTAAATAAATAAAACAAAAATATAACTAATTAAAATAAACCAACGAAAAAAACCAAACCAAACTAAGTAAACAAACCAAACCAAACCAAACAAAACCACAAAAAAAAATGTGGGCCCCATGGGGCCAAATTCCGCCAACTGAGTTGGCTGAAATTGGCCCCCCCCAATTTCAGCCAACTCTGTTGGCGGAAATTGGCCGTGGGGCCCACGTTTTTTTTTTTAATTTGTTTGTCTGCGTACGTGTACAAAAGTTGCGTTTTCCGCCAACACTGTTGGCGGACCGTGACTTTTTTTAAAAAAAATTCAAACTTATTTCGTTTACATGAATTTAATGTAAATTTATTTCGCTACAGTAAATTTTCTGATAATATTAGTTTCCCTCGACACATTATAGCAGGTAATATTTCTTTTAAGTTGCGCATATGATCTCTATTGTATATTTTGGTTCATCGATTCCTAGGAGCGGGATACGACAATAAAGATGGAGAAAAATATTTATATATTTTTAAGAGTAAAAAAAATAAAAAAGCACAGACTTAGATAATAATAAGTGTATAAGGGTAGACTAAAATGTATTAGTAGAAAAAAATAATAGTAATGTGAGTTGAATGTGTTACTTTTATAAATTATTTAATGAGAACAACATAAAAAAAGTTTATTTCAAATTTAAAAGTTAGCTTAGGACAAATCATATTATTATTATTGCAGAATTAAAATTGTTGGTGTTGTTTTCTTTGGACTAGTAAAGATAGTACCACATTGGCTACACTACCAATAGATATCTCAATATAATACTTTGAATGGGTTGAGGCGTGCACATGGGGTGTGGTGGGGCACATGGGTGCCATGTGCGTGTGTTTTTCTAGGAGAAAAAATGATTTAACTCCTCATGAAAGCATTTATACTTTTTGTCATGCTCTTGGAATTATTTCCATAGGAGCTAAGCCCCAAAGCGACTCTGACTCGGACTCGGGCTCAAGGGTGCAAAGTGGCATTTTGTTGGCGCATTTTGCACTTAGCACGTCAGCATCGTCCCATGGCGCTTGTGCGCGAGTTGCATACGTGGCCTCATGGGTTGCCGCATGCGCTGCTGTTTGCATTGTTGCGTGAGTTGTCGCATGTGAGGTTGCTTACGTGGCCGCTGCTTTCAGATATATTTGAACGGTTATGAAAATATATGGACAGTTATTCAGATCCATTTTTTTGTATTTGAAATTAATTCGTGCCTATCTTTTAGGAATTTTCAATTAATTTGTTCCTATCTTTCCGTAACTAATCGGCATCTAGAGTTTCCATCCTCTCTATAAATACTCTTTTCGTGCTTCTTTGAGAACTGACTGCGAAAATCAGGAGACGAAGAGAGTTGCTGCTGCCGCCGCCATTGGAGTCCAGAAAGTTCGTGTGATTCAGGAAAAGAGGTGACATCGAGCGTTCCAAAAGTTCTACGTGAACTTGCTGGTTCCTAGAAGAAGATCGTGTGGGGACGAATCTTGCTTTGAGTAACGGTAATTTTCATCATTCCAGCAAAGCAGATCTTCTTCTTTGTCTTTTCTTCTGCTAGTTGTAATTTCGTTCTGTCCGTCTGCAATTCCGAGTGCAAGAAAGAACGTGAAGTTTATTTATTCTGATTCCTTTGTAATCTTGAGAGCAAGTTGTAATTATAATCTTTATATAGTTTTTTCGTGGTGATCGAGAAAGTCATAGTGAGAACTTTTGTGTGAACCTCTGATCTCGACCATACGTTTTTTCATCTTTGGCTAAGTATCAAAAATAACAATTTTTTTTTAAAATAAAATGATTTAAAAAATATATATAAAAAAAATTACGGTAGGACCTAATGATATTTGTATTGATGCTTAAAAGAGTTGATGTGATAAATGGTTGATGTAGTTAGCAATTTATTCTACCAAATAGTAGGGACTAAAAATATACTTGATAATTGAAGTGGTATTATAATATAATTACATGAAAAAAAAAAATATATGTACAAAAATAAATAAATTATCAAATGATTAAGCATAGGAGTCATACAATAAAGTACGACAGAGTCAGAGAGAATCATTTTGTATGCTTTTCCGTTGGGGAGATATATTATGACGCACGCAACAGAATTATGTGTCCAAGTATCCAAAATACAAAAAATAGGAAAAAAAAAATTTCTTTCATGTTGGTGAGATATATTTTGGCATACATTTACTTATGAGAAAATTAATTGTGCGTACAGTTTAAAACTGACTAATAGAAAGCCTACAATCGAGTACCTAGAGAAATAATACAGTGGTCTTTACGAAAGAAACAACATCATAGTAGTTGTATTAAGATTGTGTGTGATGGAGTTAAAGAGGATTGTACGAAGTATTGGGTAAGATCGTGAACCATTTTCAATTATTGTTGATTAATAAGAAAGATTTTTTTTACAATGGTTATAGATAAAATTAATAGACATATTTAAGAGCATGTTCGTCCAAGGTGTATGATAACACGTGCACATAGTCAATTCCTAGCACAATATCTTTGTTATAACTTTGCATGCATATAGCCTATTTTCATCGATGATCACATGCACGTAATTTTACTTCTAGTTTTAGCATGATTGTGTTATTTAGATCTAATTCTGATTGGATAATCATATTTTTCAGCTTTAAACATGAAAGATTGTCCTTATTACGGTGAGTATATGGGTGACCTAGGTAATTTGGATGTTATCGTTGGTGCAAACTTGGTATACGATGTAATTTCAGAGGAAGATTAGTTGTCATTATCTTTGCTTAGATTTTCTTTTTAGTTATTATTTGATCGAGTTTGTTTTCGAGACTTTGATATTTTCTAATGTGCTTTGAGGATTAATTTTGGAGGTTTCTTTTAACTAATTAGTTAGTTAGAGACATTAGACATATGATATGTGGTGAATGGTTCTTTATTATGTGATTGTGCTAGTTAGATATTAGTTGATCTTTATATATAGTCTCTATTATTATTATTATTATTAGTGATGATATTTTGTAGGTGTAAACAGCATACTACAGCTTATACCGTGTCGTTGGCTGGTTTAGCTATGTACTCGTACCGAAATATTTGGGAGTAGTTATAACAAGTTCATTTTAGCAAGAAAAGTCTAATGAAGGGACATAACCGGTAAACTTGACCAATTTGTTGACCGATCCAATCTGTTCCAAGAGAGTCAAATATTGACAAATTTGGATTCTTATTTTGCAAGTGGGGATTAGATTATGTTTTATTTTTTCCTTTCTATTTTAAGGATTTGGATTTCTTCTTCGCCAAGTTCTGCAAGCCTATATATATGGTGTACTAGTTTTCAGGAAAGTTCAATAAGTTTTAAGAAAAGTTTAATAATAATATTACTATTTTTTTCTGTGACATGCATGGGTGGAATTCGATCCCGCGACCTTGTCGTCATATATATATATATATATATATATATATATATATATATATATATATAAAAGAATGGTAATTATATTGAAAAGAAAAAACAACACAGTTACTAAGACTTACTCTTCCCCCATTCCAACCTAATTTAGGCTGATATCATTACATTGATATCACTCAGAATGTTACATTGTATCCCTAAAGGAATTGTGCTCGTTCCCTCAAAGATACGGATATTAAGTTGCGTCCAGACAAGTCACACCATATCCATCACTACCAGAATAAGTCAAATTAGCGACGCCTGGAAACGTCACTAAACAGCCTAAAAATGTCGCTAAAAAAATTAGCGACGTAATTAGCGACATTTTAATGAAGTCACATTTAAGCTAGTCGCTGACAGAAAAAATATTTAGCGACGTATTTACGTCGCTAATATTTTTTTATATTAGCGACGTTTAGCGACTCAACTTCGCTAAATTAGCGACGTATTTTGTGTCGCTAAACGTCGCTAAATTTTTTCTGTTTAGCGACGTTTTACAACACATTTAGCGATATTTTATTGACCTGGCAAATACTGACATGTCAGCAATTTAGCAACATTCAGCGACGTATTTTGCGACATATTCAGCGACGTATTTAGCGACGTATATAAACGTCGCTAAATTTTTAGTGGAAAAAAATGTAAAATGGTTTCCAAACCAATCTTCCTGCAGTTTATGAATTCCCAATTTAAATAAATAGACCCGGAGCAACCCTTCGTTGAATTTTCTGGGTTCGCCGACCCCTTCGGTAGAACACTTAACACCGATAAATTAAAAAATATTTAATATGAATAAAATAAATATACAAACTTATAATAGTTCATAAAAATAGACAGACCTGGAGCAACCCTCCGTTGAATTTTTTGGGTACAAAATATCACAAAAGTATATGAAATATCACAGTCACGCAATAAACACAAAATAAAAGTATCACAGTCACACAAAAAGCACAATATACAAGTATCACAGGCACACAATAAGCACAATAAAAGTATCACAGTTATACCATAAGTCTTATCCAATTTCTCAATCTCTCAAGAAAATCCAATACGCTAGGGCAGAACCCAGTCCCTCAGATACTTCGCATAAGCAGCGTCTAGTTGATCAATCTCCGCTATAGGTGCTGGATGACTGGAACTCCCCCTCTGTGCTGGTGCATGTCCAACAGCAGGAGGCACCACTTCCTCCTTAACAGTAGAAGTTGTAACTTCCTCCTTAACAACCGTTTTCAATTTAACGGTAGGAGGTATCTCTTCCTCCTTAACATTCACTTCCTCCTTAACAGTAGGAGGTGCCTCTCTCAAGCGACGTGCAAGTGCTCGGGTCATGGTTGTCATCTGGTAAAATAGATGAAAACAAAGAATATAATTGATTACGAATATAAATATATGTATCCATATAGTTTAAATAGATGTTACGTTCCACATTAAAAATACAGTACAAAATTCCTTAACTAATTTCTTAATTTGGGAAATACTAAATATTTAATAAACTATCCGAATACAAAATTAGAAATACTTATTTATCGATACTGCGAACCCAACTTAATTTAGCATCACTCCATAAGCATGTTGCATACTGAGATAGCCAAGGACTTGATAAAAATGTGCACCATTGGTAAAAATTTATAGTTCATGGAAAGTAGTACATAATTCATGGATGGTTGCTTAGGTGTAGTCCATCTACATGGGAACTTGTACTGCTTCACTGCCTAATGGTTCTGGCTTCCATGGATTTTGCTAAGTTTGCTTGTATGGTGAACTTTGTGTCTGATGGACCATTTTGTGCTCCATAGTTTTCTTGTGCTACTAATATTCATGTTTCTGAACAAAATATATAAGTTATATGATATACTTCTTTCTTTTTGTGAAAAATTATATTTTTAAAAATCTATGTAATTAAGAAATTCGATAGGTATAATTTTATGTCAATATTTCAGTTGTTATATGTTCATGTTATTGTACTCATAGATAGTATTTTTTTGTTGCAATTTAGACATTTTACATTGTTAATGAACAGGTGAAAAATAGAATTGTGTAAGTATGGGTTCAATAGTGCATTTGATAATGCTAGTAAGTAGTAGCTAGTGAAATATCTTTTAAGATAATGTTGTGAGTTTGAAGTATATTATATTGGCGAGATAGTGGTAAATAGGAGCTGGTAAATAGGAGTGCCACAAATCAACACGTGAGTTGGTAAATAGGAGCTGAAGCTTAAACTTTGGTGAGATTGTGGTAAATGATTTGAAAGAGCTTCCAGTTATCGAGGGCCAACAGTTTGCTTGGAACAAACTCTTCATGCCCCGGATCATTTAGCTACGTTTTGTCATAGTTGCCTATGAATGTCATTCCTGACTGATCAAGTGGCCTCTAGTTCACTATCACAAAAGTAAATCATGAATTTCAGTTAATGATACATATATGTTAATAATATATATATATATATATATATATATATATATATATATATATATATATATATATATATATATATATATATATATATATATATATATATATATATATTTGTGTGTGTGTTGTGTGTTGTGTTAGGAAGATGGGGATTTCAGTGCACAGTGCATTGTAATGAGCAATAGCAGCAGTAGTGATGTTTGAGGACATGGTATTTAGAGAGGAGGAGCCTGTCAGTTTCATGTAGCAGCAACAAAAATGATGGAGCTGTTGTGTTGGGTTGGGGAGATGAGCTGATACTCAGTTGCAGTAGGTGAGTTCAGGATTAGAGAGAAGGAGTGGTGTAGACCATGGTTCAGATTTGGAGCTCAGTTTGCAGAGATGAGGGGTTGTACCATAGTGCTAAGGATGAGTGGTGTGGTTCCTAAAAACATGGAGGATGAGTGAGTGCGTTGCCTCTAGTTGCAATTACAACCAAGCAACAGCAACAGATATTGCAGTGCTCGAGAATGGAAGAAGATGTCACGCCCCAATCTCCCGCAAGCCCGATAGTCCCTGCTGAACGTGAATCACCACATTTCAGCTCTCCCGCAGGACTATCGTTCTCATCGGAACGTGATGCCGTGTAAGCCTAAAGTGCGCTTGCACAAGGCCAAAGCTTTGATGCAAGGGCAAGTAAGCTATTCGATACTGAAGCAGCGGCACATAACATTGCAGAAAGTAAAGAACACGATGGCATAAGAAAATAGGCTCTTTTATTTATAATCAAAATTGTTACAAGCGGCGCATGGCCGAGGTTACAGATCGCTCAAGCACTCTTCTCTCGATTACAATAACACCGTTCCATACATTATGTCCCTCTATACAAAAGCATCACAGCTCGATGCGGCTCAAGGCATCGTCTTCAGATTTCCGGTTCCTTGGGATGAGGCACGGCTATCGCTTCCTCGGACGAACGAGCACCTGAGAACAATCAAACTGTTGGTGGGTCAGCACTTTATGCAAGTACTGGTGAGATAAAACAACTGAACAGAAGCTACACCCCCTGAAACCCATACTAAGTAATCATGTGGCAAAACATTGCAATACTAGTGATCTTGCTACTTTTACCTAAGTTCATTTCATACAGTTCAGAACTATTAGTCAGATTACATCTTTTTGAAAACATAACTTTGAAACAGTTTTGCACATTCAAACTATAAGCATACGAATTGGGACTGTGCGGTATCGTGTAGTGCGCAGCATATATTGTGCAACACAAAACTAACTCTTGGGGCAAAGCTTATCTAGCAGACTGAACATATCGAATCGAGGCAAACATATCATGTATTTATTAGCACATAAGCAGACACATCTATATGATTTCGGTCCCCGAGAAACTCAGGATTGGCAGCGGTAATCCAGCTATCCAATGACTCACATTCTGATTCTATTAGCAGCTGTGACCGAGGTTCAGCTCTGCACTAATAGTCATTGTCTGACCGATGCAATGCATGAAGCTCTATTATATAATCTCTACGATGCAGACAAAATGAACGAGCAGACTTAAGCATAAACTTATATTTCTTACCCCATAGCCGAACGGTTATCCCTGCAGCAGACACACAAGTTAGCCACATTTGCATATTCATAACTTATGTATCAAAACACTTGGTGTCACAAATGATAGGTATGCAAGAAGGTAAACCTAGCATGCGCCCTATCTATATGACGGTCCATAGGTCGCCCCATGATTAGCAGCAGTTGCCCAAGGTTCAGCTCTTCACTAGCACGCGCGGGTGTCGGCAGCTGTGACTCAAGGTTCAGCTCTTCACCAACACACCCGAGTGCAAGCAGCTGTGACATCATGGGTTCTGCACAACACTAATAGACATATCGCCCCACTAGACCCCCTTACGAGCCGTATACCTCAGGGCGATCCAAAAATCTCTTCCGGACCGAGCGGTTCCCAGTGCCCCAGGAACCGTTCGAGAGACAAGACCTTGTGCACAAGTTGTCCGAGACCAATGCAATGACAAAAACACATAGTTCAAGCAAAACAATGATCAAGCTAAACATATGCGGTCTTAGCGAAACACATCTTATCGAAACGAAGCACATCTTATCACATTACTAATAGCACACCCCACTAGACCCTTGCGAGCCGTATCCTCAGGGCGTACTATTAGTCACAGCACTCACACATTCTCACTTAGCAGATCAATATAGCAGACAGACAAACGAAACATATAAAGGCAAGCACGATTGATTCATATCTTAGTATGCAAAAACTATCTCATTCTTAGCATAATCAAAGGGACATATTCGAATTATTCATTTACTTATCTTATCTTAACATAGCAAAGGTTCGTTCAATAGCTGTGTCGGTGTTTCTAAGCATGCAATATTTCTTATTCTCTTTAGCATAGCAATGGTTCTATCTTATTCTGACAAGCATTCATATTCTCTTAGTTAGGCAGCAGATTCGTTTCGATGACAAGCTATGTGAGTTCTCTTATTAGCATACTGAGTCGGTTCTATCATTCTCTTACGAAAATATTCTTCTTAAGCAAACAAGCATTCAAAAACTCAGATTCATTATTAAGTCGTACAAGAATCAGAGAATGCAGTTCTGCCCACTCACATTGATTAATCGGTCAGGAACTCTCCGAGAAGACTTCCGTTCGAGCAAGCAAGGCGATCCCACTTGTACATAGTGCCTACGCGGAGCGGGGCACTACATACTTACCCACCAACAAAGAGTTTCGTCCTCGAAACTCAAGGAGAAACTCATACGAAAACATAGAGCAGCGATAGTCCTCATCCCTCACCTTCCTTAATCAAAACACAGCAAATCCAGAAATCACATATCATATCTCAACAATGAAAACAAATCCAGAAAACTTTTGTTCGCATCTTTGAGAATATCTATGGACTTATTGTATGGAACGTTCATTGCAGCACAACACAACTCAGAGTCGGAGGCAACGGAATGGGCAAAGAATCGAGTTACTCTGATACCATTATGTCACGCCCCAATCTCCCGCAAGCCCGATAGTCCCTGCTGAACGTGAATCACCACATTTCAGCTCTCCCGCAGGACTATCGTTCTCATCGGAACGTGATGCCGTGCAAGCCTAAAGTGCGCTTGCACAAGGCCAAAGCTTTGATGCAAGGGCAAGTAAGCTATTCGATACTGAAGCAGCGGCACATAACATTGCAGAAAGTAAAGAACACGATGGCATAAGAAAATAGGCTCTTTTATTTATAATCAAAATTGTTACAAGCGGCGCATGGCCGAGGTTACAGATCGCTCAAGCACTCTTCTCTCGATTACAATAACACCGTTCCATACATTATGTCCCTCTATACAAAAGCAGCACAGCTCGATGCGGCTCAAGGCATCGTCTTCAGATTTTCGGTTCCTTGGGATGAGGCATGGCTATCGCTTCCTCGGACGAACGAGCACCTGAGAACAATCAAACTATTGGTGGGTCAGCACTTTATGCAAGTACTGGTGAGATAAAACAACTGAACAGAAGCTACACCCCCTGAAACCCATACTAAGTAATCATGTGGCAAAACATTGCATTACTAGTGATCTTGCTACTTTTACCTAAGTTCATTTCATACAGTTCAGAACTATTAGTCAGATTACATCTTTTTGAAAACATAACTTTGAAACAGTTTTGCACATTCAAACTATAAGCATACGAATTGGGACTGTGCGGTATCGTGTAGTGCGCAGCATATATTGTGCAACACAAAACTAACTCTTGGGGCAAAGCTTATCTAGCAGACTGAACATATCGAATCGAGGCAAACATATCATGTATTTATTAGCACATAAGCAGACACATCTATATGATTTTGGTCCCCGAGAAACTCAGGATTGGCAGCGGTAATCCAGCTATCCAATGACTCACATTCTGATTCTATTAGCAGCTGTGACCGAGGTTCAGCTCTGCACTAATAGTCATTGTCTGACCGATGCAATGCATGAAGATCTATTATATAATCTCTACGATGCAGACAAAATGAACGAGCAGACTTAAGCATAAACTTATATTTCTTACCCCATAGCCGAACGGTTATCCCTGCAGCAGACACACAAGTTAGCCACATTTGCATATTCATAACTTATGTATCAAAATACTTGGTGTCACAAATGATAGGTATGCAAGAAGGTAAACCTAGCATGCGCCCTATCTATATGACGGTCCATGGGTCGCCCCATGATTAGCAGCAGTTGCCCAAGGTTCAGCTCTTCACTAGCACGCGCGGGTGTCGGCAGCTATGACTCAAGGTTCAGCTCTTCACCAACACACTCGAGTGCAAGCAGCTGTGACATCATGGGTTCTGCACAACACTAATAGACATATCGCCCCACTAGACCCCCTTACGAGCCGTATACCTCAGGGCGATCCAAAAATCTCTTCCGGACCGAGCGGTTCCCAGTGCCCCAGGAACCGTTCGAGAGACAAGACCTTGTGCACAAGTTGTCCGAGACCAATGCAATGACAAAAACACATAGTTCAAGCAAAACAATGATCAAGCTAAACATATGCGGTCTTAGCGAAACACATCTTATCGAAACGAAGCACATCTTATCACATTACTAATAGCACACCCCACTAGACCCTTGCGAGCCGTATCCTCAGGGCGTACTATTAGTCATAGCACTCACACATTCTCACTTAGCAGATCAATATAGCAGACAGACAAACGAAACATATAAAGGCAAGCACGATTGATTCATATCTTAGTATGCAAAAACTATCTCATTCTTAGCATAATCAAAGGGACATATTCGAATTATTCATTTACTTATCTTATCTTAACATAGCAAAGGTTCGTTCAATAGCTGTGTCGGTGTTTCTAAGCATGCAATATTTCTTATTCTCTTTAGCATAGCAATGGTTCTATCTTATTCTGACAAGCATTCATATTCTCTTAGTTAGGCAGCAGATTCGTTTCGATGACAAGCTATGTGAGTTCTCTTATTAGCATACTGAGTCGGTTCTATCATTCTCTTACAAAAATATTCTTCTTAAGCAAACAAGCATTCAAAAACTCAGATTCATTATTAACTCGTACAAGAATCAGAGAATGCAGTTCTGCCCACTCACATTGATTAATCGGTCAGGAACTCTCCGAGAAGACTTTCGTTCGAGCAAGCAAGGTGATCCCACTTGTACATAGTGCCTACGCGGAGCGGGGCACTACATACTTACCCACCAACAAAGAGTTTCATCCTCGAAACTCAAGGAGAAACTCATACGAAAACATAGAGCAGCGATAGTCCTCATCCCTCACCTTCCTTAATCAAAACACAGCAAATCCAGAAATCACATATCATATCTCAACAATGAAAACAAATCCAGAAAACTTTTGTTCGCATCTTTGAGAATATCTATGGACTTATTGTATGGAACGTTCATTGCAGCACAACACAACTCAGAGTCGGAGGCAACGGAATGGGCAAAGAATCGAGTTGCTCTGATACCATTATGTCACGCCCCAATCGAGTTGCTCTGATACCAACACAACTCAGAGTCGGTGACTGAACCGTGAGGAATGCACACTTGATTATGTATCAGAGTGGTTGCAATAACAGATCGTTGGCAGTGTGTTATAGGCAAGACATTAGAAAAGGGGGCTCCAGATTTTATTGTGTCAATATGAGTTCAGTGTCAATATATGTATAGTTGGGATTTGATGATAGATAGCACTGGTGAGTATCTGGATGGTTGATTAGTTAAGGTACCAACTTTGACAAGGGGGAAGAATACTTGGATGTATCAGTATTAATTGATACATGAAGGTATCAGTTATGTGAATGTCTGTTAAGATTAACAAGGGAAACAATGGAAGTGTGGAAGTTCGGGTAGAGGGTTGTCTTAGTGTTGTTGTAAGGGAATGATGAGTAGAGCTATAACAACAACATCAAATGAAGGAGGGTTTTGTGATGGAGTACTAGAGTATAGTATATAAGGTCTATATCAGATCTGAGTAGGGGCATTAACTTGTAGCAATTGCTGTGCAATTTCAACAGCAGCAGCAAATTGAGAATAAGATAACTGCAGTAGCAATAGCTACCTGGGAGCAAAGGGGTCTGTGTGATAATGAAGTGTACCAGTTCTCGAAGTTCAATGGGGTACATTGGAGTTGAGGGGTGTCCAGGCAACCCATTGTTAATAATATACATGTATTAATAGCAACAGTTATCATTGTTAGTAGCAGCAGCTAGTATATGTATCATTATAAATTAGGATATGCATCAGTTAGTATATCAGTTTGTTGTAATATTAGTTAGATAGTTATAAATGATATGAGTTAATAGTTGGTTAAGTTAGTGGTATACTATTATAGTTAGTACCAGTCATTAGTGTGTGTCCATGTGCCCTGATTATGTCCATTATGTGTGTGTGTGTGTCCTAGTTGTGTCCGGGTCTGGGTTAGGGTTTATCGAGCCGGGAGGAAGGGAGGAGGAGCGCTTGAGAGAGGGGTCGACGGAGGAGGACCAGGCCAGAGGGGAGGAGCGGTGTCTGGGGTCGCCTGTGTCAGGGTTGGGGGACGAACACTCTCTCTCAATGTGTGTGTCTGTGACAGTGTGTCATGTGTGTGGCAGTGTATGTGTGGGTCGTGTCTGTGTTAGTGTGTGTGTGTCGTGTCAGTGTTATATCGTGTCTGTTTCTGTGTGTGTGAGAGAGAGAGAGATAGGGTTAGGATTTACCTAGAGGAGGAGGCGAAGGAGGAGAAGCCCGAGGTCGTCGGAAGGGAGGATCCCCGCCGGAAGAGAGGAGCTGTAAGGGCGGGGAGCGCTCGGGGGGTGGGGAGCCGGAGTCGGGGGGCTGTAGGGGAGGGGGGGTAGGGACGGGGGGGGGGGGGGGAAGAGGACGTCGGAGGGGGTGTGGTACTTCGCCGGAGGGGGGGGGGGGGGGAGGGGTTTCGAATTTTTGGGAATCGACAAAATGAGAGGAAATGAAATCATAAACCCTATATTAAAAAGTTTAGCGACGTCACCAATGGACGTCGCTAAACGTCGCCATTTAAAAAAATTAGCGACGTCATCAATAGATGTCGCTAAACGTCGCTAATTGAAAAGTAAAAAATGAGCGACGTCATCAATAGACGTCGCTAAACGTCGTTAATTGAAAAGTTTACGACGTTAGAGACGTCGCTAAAAACGTCGCTAAAAATTAAAAAAAAAGTCGGTAAATACGTCGCTAAATCAAAAAATTTAGCGACGTTTAACGACATTAAAGAACCGTATAGCGACTATTCTTTAAAAAATTGAAGTGCAGTCGATAAACATCGCTATGTGTCGTCAACAGCGACATATAGCGACGTTTATTTTTGGAGTCGCTCAAATCTTTAATATTAGTGACGTTTTATAAACGTCGCTAAAAATATCGCTATTTCATTATATTTTGATAGTACATCCTCAAGGTCTTCTAAACTTGTTAGCTTATTGATAGCTCAACACCTTTGGATCAATAAGCACGTGACCGCATCACCAGGCGCCAAGTAGGAAGACCCATAAGTAAGCTGCAGTGTCTCCAAATGTCTCTAGTTATAGAACAGTGCAGAAGAGGTGGTCCCTACTCTCACTCCCACCATTGGAGAGGACGCAAAACAGGTCCGTTACTTGAACTCCAAATGGAATTAATCGGTATTTTGCCATCAGTCGATTCAGAACCATTTTTATACATGCATAGATTCATGTTCACTGTTGCTCCCTTGACCCATATATATTTCGTCCAATCTACAACATGGTGTCCCTATCGGCATTGATCCCAAGCTACTAAATGAAAATCTATCTGCTAATACAATGTCCGTGTTACATTATGCTATTCACTTTCTCCCTACTTCATATTAGTCCGTACCTCGGCCAAGCCTCCCGTTCCACAAGGATGCTGTGGTTTAGCCAAGGGTCAGCCATAAACTTATATTCTTCCAATTGCAGATGGCTCTAGCTAGTTTTTCCCTCGTCCGTGCACTAATATTTGCATGTAAGTCACCGAGTAATTGTTACCAATCTTCATAGTCCACAAAGTCTTTGGTCGAAGTACCTACAGTCTATTATGTAAGAAAAAATATAAACACAATTAGTTGAATGAGATCACAATTATTGATACATACAAAATAAATAAAAATGCAACACTACTTACCATCCAATAGTTAGTTACAGGATGAATTTCTACAGAACATAAACGTTTAGGTTTATTTTAAATAAAGCATATAGTTTAAGAAAATTATAATTACAGCACAATATCGTTCAAATATAGGACGTAAGTTATGTTTACGACCTATTGTAGGACGTAAGTCCTCCTCCTATTTAATTAACAACCTAACTATATATTAACCTGTTCTCCCAACGTGGAAGATGTGTGCGATTCTGCGATACGATACTACCTCTGTTATGATCAGCTGGCAAAGAGTCTTGAGGTATCAACTGTTGCATCTCGAACTCTCGCATGATACTATCAGCCGGATGAAACATGATATATGAATAGTAGAAGATATAGTATCTATGCATACTAGCTCCACGTGCAGCATATATCACATACTGGGGTACACTACCAGGTTGTCATTTAATCTATGTCACATTTAAGTAGCGTGAAAAAAATATTTAAGCGTAATAAAGATATAATATCTAAATATCTAGGCATGTTAGCGATACCTCAATTGCAGTTAGCGTGTCAAATAGGTGCCGATAGAGCGATACCACTCTATAAAGATCGTGAGATTTATATGTATCATTTGAATTCCACCTCACTCTAGCAGGCATCACCCGTTGATCAACCAGGTATCGACTACGTGGCCTACCAATACTAAAATGTTTGTAGGACCATAGCTGCAAATAAGAAAACAATGATAATGATATTAATTGTCTAATATATATAACCATATATGAAGACTATCATTTTCAATTATACCTGTATAAGTGTAATACAGCCAGATATTTTTTTTTTGTAGACCACGTCCTGGTCTAAAAGTAACAAAAGTAGTCATCGCATGGTAGAGATTGGCTAATACAGCCGCACCCCATGCGTGTTGTGTGAATGTGCCCAGGTCTTCAAAAAATGGCAATAGGTTCGTACTGACCTTGTTTTCTGTCCCGTTGAAAAATAATAATCCACCGCATAAGCTTAGTAGATACGCCCTAGTGCAACAGATGAGCTGAAAACATGAATAAATATTAATATCAGATATAGTACATCAACACTATAATAATTAATACAAGAAATTAGTTGACTTAGCAGGTGCTCATCAACAAAAACTGGTGTGGTGCCGATCCTATCAACGTACATAAAATTCTCTCGGAGCCATGTCAGTTGGATACCAAAATTAGGGCCTTGATCCGGTGCCATCTTCGCACCAAGATATGTTAGGATAAGGTCATCAACATTTGACTTCTTATCAAAATATATAGGAATACCAGTAATCGACAACCCTAAAATCAAGGACACGTCCTCCAACGTGATCGTCATTTCTCCCACATGTAGCTGAAATGTGTTCATTCCTGGCCACCATCGTTCGAACAAAATCAACAAAAAATCTCTATCGTGACGCCTAAAATTGATAGCGTCGACATAGTTAAATCCAAAACACTCCACAATTTTCTTTTGACGAACTGTGAGCTCCCATCCATGACGCCAGTCTCCATGCCAGCGTAATTTTACTTCATCATAATCATAATCAAATGCCTATAATATGTAAATTTTGTTAGTGTGTATTAATATTATCAATGCTAATAATGATAATTTATTTTAAGTAAGATTACCTCTCCTCCATATACCAGACAGGATATGTGAA